>JAOTRR010000035.1:11586114-11598196 GCA_028570945.1 Gogo arcuatus
TTGTGTAAAGAGGAATGGGCTCAGATGCCCTGCTCTGTATCTCCAACCTTATAAAATGTTACAGGAGAGACTCAGTGCTGTTTTATAGAGTATTAAATGCAGGGGTGCCAATAATAGTGGAGGGCACTGTATGTCTTAGTATTTCATAATTATGACTTGGTGTCTTATGAGTGTCATAATTATGAGCCGTTGGTATTGAAGTGTCTGAAACGGGGCTCCATGGGGCGAGGAGAAGGTGAGGACAGAAAGGTCAGGGGTTTCATGAGACCGTCTCACTTGTCAGAACAGAGCAGTGCTAAACTCACAGCGCCATCTGTTGCCTGAAAAGAGGAATTACATCATTATTGCATTGTTGGAGCAAAACCCTGCTTATCATATTTGCTTCATGTTTTATGTTTGTTTACACAAAATCGAAATCATACGGTACCATCGTGTAGCCGATTGCATGTGGTGTCGTGAAACATCTAATCACTGAGTTAACAGCTGAAATCGTATCCTGTGGAAGCCTGATGTTTACACCTCTGGTATTGATTTAACAGCTGATTCGATGGTACAATTTTGTCTTGAATCTTTATCATGGTACAATTTTGTGCAGTTTCTTATTTTTTTTTTTTTATTTTCCTCAGTTTCTTCAACGATGAAGTAGTTTTGTAGACATTAAGTAAAATTTAATGACATTTTTTGCTGGCAGTTAGTTACCAGTCCTGTATGTTGTATATGATGGAAATGATCTTCCTGTATCATATGTGGGTTTTTTGTCATATTGGAAAAATTAACAGTTAAGATTTCAAATAATACGTTGTGCACTTTAAATAGACATTGCTATCTGACATGCAGATACATGCAAGCTACAAAATGTCAAATTTAGATCTGTATTTTTTTTAAAAAAGAACCAAATTTGCTTTAATAACAATATATCTAGATGACACTAGAACGTTAAGCGGGTTTTTTTTAAACATTACTGAGGTAAATGGACAATCAACCGTCTAATTTAGGATCGTGAACAAGTCTAAAGATTATATTACTAAAGGTTAGAATTTCAAAGTACACTGCTGAGCAAAAGTTTTTGAACCCCCGTGAGTAAACTGAGGCCATTTGTAACTTTTATTGAACAAAAAAACCAAAAACAATGAACACGTCTTTATATAAATGCATCAGAAAGAAAAAAACAGCAAAGGAGGATCGTTATAAGACTAAAAATGTCTGAGTTTAGTGTATATTTCTGTTGTAATATGTATTGGGTAAATGTAACTGTATACATAATGTAGTCTGAAAGCCATTTAAGACTGTGAAGATTTTAAAAAGAAGGGATTATATGGATATTTAAATGTTTATCTAAATTCATTAAATGAAGAATTCTCCCTCAAATTTACTTTAGATGCAGAAAACGCCAGTATCGATGGATAAGTATCAGATATTACTGTATCACTAACATATGAAGCTGTATTTTGATGTGTGTGTGTGTGTATTGATTGTTGGCCCAGGGCGAGCGTCTCAGCAGGACGTCATGTCAGAGCGATGAGCACCACTTGTAGATAAAGCTGTTCAGTCCCTCTCGTTTTCCCTCTCATTTCATCTCTCTCTCTCTCTCTCTCTGACTTCATCATTAAAGTCCCTCGTCTCATCCAATCCGATTGGTTGATGAATTTTCTCTGACAGTAAAGCAGGTGCAAGTCACTTTCTGATAGGTTATCGTTTCTATGGTAACGGCCCACACAGACTTCACGTTCAGTGTTGATTAGAGGTATGGAGTCAGACAATTGGATGTGGTATAAAATCATGTTCTGCGCTGCAGCAGCTGTATTTTTACAGAAAGGTAAAACGGCGGTGACTCTGCTGCAGCTTTAGAGCGCCTCCTGCAGGTCGTGACGTCAACGTTCCACTAAACGGCCATTTCACTTTCCACATCGGTGCCGAATTAATCCTACGACATTCACCCAGGCGTGGGCACCATTAAAGTGTGCGCGCGTGTGTGTGGCACTCGGTGTGTTTACATGCAAATGATGTTTGTAATTAAGTACCTCACTAATTGTAGCAGACTGGAATTCTGAACACTTCCTCCTCTGACGCCTTCGTGGTTAATACCTGCAGATCAGCTCTATTACAGACACAAACATTCACCTCTCCCTCTCTTCCCTCTCTCATCCTTTTTCCTTCTCTGTCTTTCTCTTCACTCTCTCTCTTCCTTTTTCCTTCTCTCTACTTCACACTTTCCTCCCTTATTCTCCTTCTTTCTCTCTCTACTTCACTCTTCCTTTTTCCTTCTCTCTCTGTGCTTCCCTCTCTCTCTCTCCCTTCTCCCCTCTCTCTACTTTGCTCTCTCTCCCTTTTTCCTTCTCTGTGCTTCCCTCTCTCCTCCCTTCTCTCTACTTCACTCTCTCTTCCTTTTTCCTTCTCTCTCTCCCTCCCCCCCTCTCTCCTCCCTTCTTCTCCTTCTTTCTCTCCCCTCCCTTTTCCTTCTTCACCCCTTTCACACACACTGTTTTCAGGTTGGGTGGAATTTCTCAACCTGGCAACTTTCTAAACACACACACACACACCATCTTTCAGTAACGTATGCAGATTTGTCCCTGTGACCTACCTCTAATCCACCAACCACACAAAGACTGTTTATTTTGAGCTGCGTGTACACGTCTCTCTCCGTGTGTGTTCTCGTTCCAAATTCATACTGGTAACAGTACAAATTTTCATGTGTCTAATGGATTAACAATACAGCCCCGCTGAAGAGCCAAGAAGTAAGTTTTATAACTTGAGAAGAGGAAGGATACGACGCTCTCACAGTTCACGTTGTTAACATGGTGTGAAGACGGTTGCTATGCAACAAGGAAACATTGACACAGAGCATAAGCTAGCTAGTGACCGAGAATTCACCTAACTCAGAGATTGTAACAAGGAGACAATATGGAAACATTTCTCTCAGAAGTGTGTGTGTAAATTAGTGAGAGAGAAAAAGGCTCAGTCTGAGCAGAATTACTCTTAGCACTGAGTGTATCTGTAGTCAAAGGACGATGAAGGATTCACTACTCTTCGTTCCATCAAGTGTCACAAGGTATTAATTTCAGCATATCACACAGTTCCGTGCATTTATGAGTCTCGTCACTGCATACAAATGGGCTGTGTGTGTGTGTGTGTGTGTGTGTCCTGTGACCCACTGACTCTTGGTCGCCGAGCACAAGCATATCAGAGACCACCCTCTGGCCTGCTAATCCGTTTAGATCGGACCGATAGAGGCACACAAAAGCGAGGTAATTAATAGGGCTACAGAGCTTTATGTATGGAGCATCGGACGGTGTGTGAGAGAGAGAGAGAGAGAGAGAGAGAGAGAGCGGAGGGGGCTTTTGTTCCCTCGCTCTCTTCTCCACCTTTGAGGCCAACCGCAGTAACAGGAGCTCAAGGTCAAGGGAAGGGGGAGGAGAGAGAGAGAGAGAGAGAGTGTGTCCCCCACAGGCCAATTTGCATGAGCGATGAGCGAGAAAGTGGCTGTGTGTTATAGAAACACAGAGCAGGAGATGGACGTATCTTTCTTCACGCATCTCTATGCGAGTATACCTTTTTACTATATATATATAAATTTTTTAAATATATATATTTCACAGAGAGAGAGAATCTAATGTTCACACTTGCAGCCAGGGGGCGCTCTGCAGTAGCATGTGGGTTTCCCTTCATTCCGAAAGAGTCGTAGCTCGAATATGTGGCAGAGAAATGGTTTCTTTAGGAGTTTTACTGCCAACAAAGAAAAGAGAAACTTCCTCAGACATTTCAGCGAACGACTTAACGGTCATTAAAGGTGCCCTTCGTACTTTAGCTTCATTAGCATAGCTGTCGCTGGGATGTCAGATTCTGAAAGCTGAAAACAATTTAAAGTGTCAGTCTGTATAAAAACTAGCCCTGACTCATAAGTAAAGCAATATTAGCATATAATTGTACACATACTGTATATAGCTTTAAGCTTTAGAGGTGCTGTTTGTAATGTTTAAAATTGCTTCTCATAACGTAACAATCATCTGATCTCAAAGAGGAAAAACTGATTGCAGAGAGGGTGGGGAAGGTTTATCAGTTTTTATCGCAAATATAATTCCTTTAATCAACAGCAGAGGGCTTGAAAAGTTACAGACTGCATCTTTAATGTTTACTCATCCTTGAGTGTGAGCCAAATGCAGAAAGTATAACAGCAGCAAGAACAGGCTTCATGTCAGTAATGGATGGCTAATGAATGAAAATGAGCGTCACTGCTGGAATAGCAGGGCTACCGTAAATACCCTAATAAAGAGGTGTATTACATTTATAATTACACCGACGTGAAAAATGATACGGTACGTCTTTACATGACTGAATCAGTGTTTTCTTCTCTCTTTTTCTAAACCCATAACACTGTTGATGTGTCTCGTGCGATTCTCTGCCACTGGGATTGTGGAGAGAAAATGGAGGGTTGTGGAGGTTCCTGGAGCCAGGGGACGGAGCAGGGCTCTGATCTGTCTGGCCTTTGTGATGCTGATGGAGGCGCAGGGCCGAGAGGATAATGACCAGCATCACGATTCATCTCTCCATCTCTTCTTCTCCACTCTCTTGTAAGAAGAAAGAGAGCGAGAGAATGCGGGGATGAGACGGAGAACGTTTAAAATATGATGGAATCACGTGCAGTCGCTTTTACCAACACACACACGCACAAGGCAGTCGGCTTACTCTCTTTATCGGAGCGTATTTACGGAGGGCGATGGAGCGTGAAACGCCTTTGGGCTTCCTGGGACCAGATGGGACACACACACACACACACACACACACACAGCAACTTTCTCTGAAGGAAGGCGGCGTTATCAGGAGCATATTACCGAGCTTCATTGATAGGCTCAGTAATCACTCGCTCCAATCTGCTTAATGGAAAAGAAGAAATGGGAATGTGTATGAAAGAGAGAGAGAGAGAGGTTATAAGCAATCTCTTTCATTCACACCTCACATCAGGGAAGTGAATAAACGGAGGCGTGTGTGTGAGAGTAATAGAATGAGGGCAGGATGAAGGTGCAACTCAACACACACAAAGAGGATCATGCAAGACGAACAAGTCCACTCGAGGTTATCGTTTCCGGCTGGTGAAATAAATAATAAATAATACAAGCATTCACACGTAACATTTACAGCGATGCCCTACTTCCTACATCCATATATGGACTTGTGTGCGAATGTGTATTTTTAATATTTGTGTCTCTCTCTTACATCATACTGTTTATTCTTCCTCCAGACGACGGCGGGTCCCCCGGTCAAATCCCTTCATCCTGATGCTCACAGATCTCCTGCGTACTGCTACAACTGCTCTGAAATGGGACACTTTGGACATGTGAGTCACTCTTCACTAACACACACACACACACACACTATTTTCCAGATCCCCATAAATAACAAAATGCAAGTAAAATGTATTAAAAACACAACTGTCCTGACTTTACATTTAGGATTAAGGTTGTGTGTGTGTGTGTATAGGAGTGCACAGAGAGGAGGATGTTTAACGGAACGTTTCCGGCACTGCCGTTCCCCTCCTCGTATGACACCCAGTACGACATCAAACGGCGAGAGCATCGGGCTCAACTTCGAGCCAAAGGTCAGTAAAGTAAGGTGCCGTGTGATTGACAGCTGGAGGTCACATGACCACATACAATCCAGTGATCCTCATATAGAGTCGAGTTTATAATTGTGTGTGTTGCAGAGCTCCAAGAGGCCGGCCTTCTAGACCAGGCCAATGTCACTCCCACTCCCCAGCCTCCCCGAAAAAAAGTGAGAAACACATATTTCCGGTCCGCACCAGTCCCTCAGACGCCTATCACACACGCCCCGAAGAGACGCATCGCCCACATGCCTAAACACCCTCCTCAGACCACGCCCAATCCCAACAAACACCTGCAATGGCACCATGACACACCCGTCCCTAAGAAGAAGAAGAAGAAGATGATCATGATGGCAAACACACCTGGTCCTTACAGTGCGGCCACGCCCCAATTCGAGGGCAAGAAGCACAAAAGGAACAGGAACAAGAAATGGAAACAAAATGTGACGAATGAGGAACAGGACTTTCCCCGAAGCTTCCAGAACAGTCACTGTAACGGAGCGCTCGTTTACACTCCTCAGGATAACGCAAAGAAAAGACCAAGAGTGCTGTTCGGCTCAGAAAAGAGCAAGAAGAAGAAAAAGAAGGAGGAGAAGAGAGCAAGGAAAGCAGCCAGGGACCCTGAGAACCTGTTTCTGATCAAACAAAGGAAGCGTAGTAGATAGTGTGTGTGAGGGTGAGAGAAAAGGAATGGTGACTGACTAGCAACAAGAAAAGATCTGGCTTTGCTTTGTCTCCCTCTAGTGTCCATAATCAGCATTACACACTGAGCAACCGTCATTGAGTCATTGTATAAAAAGAGAATGATTGATCAGTTTTACAGTTTTCTCCGATGATCAGTTTGGGGTTCGATGTTTTGTTTTGTTTTCTTTAGATGTAGTAGAAACTACAGGAACATGAAACCCTGTTGAAAATCACACACACTACAGTAAACACACGTCACTGTGTGAATCTGTAAAACCTTTACATTTTCATTTACATCTCAACAGCTAAGAAAAGGATTTTTGAAGCTTCTGATTTGTCACCGTTCCTCTGTTTGTGCTGCTCTTAAAGTTCCTGCTGCTGCCAAACAACGGGTATTTTAATATTCACCTTCGAAGGATCTTTCAGGAAACCAGATGAGAAATCTGCTTGTACATAAGTTTGTAGAAATTTTCTATTTAAATTGTGTACATAACTGTGGCTCTACCGCAGCGGCAAATAAAAGCAGAAGTGGGCTTTTTTTGTATTCTTTTTCTTTTTTTTACGACCAAGTGTTTTTCGATGGTTCACCCTGTCATTATGAGATTGCAGGTTCGAATCCAGACAGTGCCACAGCCATGCTTGGACGGGAGTCTCGAGAGCAAAGTAGGTGGAGCATTCTCTCTATTTTTTGTTCCCCCCGTCAGTCAATCACAGCAACACCTAGCCAATTATAGTCATCTTTGAGCTCAGGTATGTGGAAGAGGGCAGATAGCACTTTCCTCTGTCAAAAAGATGCACTTGGGTGGCTTCACATGTCTCAGAGAAAGCACGTTTTAGGGGAACGTTGCCAGTTTAGCCTCTGGACACATTTTGTGCAAAATGAGATTAATAATATTGAAAAATAAGATGTTTTAAAAGGTACTGTGAGCTTCTAGATTCCCTAGAGAGTCAAGAACTAATTTCACAGATTATCAGGTTTTTTACTCACCTCTAACTGACAAGATTGTCAACTTTTCCAAAAAGTTTGTCAGTGCATGGAAGTGTTGAAAGCCGATCAGATTCCAACCTTTAAGATCCTGAAGCTCAGGGCCAGAAAAGTGTACAAAGGATGCATGATGCAGTGTGTCCTGTGGGTGGAGCATCTGAGGCTGAAACTGTTAATCTAAACTACAAAGAGCAAGATGACTTGTTTAAATGCAGATGTTTACAGATGCCACATGAGAACTGTTAGTTTTATCCCTTTTTCATTAGTTTTAATTTAGTTGTGTGTGCCTGTGCTAGTTTTTTTTAAAGGATTCATGACCAACCAAATGATAAAGAAAGAAGAGGAATGAGTCAAGAAAGTGTACAGTCAAGACGTGGGAAATATTTTTCTTAATCTCTCTCACACACACACACAGCTACATTTGTGAATTCTTTGAAAAATGACGGTGCAGTTCATTGCAGACTCACACTACGATGTTATCTTCATTACTGAGATTGTTTCTTTGTTTATTTTTGATTAGCGCTCTGCTGATAAGACAGCCAGTGTTGATTTTTTTTTATCCCAAAATGTTAATCGTATGAACCATCAGCAAAACATCAAACAAACGTGGGGGAGGGGGGGGGGTGTTAGGGAGAGAACAGCTCACAGATAAACGGGTGAAATTGCTCTGTTCATCTCTCCCACAGTGTTGGGAAAGAGCAGGAGAACATAGAACCAAGTGAATGAAAGCAACTTTAATGTTTTGTGAACAAAAAGAAAAATTATCTTTTCATTTCTGTTGGAGTACAATTGATGCCAATAGTTTTGAAACAAGCATATTGCAAAAAAAAATATTGCACAGCTTTAGAAAGAAAAGGTAGTGTTGAAATAAAACTATACAGCATTCTCCTGTTTGTTTGTTTTTAAGTAATTTTCATTTTGGCTCATTTTTTTTTTTAAATGAGGGGTGCCAATACATCTGAAGTTGAGTGTATGTTGAAGCCACGAGTGTATCTGTGTGTAATATTACTAATGCATCATGTATAGTCTGGCTTGCAGGAGTTAGCATTTCGTTATCTACCCACAGTCAAGTCCAGAATTATTGGCACCCATGCTGAAAAACTGCCAAAAAAATAATTAAAAAAAATAATTATTATTTTTTGTAAGTAAAATAGAGAGAGAAACTGGCTGTTTGGGGTTTTTTGTTGTTGTTGTTTTCTGTTTGTTAGCATATTGTTAATAACCCACAGTCAATTCCACAATTATTGGCACCCCTTATGAAGGAACGTGAAAGAATATAAGCAGAAACTTTACATGTTTTAGTTAAGTCTTTTAACCCTTTTATGATGTCCACGCTAAATTTAGGTGAAAAAGCCCTTTAAAAATTCTAATCTGTTCCTTTCACAGTAAATAGAATAACCATGATGGATATTCACATGTATGTTTATTCAAATCTTAATAATTCAGCCTTCAGATTTCAATACAGATATCTTTAATTTTCTTTACAGATTTGAGCACCACTAAAAATAAGAAGAAATTCCAAATAAATAAGAACAAACTCAGAAGTTAAAAGTGGGCTAAATGTGCTTTAGAGGCGATCAGTAGCAACGTTTTGTTGAAAAGAACATAATCAGCACATAATCAGCTCGATAGAACAGGAGTAGGGTAGTGTTAGTAGGGAAGGAGCGCAAAGGCGATTTACAAAAGCGGCGTGCAAAGCCAAGCAAATGATCTGGAAAAAAAAATAACGTCTAAGGTGCAAAAACAGACTGGAACAGCAAGGAGAGGTATCATAAACAGGAGAAAACGGCATTATGATGATATTTTAATGCTTCACCATTAGTGAAAGAATGAAAAAAAAAAAGTATTTCTTCCATCTCAGATTTCTCAACCTTCAACAAACTCTGACTAAAAGTGTGTCATCAATACAACAGAAAAAAAAAACCTTATCACAGTTTGTCAGCTACCTTTTCACCTTTTTCTCTCTTCTTTCCGGTTTCTCAGTTGGTTTTGCTGCAGTTCGAGGTTCGGGGGCTCGGGTCGGCTACGTAGTCGTTCTGGAAGCGAGAGTTTGGTGTGCGCTGCCTCTTACGCTCGCCCTGCGTGGTGAAGAAAGCATCCTCGAAACGCATGCTGGAGGCTGTGGACTGCGCGCGCACACACAGTTTAAAAAAAAATAATGTTAAATGCTATCAATTGTAAAAACACTTTCAGATAGAAACTAACAATTTGTGTGGCGGTCTGGGAAAACCCAAAATACATAAAAATTCTTATTACCCCCATCAAGGAGGTTATGTTTTTGGTTTGGTTTGTCTGTAAGCAGGATTACGCAACCCAATTTCCATGAAACTTGGTGGAAGTGTGTAGCATGGGCCACGGAAGAACCCGTTAAATTTTGGAGCAGATCCGAGTCATGGGCCGGAGCCACGCGTTTATTTTCACTTTCACTAACGTTGCGAGATACGGCATTTGGCCTTGGTGGAGGTCTGTGCTCTCTGAGTGCCCTTCTACATCCTTTGACACCTTGACTTTATAGAAACAATATATACAGGATATATAAATATTTCACCAAAACAACATAAGTTTCCTAAAGACGGCTAAAACCTTCCTAGCCAAGTAGGGATCATCTCATATCATAATTAAATCCATTAGATTTTTTTGGACATGAAATAGAGATACAAACAAATCAGTTCAGTTTTAGAAACAGAGACTGAGTGTCACAATGTCCGGAACTTTACATGCAGGTTTTTTTTTTTTTCACTTCAAGCAGGACTTTCCTTCTGACTGAGACACACACAAAAGAGAAAGAAAACATTTACATGTTAAAATATGACCATGTGAACCGAAAGTAACTGATAAGGTAATGTTTGGTGTCTGACTTTTTTTTTCTTAATTTTATGCTAGAACTATAACGCTAATCTGGGATTTTTTTAATGTTTAATCCTATTCAATCATTCATTCATTAATGGAGTGGGTGAAAATTGTCATAAGTGGTTTTTCCGCCTTCTTTTAAGAAAGAGGCAGCTGACTGTCACTGGAAAATCTGAAACTGGACTGTTATTTTGTCATAAAACATAAGAGCCAATCAGATTTCAGTATGCAAATACCACACTATGCAATTCATGTAACCTGCATATGGAATCTGGATTTTTTTGATGAGGGTTTAGTTTCACTGAAATATTTTTGTGAAGTCTGCCTTCACCATCTAGATCATGCCCCACTTCTGCTACAATTCCACCTTTAATCAATCATCGGGAGGCGGAGCCTATATGATGGAATAATACCAAACCCTACTGAAGAATACTATACTTCAATACTGCACGGTAAAGTTTTGTTCATGACTTACGAGACGACCTTTAACCTTTTTGGGCAGGTCCTCGTCCAGGGTGTAAATGTCCTCTCTCTTAGCCAGCACCTGAGAACCGTCCTCAAACTCCACCTTACACATACACACACAGTTTCCACAACATAAACAAACCCCAGATCAAGACAACATGGCTGTCTTATACTAGAATACAGTATTATTAATTATACCACGATGCTGCTGATTTCTGGATTCTGATTGGTCAGAACGTGTTGGTTCGAGGTGTTATAAAAAAAAATGTTGGCAATTAATCAACGTTGGGGTGGAAACAGTAACTCTGCCACATCACACCATCATCGTTAATTAATTTCCTGTACCAGCACACTGCTGGATGATCAACGTGTGTGTGTGTGTGTGTACCTGATACATGTATGTAGTGTTAAAGCCCAGGTATTTAGCCCCGTAAAAAAGCCCATCAGGCCACTTGACCTGCACGACCTCGCCAACCTCCGGAGGCCCGAGCTGAACACAGTCTCTGCTCTGTGTGAATACGGAGAAGCATGAGAGTATTACAGACACACTAACACTGCATCCTATCCACACACACACACTCACCACGATATCTTCAGGGAAGGTGTCGTTGCTGAACGATCCGTCGTCGAACATGACCTCGTAGAACGTCTGTGCCGTGACGCTGGCGATGCGGCAGCTGTAGTAGCGCAGGTTCTTGTGCTTGGCGATCACAGTTTGGCCCAAAGCCAGCTCTGTTCGGCTCACCTTCGATTTCTGTAAGAAAAAGAAATTACAAATGTTTTCTGATGATCAATGTTCTCACACTGACGACTGGTAGGAATGGCGGTGTGGGTGGCGCTTTACTGAAGTACTGACAGTGCTGGAGCTCCGTGACTGGTGCCTGTGGCAGATGATGAACACCACGTAAGGCCAGTCGTCAGGCTCCATGGTGACGCCGGCAGCGTGAGCGCACGTGACATGGAAGGAGGTGGGACAACGTCCACAGGAGCACTGGATACACGCACCCGCTAACTTCTTCATCCGTTTATGACAATATATACACTTCTACAGACAGAGAAGGACATCAGAGACGGTTCATTCACAATTCTAAATCATATATTAATAAAAATAATCAATTATGAGAAAGTGAGACGGAGTTGTCAAAGAATTTGTCAAATATTTCTATTATCAAACTGGATATGAACAGATTTTCATGAAAATCCTGTAAATTCAGAAAAACTTTCATATCCTACTTGTGCTCCTAAGTGTGTGTAAATTTACGAATAAGAAGACTGATGTAAACCTTGGCTTGATCGTGTGATGAGTTCGTGCACTTTGTATCTGGAATACACTGTCGAGTTTAAACTGCTTATTTTTATCATGTTTACAGTGTTTAGCAGATGCCCTTATCCAGAGCTACTTAAAGAAGATTTCTGAGATCAAAAACACATCCTCATGCTTGTTCACTAAGTCAGGGACTAACAGCACCATTTTTTGAAAACCAGTCATTTTTATTTATATA
>JAOTRR010000035.1:11625493-11639961 GCA_028570945.1 Gogo arcuatus
TGTGTGTGTGTGTGTGTGTGTGTGTGTGTGTGTGTGTGTGTGTGTGTGTTGGGTGTGTTAATGTGTATTATTCCGGTTTCTCATCCACTAGGACATTGTGATGACCCTGAAACAGAAGCTGTCTATATCCCACATCGAACACTTCTCTCTGGTGCTCGAGCAGCAGTACAGCATCGCTAAACTCTTTCTGCTGCATGAGGATGAGCTGATTCAAGAAGTAAAACGCACAAACACACACAGTACACAATACACAAGTGTTTGGAAACAATCAGATTGTACAGAGTGTGTCCAATTGTGGGTTTAGATCTTATACAGTTCCTAGAAGTCATTGCAGATCTGAGCTAGCACTCAGAACAACTTGGACCAACAGAATAGTATATCAGACACAACTTGTGCATTTAAACTAGACTTGTGAAAAGAAGGAGAACACACTACACTCTTGTTTATGTGGTTAGATTCAGGGAAACGCTGTTACTAGGCAACTAATAAATATAGCTGCTGTGTATAAGCTAGCTAATAACTGTAGTTAGCTATTTAGCTAGGTAAGTATGAACTATATAAAAGCACAAACTTGTCAGGAATATAAACTTTTTCCTCAGACGTGTTGCTAAATTACTAAGAAAATATTCATTATGAGTAAAATTACACTGTAAATACACTTAGCATTAACCAACCGCTAAGCTAACCTTCCATGGGTTTCCTTTTGAATTTTTTTCATGGAAATGTGGTGAACATGTTGGTAGTAGTGTCAATGCACTTAATGTAGTGCGTGTGTGTATGTGTGTGTGTGCGTGCATGTATAGGTGGTCCAGAAGAGGGAGACTCATGACTACCGGTGTCTGTTTCGTGTCTGCTTCATGCCCAAATATCCACAAGAGCTGCTGGAGGAGGATCCCATAGCCTTTGATTATCTCTACTTACAGGTGTGTTTTATAGGAATTTGGATCACAGGGCCTTCATAATATACGAAACGCACTGTATCAGGGTTTGATTTTGGATTCTTTTATCTCAGCATCATTTGAGGTAAGCTAAGTCGTCATAAGTAATAGGTGTGTGTGGTTTCATTGTAATCATTTCTGAGGAAAATTGAACTGTTTAATTGAACAGGAACTGTTTAATGTTATGTTGTTACGTTATGTTACATTATGTTATGTTGTGTTATGTTATGTTACGTTACGTTATGTTACATTATGTTGTTGTATTGTGTTATGTTGTTATGTTATATGTTATGTTACATTATGTTGTATTGTGTTATGTTATATGTTATGTTATGTAGGGATTTTATTTTACTTTTTATGGACCTGAGATCTTCAGCAGTGAGAGTTTGATTGTTTTTATTAAGAGTAAAATCTGTTTTCTATCCCTCTCCACTCCACTGTAAGTTTTCTAACAGAGCTAATATCTTCCTGAAAACATGGCAACCCCTAATTGACAAATGGGCGGCTGTCTGTGGTAAGGCTCACGCTAAGAGTGACAACCCATGCACTTGAACAGATAAATATAAGATTTTATTATATTTTAATCCAATGTATATTGAATCATTTTGTACATTATGATGACCCATATTTTATTTTATTATTATTATTTTTTTCTTTATATCCATTGTATTTTTTGCCCTTGGAACCATTGTAATTTTGTGTTGAATTTGTATTTTATGGACTTCCAAGGTAGGGCAGAAGGGGCTGGACGGCAGGTGGGGAGGGCTCTTTGTTGAAGAGACAAGAAATGGAAGGAAAAATATTGCATTGATTGTACATTGTATGACTTGCATCTGTCCTTCAATTAAAAAAGAAGAGTAAAATCTGTTTTTGAACTTGGATGCAGTTCACAAAACTGTTCTCTGACCTATGTGTAAAAGGTAACCACCTCCAGGGCACGTTTGCTCGAACGTCATATTACTTCCTGTTTCAAGTTTATAATTTGAGTTAGAGGAATGTAGAATTTGCAATGCCTTTTCGATATTTTGTTATATAACCAAGCAGCTTTGAATGAAAAGATTCACCTGCTCAGTGTCTAGCCACAGTAAAGGGATGCTAAATAAATAAATAAACAAACAAACAAACAAACAAACAAATAAATAAATGACATTAATGGGACACATATTAATAAGAAAAACATGGATGTACCTCCCATTTATAAAAAGCAGACAGTAGAAATGATACAATGATTGTCAAACGTAAAAAAGAAAAGCCCTGACAGTCACTTTGTTCTATGTGTGTATATAGAGCGTGAGCGATGTCCTGCATGAGAGGTTTGCTGTGGAGATGAAGTGTAACACAGCGCTCAGACTGGCAGCTCTACACATACAGGAGAGACTCGCCAGCACCGGGCAGTCTCCCAAAACACCGCTAAAGACCATCACGTAAGTCTTACACATTACAGGTGCTTATAGAGTGACACACATTTATCAGTAACCAAAGTGATTGTTGTAAAACACTTTTTACTGGAGTTCAGTAACAGTGCGTCTTCTCGATAGATCGGTGACCTGTCCGGGATGGACCCCGCCTCTCGCCCAGTGTCAGCTGGGATTGGGTCCAGCTCATCCATGACCTGCAATGGATATGCGGTATAGAAAATGAATGGATGAATGAATTAATCTATCGTGTGTGTGTGTGTGTGTGTATTCTGGTGTCCACAGGAAGGACTGGGGTATCGAAAGCTTTGTCTCCAGCACCCTGCTAAGGAACATGAGAGAGAAGGACTTGAGAAAAGCCATCAATTTACACATGAAGAAGATCCTTTTACAGGAGCACAAGAATAAGGTGTGTATGTGTGTGTGTGTTTCAGAGTGCTAAAAACGTATTTAATGAGAATTTATGTTCCTTTTTTTGCTCAGTGTATAGAATACACGTGTGTGTGTGTGTGTGTGTGTGTGTATGTGTGTGTGTGTGTGTGTGTGTGTGTGTGTGTCTTTAAGGCAATGACAGTAAACCAGGTGAGGCTAAGCTACTTGAGCGAGATGTCTGAACTCAAGTCTTACGGGGGAAAATCCTTTAGTGCCACCATGATGGTAAGAACAGCAAATTCCTATGCCTTCTCTCTTTGTTGAAGTCAAAAATTCAAACCAGAGACTACGAATATGGCCAAAAATGCAGAAATTATACAGAAAACTGTAAACAAGTAGTGGTTACCTGAGTTTGACTCAGGTAGTTACCAAGAGACTTTACAAACGGCACAGAAATACTACTGTGTATAAAGAATAAACACAAGACAGAGGTTAAAGAGGAAGTAACCAAGAGTGTGACACTCATGATGATAATTAAAAAACTCAAATTTAGACTCTTCAAAACATATGTTCGAGTCTAGGTTGGGTTTTCTAAACCAGAAATGTTTAGAACACAAAAAGGAAAGGAAAGGAAAGGAAAGGAAAGGAAAGGAACGGAACGGAACGGAACGGAACGGAAAGGAAAGGAAAGGAAAGGAAAGGAAAGGAAAGGAAAGGAAAGGAAAGGAAAGGACAGGAAAGGAAAGGAAAATGCAGTGATACTCGACAGGAGAAATGCTTATTCACACAATATCTTCATAAACCTGGCCTTAAACACCTCACATGATCAATCCATGTTCACAAACCCAACCATTATGATTTTTCCCCATTTGTACTCTATTTGTAAATGTTTAGTGTTCATTTTCATGCCAAATCCCCCAAAATGTTTAAATTTTATTTATATAACACTTTTAACAATGGACATTGTCACAAAGCAGCTTTACAGATATCTGGATACAGATTTAGATTTAGATTTATCCCTAATGAACAAGCCAAAGGTGACAGTGGTAAGGAAAAACTGAGACAACATGAGGAAACCTTGAGAGGAACCAGACTGAAAAGGGAACCCATCCTCTTCTGGGTGACTCGGGTTAGTGTGACACACCCTCCTCTCTCTGTCTTCTCAGCTGCAAGACAGGGAGTCTACGGTGAGCTTGTTGGTGGGGGCGCAGTACGGGGTGAGTCAGGTGATCAATCACAAGCTGAGCATCATGACCACACTGACGGATTTCAGCAGCATCACCAAGGTGGAGCTCGTAACAGAGTCGGAACATGTTAGCTTGGTCAAGATCTACATGCAAGACATTAAGGTACATACTGTAGGTGCATTCAAAGGTATATCACAGGACATACTATACATTCTTCTCATTCTTTCTCTCCCCTACAGCCCATAACATTGCTATTGGAGTCAGCACCTGCTAAAGATTTGTCATGTCTCATAGCTGGTTATTGCAAAGTATTCATAGATCCTCAAATCTGTGTGTTCCCATGGATAGACGAATCAAAGAGCCACCGTATATCTGCAGAAGAAGGTAGGAAGCCAAACTCATTAAATGATACATACAATAAAAGCAAAGTAGAATAATGACGAGTGATTGTTTTATGCTAGTTTTGAAAGAGTCCAAGCTACAACTATTTAGTTGTCATATAATTTTGAGTTCACGTCCTGCGCTTCTGTTCTAGTTCTGTCTCCCCCCTGTCCTGTTTGTGTTTCACCTCAATCAGTTTAGTTATTGTGTCTTAATCTCATGGTGATTGAAGACTTGGACAGAGACATGAATGAATCAGAAGACTTCACAACAAGACTACAAAATGGCAGGATATGCATAGACAAACTAATTAAGGGCTTAACACAGAACGCATGAACACAATCAGGTAACACACCAATGGCAGGACAGGAGTGGAAACAGGACTAGAACAGAAGCACATGGTAATGTAATGTAATGTAACTCAAAACTGAACAGCAAGCGGGAACCTGAACCGGGAAACCCTGTATATCTTTATTATATGTTCAAGTCTGTAATTCTGTAATCCTCTGTACTGATGAGAAGTACCACTTAAAGTACAGTAATACGGTGTGGATATATGTGTACTGTGTAGGATATGTATCGAGATGCTGCAGTGACTCTGAAGACTCAGAGATGGATGCTCTGCTTGCTCATGCTACAATTCCTACCCAGACCGATTCAAACATCAGTTTGGTCAATAGACAAGTTGTAGGACAAGAGGAAGAAAAGACCAATACAGAAGAAGAGGGGGATGTGGAAGACAAGAGTGAAAAAGAAAGTGTGGAGAATGAAGCTGGAGAAACAAAGAAAGTAAAACTAGAGGAGCAGGCTGACTCTGTGCATGCAGATGAAGGAGAAACAGTAAAACCTGATGCAGAAAATGACATGGTGGAAATCAAGGAGAGTCAACAAGAGGTCAAGGATGAGGAGCCACCATGTGTCATCATTGTGGAGGACCCACCATCAGAGGCATCGGATTCACTTCAGACAGACTCACGCTTCGTAAACAGCATGTCCAGTGACTCCATGGATGCGTTAGAGGAGGATGACTTTTTGACCTACTTCTCCACTAACTGTGTTAGCCAGCTGAATGTTCGAGACCATTACCTCCATGTTGATACTCTTGCGCCATATCCGAGTCAACCGGATTGCCAAGATGGTGATTTCAATGATGAACTGTGTTTCATTGAGTTCCCTGCCAATGATGACGAATTCTTATGTCTCGCTGCCCTGTCTAGCATCGCAGAATGTCTTCCTAGTCCAACTGAGGCCAGTGAGGACGAATATTCAGAACAGGGAGTTGATGAAGATGAACAAGAGGCACCAGAGGACGTTTTCGATAGCATTGAGCCTCCTCATGGAGAATGTGTGTTTACATTCAACCAGGGTGATGCACAACACTACTACAACATCTGCTCGAATGTAACTCCCGATGGCAGTCACGTCCATCCAAGAACAGCTTCTCCTCAGCACACTCATGAAGAAAACAATGAAGAGGCGGAGAGGGAGACTGAGCCTGTGCCCATCCTTCTGCCTCCTCCCGGTTTTGGGGACAGTAGCTCAGATGATGAGTTCTTTGATGCCCAGGAGAGATTCATTCCTGAGGAACCTTTGTCAGCACCAATGCATAAAGGTTTGTTCCCATTATATACTCTCATATACATGTATTTATGATTCTTAAATGGTGAAAAATCTGGAGTTTAGATTATTTGTACTACATCATTTTCTTTTATGTCTGTATGTCTTTAAAGATAAAAAATCTTATGTGTTTATTCCTACCTCTCACCTTCCAGAACGTTCTAGAGATTCAGATGTCATGAAGCGTACTCTAAGCCTAAGCAACATTGGCATCAGTGCTGGTGAGCGAAGGAAGCGGGAAGGAGAGAGTAAAAAGAGAGAGAGAAAAGATAACGAAAAACTAAAGAAGGAGACAAAAAATGAAGTTCCAAGGTTCCGCAAGAGAAGCAGAAAGCGTCGTTCCTTCATGGAAACAGAGTACACCTCTTTGGTATCGTTTCCCGAAAAAGACCAAACAAAAAATTACACCCAAATCACAAATCATTGGTTGGGACCCAGGCATCTTAGTGAAAGCCACCTTGGTGGGCCATCAAATCAAAGCTCCTGTCCCACAGGCTCATCTCTAACAAATGCTGAGGGTGGGCCAGCACAAATGGTATCAAAACCCATCACCCCGTCCAAACTGAGTGGGTCTGGATCCCATCATCTCCTGCATGGTAACAAAATCAGTAAGGCAAGTCAGCAGAAACAACATGTTATATTGATGGAACCAGATTCCATGGAGTTTAAGTCTGTCACCGAAATCATGTCTACTGCCTCACCTGCTATTATAGCAGTACGCACCTCTACAGAGCCTAAAGTAAAAGGCAATGCCATGAGCAGTGCTAATGGACTCGGAGAAGAAGGTGCAGTAGGCGGGCTGGTTGACAGATTGCTTGATGGTCACTTGTTTTTTGGCACTCCTAGCAAGGACAATGGTGATGATGATCTTTTACCTGTGAAAAGAAATGACCAAGAATCCCTGATAGAAGATCCCTCTCAGGAACCTTTGCACAAGAAAATGAGTTGCTCACTTCCACGATTAGACCAAACACCTGCATCTAGCTTGCTTTCTTTGGGAGTCCCAACCATATCCTTCACTCAAAACCCAGGCATGGACAGGTTTGATGTAGAAAGTCTGGAAATGGGCATTCAAAAATGCTCAGTAAAGCCAACAGAGAGAACAAGAAGCCAGAGCATGTCTGCAGTATCTGACAGTAGTGGTCTCTTTTGTTTAACGAGGCACATCTTCCCTAAGAGGGATTCTGTAGTCTGCACAAAAGAGCCACATTTGATTGACACAGACAGTTCTGGTGATCCGTTCACCAAAGGACTATCCTCCACTGTATCTCCTGTGCAGCTTACCCAGGGACACGTATTCACTCAGTGTTCTTCTGGCATCCTTGGTCGCCTCTCTGCTTCAGCACTACGGGGAAAGATCCAGAACTTGCCCCTGTACCTGTCTCGTTCCCAGGAAATGCTAGCTAGTAACAGTATTCTTGTAGATAATGCCAAACCAGCAAGGAGATTTTCTGAAGATATGACCACAACTGAGGTAAAGTCTGAAGCAGTCACGGAGGTGGTTGAAGAATTTGGGGAAGTAGTTTGCAATAATCCTTATGTGGAAAGAATACAGAAAGCTGAACCCAAAGAACTCTCTTGGCCTCCAAAGTCACCTTCAAGCCTGAAATCAGTTGACCCTGTCAAAATCAGCCCTTCATCTCTTGTGGTTACTACGCAAAACCTTAATGGACCATGGGGTGTGGTGACATCACAAGAGATCAGCAGATTACAAGCAGGAAGCAGTCCTCTTGTGGGTGCACACTCACAGCCATTCACAAATTGTGAATCCAAGCCCACCAACACCCAGCTGCAGGCCCTGCCTGGCCCAAATGTATATGCAAAGCCTGACCTTACTTGCAGCTCAATGCTTGCCTCAGTGTGTGAGACAGTAATCGAGAGTGCTGAAACACCTACGGAGGTTTGCGGCTGCCAATCAGCATACACCAACTGCTTCAGCAGTGTCTTGGACAATGGGAGTTTTGATGACGAACTGACGGTCTATGAGTTCTCCTGCAGGACACAGCAGGGCATGCGTGACCGGGTAGCATTGGTGACATCTATCCCTCCTTCATCTCTTTCTGGTTCCTCTTCCTCTTTTTCACCATCCTCACCCCTCCCAGCTTTTTCTCGTGTGGTCCTGCCACCTTCCTTGTCCACAGAACTTGGACCCCTTCTGTCGCCCCTGGACACCCCCGACTGCTTCCTCTCTGACCCTCATGGAGACGCTATCACAGCCTTACTGGCCCAACATTACCCCTTACCACCAACAGGCTTCCTGGCTCTGCAGAGAGATGTTGACACACTATTAACTGTTCTGGATGGTGCTATGAAGGACCAAGCTTGCATCCAAGAGCATCCCAGAGACACATGTGCAGACCACTTTTCTGAAAACAAGCGCAGGCTGCATGTGGAGGCACGAGGGTTTCTGGCTGGCTGTCAGCAGGTAGTGAAGGCTGGGCAGACCCCAGGAGAGACGCTGCAAGCTCTAGCGGACAGTTTTCACTCACTGGTGCAGCTGACAGCTGTATGCCTGAGCTTCTCTAGCTGCCAGAGGTGCCAGGAACGCCACTCTCAAACCTTGTCAGGACTTACAGATGTTGCACAGACCTATCAGGAGTTTGCACGGGCGGCAGAGCGCTTGGGTATGGCTACGGAAAGGAGGACTTGCCATGAGCTCAGTATTAAACTCTTGGCCCGCCAGTGTACCGCACTCACAACTTCAGTCTTCTGCCTAACACAGTTATACCGTACACTCACGGCCCTTTGACCTTTGAACAATAACGTCTTGCAGACGTCTAACTCTAGTGTAATTCTGCCAAATCTGAGCTACGTAAGGCATTTAAATTATAAATATATAAAAGCCTAACTATAGCAACCTAACTATGGTGTCCAAAGATGCTGACCTTTTACTGGTGAGCACACACATGCACACAACACACAAAATCAGGGTGACACTGCTTATGAATGCACTCACGCACACTGACAATCACTTGTTTAAAATCGCCAAGTGGTATCGTTACTTCGTCAGTGTTTTTGTTTGAATGTATGAAATTATTTTCTTATTCCAGATGTGTTTACTGTAGTAGGTTTCTTGAATTCATTAGTGGCTATTTTGGGGTAGGAAAGTTTTTTTTCCTTTATTGTATGCACAATGTAGCAGTTATACACACAAGAACAGGACCTAACCTTGCCCTTTCTTCTTTCGTCCTCCTCCTCTCTCTGTTTTTGTCTTTCTGTTTCATGCATATGCACACTTGCCTCTAAATCAAGCTTTATAAAAATGCGTGATGTTACATGTTTCCACATCTATCTGCACACTCACCAGAGCAGAATTAACAAATGCTCAATGTTTAGTAGACACTAATATTTATCTGTTAGTGACCAGGAACTATACTTTGCATATTCTGAGCAGGCATACCAAAGGATATGAATAACTACGTTGTACTTTTTTTTGTACCTGGAGACTCGAGTCATATGACTAGCCTTTTTCAAGATGGATTTCAAGTCCTTTTTTTGTTATTTGAATTTCCATAGACTGGAAATATTTGGTTCCATTATAACCTTTTTTTTTTTTTACTATAGACACATTATTTATTAAACTTTATTTATATGGATATATCATTTCACAAAGTCCAATCAGATCCACAGAGATATATTCTTGCTATATATTCGGCGTTTGGAAATTAATTTATTTCTATTTGTGTTTAATTTTAGTAATTTTAGTACTGTAAAGGAAAAATCGGTTGTGATTGGATTGTCTGCAGAGTCTGGAATTGTGGCCTGTCACACATAGGTATTGGAGGATGTCACTATTTTCAACCGATTCTTTACGTTTCTCTGTTAAAGGCCTGAATCACAATGTGGAACGACTTATAACAGGAGCAGACGATTTATCTTTAATGGTCACTGTCATACCACATGAAGATTGTAATACTACTTTTTCATACAGGTGTGTGGGCTAACCTGGAAGCTGTCTGCACTGTCCTTATTAGGCATGCTTCGTACCATATACGTACTGTACTTTACCATTTACAACACGGAATGGAGGAATGCATGTCGAAAGCAAAGCATGACCTGATCGAGTAACTGATGAACGTCAGTGGCTCAGTCGCTGGCCAATCAAACGAGAGAATGAATGGATGACTGTTGAGATGATGAAATGCAATCTCTTACTTTGTAATGCAGTATTCACTATTAAAAAGAGACTCGAAATGAGTCGTGTTTAAGTGTCTTGCATCTAGTAGTGTTTAGTTTCGTCATTGCTTTAGTATATGTGTATGTGAGAAGTACATTATACCTTTTTTTTTTACATAAGAGAACGTTATATGCACAAAAGTCTGCATATATTAAAAATATTATTATTATTTAGAACTACAAAATGTCATACAAGCGTTTACAGGTTTGTATAGTATGTAGATTATAGGATCTGTGTTTTTTTTTTTTTTACTTGGATGTATGTTTCCATGTAATCATGAAACACAACTGATCTAACTGAAGAACCTTACCTATGGTTGATACCCTCGTTGTCTATCTGGCACATACAAGTGAGAATCTGGATGGGATTCTAGATCACCAGCTCAAATCTTCTGACTCCACTATACAGTATTACCCACCAGATCCTGCAAACTTCTTCACAGCATCATATGAAAACGACTTGGTTGTGAATTACACACCAACTCAGATCTGCAATTGCTTCTTGCTTTCTCTAAGGTAAGAGTTCACTGACTTGGATTTGAATGGCCCGTTTCTCCATTCCTTCTGCAAAGCTCTAAAGACCTACTTCTTCAAGCTCTACCCAGGATAACACATATCTCCGCACTGACATTTACTGTTCATGCAGTAACTTTGATTATTTTCCTGACCGTTCCACTCTGGCACTTGTGTGAACTAGCCCAGGTTTTCAGGTATTTGTGTCATCACACCGTTAGCTGTTTTGGACATTTTGGACATTTCCTAGTCCAGGCTAGTTGGAAACTTACAGTAAATTAGCACCTGAAGTGCTGAGTAACGTTTACTTCCTCTGGCTGTTGTTAAGCAAGAGCTTCCTTTCCTTGGTTGAGCAATTCTTTCTGCATTTAACCCATCTGGAGCACACATACCCAGAGCACTGTAGCGCCCGGGGAGCAGTTGGGGGTTGGATGCCTTGTTCAAGGCACCTGCTGGCCACTTCAGCCATTCCTGCTGGTCCAGGGAATCAAACCGGCAACCTTTTGGTCCAAAAGCTGCTTCTCTAACTATGAGGCCATGGCTTCCCCAAAAATGCATTTGCACTACATTGGCAAGGAATCAAACCCAGGCCTCCCGCATGGGAGGCAAGAGTTCTACCACTGAACCACCCATGCTTGCTTGCTTATTTATTTATATTTATTTTTATTTTTTTTTTATTTTTTAGGAAAAACATGAACGTGTTGCTCCAGAGAGCCTAAAATACTAATTCAGGAGGTCAGAGATGTCATAGTCTCAGCCTCAGATGGAGGGTCTGATATCTTTTGTACACTTTTCTGGCCACAAGCTTCAAAATGTTGAAGGTTGTAATCTGATTGGCTCTCTGCACTTCCATTCACTGGTTTTCAGCAAAAAAACAATCCTTTTGACACAACTCTCTGAGGTCTCACCACTGTGATATTTTTGGTTATTTACAGTTTTTTAGTCAGTTAGCTACTTGGGATGGCAGGAGGACATTGAGGTGTTTCTAAACTAGCAGTTTGCTAGTCAGTTAGCTATTTTGGAGAGGTATATATGTTCCTTGGAAAATTTAGTAGCGTAATTATTTTTTTTTAAAAATAATTATTATATGGTAATATATACTCAAAACGACATATCTATCATTATTACAACAGTAAAAACAACACATTGCAATAAAATTATTAAAACCGTATTTTTGACTTTATAAACTGGCTCGCCTTCCTCAGAGCCTACGAACCAATCACATTGCAGCCTCAGCTACTTTCTGTACTACGTCATCAACACAGAGGCTGAGTTCCAAACAGCTCCTCGATTCCTATATCAGTGCACTATGTAGGACTTGAACGAATAGCTTGTACACCCTATCTAGTGTACTATGTTGTGAAAAACGGAGCCATTTGGTCTCAAGCCAGAGTGGAGTGAATACTAGCTGAGCGGTTCATAAGTTACAGCCCAGCAGCGGAGGAGGTGTGTGTTGTATCAGTTTAGCGAGTTGTTATTCGGGAGAAAAATAAGCAAAATGTCGGAAAACAGGGTGGAAAGTACCGGAGATGTGACTCTGGATAACGCTGTTCGACAGTGGTTAGAGTTTGATAAGGTGAGCAGAGTTATTTTTTATATAAATTAAGTTTACGTACATGTACTAGTCTGAATGCATCTTGCTAGCGGGTGGAAGCGAGGCTGAATCTCAAACGGCGTAGTAATGTCTGCTTAGGTGTACTGTATAGGGTATGACGTAATTGACACGTAGACTCGATTTAGTGCACTATGTGTATAATGCGGATGCATTTAGGATACGGCCCAAGATAGCAGTCTGTTGGCTAGCTGATAGTTCACTGAAAGCTACTGATTTGCTCGCGTTTCAGTGTTTGGCTTAGCTATTTAAGGATTAAAAGATTGTTGGATTATTTCCAAGCTAATACATGTATTGAAAGTGAGAATGTTGTTATAGCTAACTAAGCTAACACACAGATACAGGGAGTTCTAACTTGGCTAACAGCAGTTCTCTCTTCTAATAAAGTTTCATCCTTAAAATGACGAAGGATTAAAAGTTGCCCGAACCAAATAAATCTACTTTGTATTAATTGTGTGTACACATTGAAAATAATTTACTAATTATGAGTAAACTAAAATGAAGCCTGCTGGGTGTGTTCAAATGTAGTTCAGTAGTCAGTGATGTTCGAGTCCTGAACGAATCGTTCTTTTGAACCGATTCTTCTGATGAATCGGTTCACAAGTACATCTGGATCAAACTTTACTTAATTATCAGTGTTATTGGTTTAAAATTGCTGTAAAATCTTAAATCTGACAATTTAACCTTAGAATTGCTACAGAAAATCATTTTTGTGCTGTAGAGAGTGTGTATTTCTGAGAAATTGCACACTCAGTCCCAGTGATTTGCATGAGTCAGGTTTCTCAAACAGCTAACTTGAGCTGTAACAAAAAATAAGAATAAATACACAAGCGCATGGTAACTTCAGGGTATGAAATAACCTCTCCTGTGCACAGTATAGTGCACTACATGATTCATTGTTAGGATTTGACCTCCATTCTGTCAAGTCCAAGACCAGAACTAGCTGAGATCGAGTCAAGATCGAGACCGAGTGTTTAATTCATTCCTGCATTGCTTCCATGAATGCAGTGTTTTCTGAAGGAAGGAATGATTTCTTGTCAAAATTTGTGTATGCGAAAAGAAAAGACACTTATTTAAAAAAAACAAACAAAAACGTTTGGTCAACCTTGAGACAAGTCCAAGTCAATACAGAAAACCTCTCGAGATCAGACTCGAGTCCTACAGCCCAACTCATTGTAGTAACTCGAGTGACGTGCCGTGACACATGAAACACATTCAGCAACTAAATGGAAAACGGATGAAAACTGATTGGCAGAGAAAATCTGGTGATTGTAGACTTAATTTGAGTTAACGTTATTTGTGTGGATGTGTGCCGTCCTGTCTTGTGAGTCTTGGAATGTAGACGTGAGCGTCTGAGATTGAGAAGGTCTTTGTCGCTCTGTACGTGTAGAGGAGGCAAAACAGGAAGCTCACATGTCCCTCACATGATGGAAATCAACCAGCTAAACATGGACAACACGTTACTGATCATACTGATGTATGATATATATGATGGTGTTACTGTTTCAGATAAAATAACCTACAATTGATCATAAAATGAGAAAGAAAGCCCTCTTTCTCAGCGTATTCTGTGTTTTATTCATGAATTCTCTGAAGACTTTCTCTGATGTTTATGCGGAAACAGAACAGCAAGACGGCGGCCTGTGTGCGAGAGATGGTAAAGGTGGGGAACTTGGAAGAGCTGCGCAAATGTTTTGGCGCCCGGATGGAGTTCGGGACGGCGGGGTTGAGAGCGGCCATGGGGCCCGGCGTGTCGCGCATGAACAACCTCACCATCATACAGACCACCCAGGTGAGAGCGAACACAACACACATCGAGACAATCGTGACGGTACAAAACACTAGTGAAAGTTTGATAGCACGCTGCCCTTGAGACCACGCCTCTAAAAGTTTGAAGGGGAATTGTTACCGTGATGCAGATGATGCTTATGTGGTCAAAACTCTCTCTCTTCTGAAGCAGAGTTAATGTTACCACCCAGAAGAGCATGTTTAATGGTTATTCCTTTAGGTCAGGACGGCACATCCCGTCCTGAAGACTTTCTAATGGTGGAACAAATGACTGACATTGGAGACTCCTTCATAAATGTTAAATAAAGCTTCATTACATTACATTACAGGCATTTAGCAGATGCGCTTATCCAGAGTGACATACAACAAGTGCAAAGTCAGGTACGAGGAGTGCTGAACTTCTAGATAAGAAAATTCAAGTGCCAACTGAACAAGTGACAGAATAACACCTAGTGTAATATTCTGTTGA
>JAOTRR010000035.1:11742377-11754802 GCA_028570945.1 Gogo arcuatus
CTGTTTACTGTAATGCTAGTTTGAGGGTTAACCTGTTTACTGTAATGCTAGTTTGAGGGTTAACCTGTTTACTGTAATGCTAATTTCTCATTTAGCCTGTTTACGGTAATCCTAGTTTGAGGGTTAACCTGATTAATTGGGTTAATAAGGCACCAACATAAAACATTCTACATTTTTTTGATGTGACAAATTTCTACATTTGCTTTTTAACATTTTTAGAGAACATGAATAACTGGTTTCTGAAAAACTGACAAACTGATGGAACATAAATTCTAATTATGTATCACAAAGCTAAAATGTTAAAAAAAAAAAAAAATCAGTTGTGCCATTAAACTGATAGCCAGGTATTGTTTCTGTCTTGTGTTTCTGTGTCTCTGGTCTACAATGTATCTGTCATGGAAACAGCAGCAGCTCAGCTATTAAGATCCTGTCCTTGTCTCAGGAAGGTTGTGAATTTAAAATCCCACGACTGCCAGAGGGCCGGTTTTGGGCTTGGATTGGATTCTGGCTCACTTGTAAAAGTCACCTTGGACAAAAGGCTCTGCCAAATGAATTAATGTAACTTTGCTGTTGCTTTCCTTTAAAAGCACCAACAAGCCATTTATATTGATCTGCATCAGGCTAGACATGTAATGCACTTTCTTCTATGTACAGAGACTAAAATTCAGCAAAGCTCTCAGTAGTGTATGTAATTATGTACGGTTTGGGTTTGGGTGGGATACGATTTCTGGACATACAGTACTGTGCAAAAGTCTTGGAACCCTATATATTTTTAGTCCAAACGTTGTTATAGATTTTATTTTTATGACTTCTACATTATCGAGTCAGTACAAAAACATTTTTAGACTTCCAAACAAATTCAGCACGAAATGAAACGTTACAGAAAAATGTTTGTATGTCAGTAAAGAAAGCAGCATATTATGGAAGAGACACTTTTCAGACAAAAAACATAATGAATGCTACTTGGTTGTGCTGCAAAAATAAGAAGCAAGTGTGACAGTCAAAGACACAGGACGTGGGCACATCGTCATGATCACACCCACACAAATGACATGTGATTCAAATCAGAACGTATGAATCGTTTCACAACACTGTTCTGGGATCAGATCTGCTTTGTCTCAACAAAATGTTGTCTGCAGTTAGAATTCTCGATTCTGATTGGCCAGAAGGTATTTTCCAAAATATCAATTCAATACGTTGTTTTTCTCCCATCGAGATGCTTATAGCTAATGAGAAATATCTGATTAGCCTTCTCTCCGCTGCTTTTCAGTCCTCCTATTACTTTAAGCAACCAGATGTATGTCCATGTATTGTAACCTATAAATATTTATTTCCTGTGTAAGTAAATAGATTTGTTTCAGTATATTAATAGCTATGATAAAGCTGATAGCGAGGCATGATTATAGGCATGATCAATGAATGTTGTCACAATGACATCCTAATATATAAATAGCATTGATATCGAATTAAATTTAGTCAATCAGAGTGCTTTCTATGGACATCGTGGAATAGCTAACAATAAAATAGCACAATCTTTAAAATTAAAAAAGAAATCTATAATCAGAGGATTCTAAAATTTCACACTCAGACATGTTCATACGCGTATCCATATATCTCACCTTCTAATGGGAAGAACTCTGGTAGGCACACAATGAAAGCGAGGAAGATGAGTACGGCAAGTTTAGCGACAGTCGCTTTCGTCATGGACACAGCGTGATGATGGACAGCTCACACACACACACACACACACACACACTCTGCCTTGACCATGAACTGATGGAAAGCAGCTAACACAAAATGTTTAAAATAGTAGTAATAACCACTGACTTCATGCGTTCTTCCTCTTGCACTCAAAAACACGTGTCAGAGTTAAGCAACCAATACAACCGTCTCGCCACTGTACTTCCTGTCTTTCTTCCTGTTGCAGCCGTGATGTTTGTGAGAAAGAGTGAAAGATGCAGAGAGACGGAAAGTGTTGCATCAGTCTTGTGAATTGAGTAAGTAAAGTATGTGTAGATGTTGGTGTTGCTGTGTTCAGTGTTAAAGTGTTAAATTGTTAAACAGGGCAGTATGACGTTGCAGGCCTGGAGTTTGTGGCTTTGTGTTTATCTAACATGCTCTAGTTGGTGATGAAGAGGAAGTTCATGGCAAACACATGGTGTGTGTGGTCTGGTGGTCACACACACACACACACACACACACACACACACACACAAACTACCAGAGAAAGCGCTAACTCAATACTGCTTAGTCTCAATCTACTAATAAACGTAACACCTATAGCACTCCCATGTGCTGCTAGCATTCTTAATGACTTCCTTTTTCTATCTTCATCTATGTTCTTTCTTTCTTTCCACATTATCCTATCTTATGCATTTACACACCCCACCTTACCTACCCACCCTACCTACCGCTCCCAACATCCTACTCATCTAACCCTAACCTACCCATCCCAGCTACCTACCTTTCTCACCATCCCAACCCACCCTACCTACCCATGCCACCTACCTACTCATTCCACCCTAAACTCCCCATCCCAGCATACCAACCACCCTACCAACCCAGCCCACCTTTTCTACCCATACCACAATACCTACCCATCCTACCTACCTAACCATCCTACATACATAACAACCTACCCACCAATCCCACCCTACATACCCTACATACCCATCCAATCCTACAGAATCATCCCACACTAATTATCCATCCCACCATATCCTACCCATGTCACCTACCTACTCCTTCCACCCTAAACTACCCATCATAGCATACCAACCACCCTACCGACCCAGCCCACCCTTTCTACCCATACCACAATACCTACCCATCCTGCCCACCTAACCTTCCTACCTAGGTAACAACCTACCCACCCATCCAACCCTACATACCTGTCCAATCCTACACAATTATCCCACACTAATTACCCATCCCACCATCCCTACCCAACCCAATTTATATACCCATCTCACCATACCTATTGACTATACTTACCCACCCAACCTACCCATCTCACCATACTTACCCATCCCACCTACCTAACCTTCTCACCTACATATTTACCCTTCTACCCACTATATACCCATCCCCCCGTTACACACCTTACCTACCCACCACTCCTACCCATCCCACCTACCTACCTACTTAGAGTACCTAACAACTCACCCACTCTACCAATCAATGGCAGAACAGTTTGTAGTCCTGCTATAGCAGGGCCTTTATACCGTGCAACAGCAGGGATGGAGCTGAACAGCTTTGTTCCAGGTGGGGGTGGAGCTCATTTCTGGGCCAGAACAATTTAAGCCAAGGCTTGAAAAGAGGAATCTAGCCAGATTCAATGCAAGAAAAAAAAATGAACAGAGCCATTTTTCTAAAGAATCTTTATTTAGTATACAAATTGTATAACTATCATAAGTCTAGAAACACATTTAAATATTACAAACTGCATCTTTAAGGTACAATATTACCAAAACTACCAAGATAGTATCAAGTCATTCAAATAACATGAATATAGAGCCTTATATTAGGTGTCTATTGTGTGATGTGTTTACATATTAGTCTATAGTGGAGTGCTGGAGTATATTTACCTATGCTATAAAAGGCTGTGTTTCAAATGCATATTCAGTTTAAACTAGCTGCAGTGGAACTGAAACAGTAACGCCAAACCAAATTATGAACATCATTTAGATTGTTTACCGAGATCAATTTTGATATAGGTTATTCTTATACTGTTTATATGCCTGTAGGTTTTTATTAACCCAGGATGGAGTTCTCTGCTATAGTAACTATAAACGTACACTATAAAAGTCTTCAGTTTGAGCTGCAGACTGTTCCTTTTCTTTTCAGCCTAAACCTGCAATGTAATGCACACTCCCAATCCGCTCAGCAGCAGTAAAGTGCTCTCTGTGGGACACTGAAGGATGTTCCTGCTGTTCTGGAGTTTGTTCCCGGTTATCTCGCTAGGCCAGGATAAGATTCCTACAGGAACCCACTGCACTAAATGAGTGTCTGGAGAATGATGCGCTCTTATCATTCTTGTCCAGCAGGACTGGAGCTGCCGGCCAAGGTCATGATTTCTCGTTCTATACTTTACCCTGGAGATTACACAAGCAAGGTGATGAAGATGTAGACTCTGCGTTTAGTCTAAAACTCTACTGTAATATATTTGCATGCATAATGATGTATTGTATGTATGTATTATTTCATGCCAGAATTAGCAACATAGATACAACTACTTGCATGTCATGATGGATGTCATATTGTAGATAATGTAATATTTTGGAGACACCCAAAAACAAAGAAGAGTCATAACATAGCTATAAAATACGCATAAAATGTTTATCATGAATATGTTAATTGTGAATTCCTCTGAAATTCATGACCTATATAAAACCCAGATATGCAAAAATAACTTTTCTAATGTGCGCAGAATGATTAAGAATTCACTTTATTCACTTCCCCCTTCTCTTTTATAAATGAATGACATGAATTTGAGCGAAGTGGGAGAATGAATGCGAACAGCTTTTTTTTCCCACAGCTTTTGACATTATCATCAGAATGTATAAAAAGTTTATTGATTTTCTTTAAAACCAAGAAAATGTGCTGTATAATATATAGTAGGTATTACATGCACAGTATATGGGTCAAGGACAAAACCAGATATATTAAAGAGATATATTCAATTACATGACAGTAATAAGCTTCTCAATACAAGGGCTTATTGTCTCCAGCTCAGTATATAAAATATACCATTATATACCCATCCATCCATCCATCCATCCTGTGTCCTGCAGAAGGAAGGGGAGCGAGACGAGGAAAGAAGGAGAAAGCATATTTCCTCAATGATACTGCAGAAAAACCTGGCTGTTACTATTCATCATTTTGCTGTCCTTCTGCACAGTGACCAACACACCTTATTATTAGACCTCCATGCAAAAAATGCATTATGCATCCTAGGCCAAGGTTTTCCATTCCTGCTCCTTTAGTCCTGCTTCACTGTACTTTTTCTTCTATCAGACCTGATTCAACAGATCAGCTCATTAACAAGCCCTTCATGGCAGACGTTATAACATTTCATTGTGGCATGCATTCATTAACAGCTGATTATTTGTAGCATGCATTTAATTCAGACACCAAAGGTTTTACTTTTCATTCTGGAATGTATTTGCATTTCACTTGTGCACTGTAATGACTGCTTTGCATTATGGGACCGTGATCTATAGAAGAGCAGCACTGGAAATTTACTGCACATCATCATCACAGAGGAGCAAAAGTTTATGATGCTTCCTCATTTGCAGCGCGCGCGCGCGCACCTACTGCTGTCAGGCGGGGAGGAAGCGCGCGTGCAGTCATTTATTTCTATTATTATTATTTTTTTAAAAGAAAGATATTTTATGTTATCAGGCCAAGATAGTTTTACATTTATGCCTGCGCAAAGCACAGTCAATCTTCCACGCCTTTTCCACTACAGAAATTGCATCACGGCATTATTGTTATTATTATTATTATTATTATTATTATTATTATTATTCGCCGCGCGTGATGCTTACTATAGTGCCAACTTCACTATCAGTCATCGCCCATCTACTGATACGGTACCGAAAAATGACTTATAAATGATAAAGAAATAAATAAACCAGCGTTAAAACCGTCTCCGCACTCAGGTAAGCCGGTTTATTTATCCTATCCTGTTAATTTTATCCATCCGAGTGAATATTATTATCATTTACCGCGGAGCGATACAGCAAACAAACAGGCTCCGTGAAACGGATACGAGGAAATGAGACAGCCGGCGCGTGATGCTCCGAGGGCGGCTTGGTTTTCAGGCGAGCCCGCGGCTTCAAACGGGGCCTTAGGCATTTTGTTGTTGTTGTGATATATGGTGCTATCTATGAATTTATACAACGTACCTGAAAACTAATTTCACTGCGTCGATGTTTATTAATGATTTGAAGTGATTTTGCTTAATTTTGTAGCTAACAAGTGGTTTAAATTAACCCTGATGCCACAACTTCATCTTTTAGTATCTTTTAGCCCAGTAATTGATTGTTCTGACATTAATAAGTAACTCAGTTTCATTTAACATCCACATAAAGTATTAAACACCACCACAAACAATGCGACTAATTAAAAAGAATAAAGTGACAATTATGTACTTTTAATGTTGAATTTCCTGATGAGCATATACTGTTGTCTCCTCCTATTTTTTAAACCACTACCTCAAGCAGTTTATGAATCAATATAAGAAACAACAACAACAACAACAAAGTTTCGACTTTAAAGTGCCTCTGAAACCAAATCAGCTTTTTGTACCAATCTCTTGGTGTTGTAGAGACAAATGAGAGTATAACTAGGATAAAAATAGTAGTTGTGGAGATATTCTCATTTCAAATTTATAAATGATTACAATTTTTGATGACTCATTCTGTACTAGTCTTGTGTCCATCCAACTAAATGCTAGGATGAATATGTCCTGCCCCTGGGGGCGTGTCTTGCTCGACAGTAGCATCTTGTTAGCAGTAAAAATCTGCACACTGTTCGCTTTTCCAACCATCGCTTGGTTGAGAATAAAAATTGCTTGGAAGAGGGTGGAGTTTATGAGAGTTGGTGCTTTAGAGCACGGCTCTTGAACCATTTCATGGGGACTTTAAAATCTTGATTAGGTGTGCCTTAGATCTTTTCATGGATATTAAGTGTGCTAGGGTCAGTCAATGTGGAACAGGACTCTTTCTCTTGATGTTTTTCTCTTTCTCTAACTTTCTCTTAATGTTTTTAAACTAGTTTTTGCAGAAGGTTAGCACAAAGGAGACTGAAACTCTTGGGACAGAAAGCACGTCCTTGATGATGATGATGATGATGATTAATGATAAAAAACCCACATTCACTAGCAGGAGGACGGACAAATTGGATGAACAGTTTAATAACATCAGGCAGGTCTTAATTTCTCTTTAGCTTCGGGTAATTGCACATTTATTTCCAGAACACACCGGCTGATCTTCTGCTCAGACAGCAAATAGAAATTTTTCAAGGATGCTCACCTTGCATATAAAATGGACTCATATGGCTGTACAGTAATTTATCCAGCGAGTGCCTTTTTGTCTAACTTCATCACTGTTCTTTTTATTGCTGAGGGAAAAAAAGATTTGTTTGAGAATTTTATTGTTTTTATTTCCATTTTTAGAGAACAGATCAGGAATAACACACTTGGGGGCATGCTGTTATGGGAAAATTATCAATGTCGATAGGTGGTGTGATGAAGCGCAGTTACTACTACCACCCTGAAGTTGATTATTTTCCTATAACAGTATGCTTTAAAGAGTTTTAATCCTATAATACTACAGCATTTTATAATTTATTTTTATTTATTAGTGAACAACACATCCATTTATAGTAACATTTATTGCTGCAGAATGTCAATGAATGTCCCATCTTTCCAATTCTGATGTATCCATTTGGTCCAGCTGCTACTGCCACTGCCAGATGTGGAGCTATTATGCCCTCCATGAAGGCTTGTGATTAATTGGTCTCCAGAGATGGCAGGCAGTCTGTCGAAGGAAGGTTTGAAAGAAAGGTTTTACGGTGCAGATTTGCCTTCACTGCACACACACACGTTCACACACACAGTATCTTGGATTGAAATTTATGCTCGGCCTCAGCCCTCCACCTGCTGAGTGTTCACAGTGATGATGCTATCCTCAGGGTGAGCGTAATAATTGATGGCAGATCTTTATGGCTGCAGTTGCTCGTCTGCTGCTCTTCTCTTATGGCCGATATTAGAAAAAGTCAGTGTGTGTGAGTGTGCATGGGCTGGATTTCAGGCCCTTTTTGAGGACCTAAAACAGGTTTGACCTTATGGGGACTTGTGGTTCTAACTTTGATATTCATTACAATAGAAACACCAGGATGAAATGGTATGTTTTTCCATAGGTATCTCCTTAAAATCAGTCTCCTTTGAGCTAAAATCAATAAAAGTTGAAGTACGTGAGGAGAAAAATCCCTCCGTAATAGTTTTATACATGTTCACGTCGCCTGATTTTGTAAAACTTTGTAAAGGCTAATTTACAAACGTGTCTAGAGATTAGAAATGCATTTCTAATTATTAAATAAATAATAACTAAAACGCAAACTTTAAAAAATAGAGTATTCCCTCATGAGTGCAGATTTCTTCCTTCCTGTGTAGTAAGTAAAAATTGTTTATCAGCACCTAGTGGCCTGAAATAGGACGGCATCTTATTTAAAATACCTCGAATGTAAATGAAAAAAGTTTGATTTTCTTCATCATCATCATCATCATATTGCCCAGACTGCGTACGAACTATATAGCGACATGTCAAGTGATGTAGTACAGAATATAGGCCTATGCTATATGCTATATATGATATGTACTTTAGTACGTAGTACCATAATTCTGTGAGGTAGTAATGTCGCAAATCACACATTTTGTACAAAATGTTTTGCCTAGTTTCATTTTACTGTACATTTTTGTCCTAATTTGCTTACATGTAGTGGAGTCCTCGCTCAGTGCATCAGTCTTTCATCTAAATTTAAACCGCAACACTAAATGATGGCTCCGCCCCTTTCTCGAAGTGTTTAGCATTTCTCTCTTGAAAGCGTGAAAGTCACTGAGCTGTAGCATACCATTAATACCTAGATGTTTCCGAAATCACGGAAGCACATAAAACATGGACATGAATGTGGAACAAAAAAATCAAATCCAAAATGTTTTATATTTAAGTTCAAATTCGGCCACTGAGAGGAATTTCATCACTCCAAAAATCAGGCTGTTACATAAGTTTTTGAGGTAACATTAGGTAGCTAGTTTGTTTTTCTTCAAAATCTGAGTAACAACTGATGAATTAGTGAAATATTGGTGTGAAAATCCAGTGGGGAACCTGATAATCATGTGCCTCCATTTTGTTTTTCAGAAATAACATTTACCACAGTCTGTCTTATTGTTTTATAATAGCTTGCGCTGTTGCGTAAGCCATTCGCGTAAATTCTCGTAAAGTTCTTTTTTTTACGCATCTTGCATCCTTTTACTTCGAAATTTTTTTCTCCGCAGACAAATCTTGTTTTATGCTAGTTTTGCTTTATGTATTAGACTATGTATGTTTTTTTTTTTTTTAGCTATGTATGAAAATATGAGTATTGTAGTCCCGAGTGTGTGTTGTACGCAGTCGGATGGTTGTGCAATCCTTCATCCGGAGCCAGTGTGACCATATGTAGAAGACGTTAAGTGTAGGATGCTTTGTCTCCATTCCACACATATACACAGGAGGATGTGGCACCTAATTGGTTGTAGATTGGTTTTAAATTGGTTGTCTCTGCCAATAGGCAGACGTCTGGCTAAGCAATTATCGTTTCTTTCTTTTAGCATTTTTCCAGGAGAGAAGGAGGAAGAGTTGACATTCCATCCTGCCATTTATTAGTCAAAGTGGATTAATGATACACACCTGCTTTCCTGTACAGAGCGTAACTGTATTAGCTGGTAAGTTCCTTTTCAGTTTCTCAATTAAAATCATATTGATGTGAAATAGACAGAACTCTCGAAAACAGCAAATTAGCTACGTGAGTTCCACGTGATGTCTGATGATGTGCTAGCATAACATTAAGTATTCTTAGCTACCTGCATGGAAATTGTATTGTCAGGAAAACCGAAACATGCAGTTTAACCTGGGAGCGAACTCTTGTAGCTAGCATGGTGGCTAAGTTTTTATTCTCTCAATAAATTAAAAATATCCTTGAGAAACCTCAAATCCCACCTCTGGTAGAGTGCTAGCATCGAATTACTGGGTAGCTAGCTGAGTTCATGCTAATACAGTAATATAAACTCAGCTAGCTAGCAGTAATACATTTGTACCACAGCGCTGTTGAATTGTGGATTCTGATTGGTCAGAAGGCGTTGATGAATTTTCTATAACGGCAGCTTTGACTGTAGTGCAGCTGTAAATCACAGGTTTATATTAATGACCTTGTATCTATAGTAACAGGGACTTGTACATCAGACGCTCCACAAAAACGTGTGTAATTGTTGATATTGTTGATATGATGAGCTTTTCTTTCAGGAGATGTTTATTTACCATTTATGGAAGGAGTCTCCAGTGTCAGCGCTTTGTAACAGTCTGAAGTAAAGCTGTAATTTTAAGTTTTCCGACGTTCTGCGTGGTAACGGTAACTTTTTCATCACACCATCCTGTTGTTGATTATTTTCCTGTAACAGAACATCCTCAAGTATTTTATTCCTTACATATCAGTCGAAAATGTGATCAGATTTTCCACACTGGAAGATAAAAAGGTGGGTTAACTTTTCAGAGAACTACTCTAGCGGAGAGTTTAACCTTGTACTAGCATAGCATTAAGGAACTAGCAGGCTGCATTCTTAGCTAGCGCTCTGCCAGTATACTGTCAGTTTTCAGTATTTATTTTTCATATGTCAATTTTCTTAGTAGGATTTGTCAAGAAAAGTCCTGATAATGTATTTTGAACTTTTGTGTATGAAATGTATGAAAAAAGGAACCTGAAGGTACCTCACATCTCACCTGTACTTGTATGCTAGCATAATGCTAATGAGTAGCTAGCAGAATACATTTTGCACCAGTAACTAGTTGTTTTATTGACTAAAAATTGTGTGTGAGATTTTAAAGTGTGTGTGTGTGTGTGTGTGTGTGTGTGTGTGTTGATATAGACCTGCACTTTGGAGAGTGCTAAAGTAGAAACTAGATTAGCCTCGTAGCTCTAGTGTAAAACCAAATGTTTTGGCTAAGCAGCTGCATCTGAGGTAAAAGGGAAACCTCTTATTTTTTACTGCCTCTCATTTGAATCGTGTGTGTGTGTGTGTGTGTATAAGGTGTGGTTTTGAACCTGGCCAGCTTGTACATGTATGTATTTCCTGATCTGGCGGTTTGTCAGAGGAGAAGAGAGAGAGCACAGCTTTTCATCAATAATTCAGCAGGTTGGTTTGTGATGTAGCTCAGATAAAATGAAGGTCTTTATGGCTCTCAGGTTTTTATTTATTTATTTAATTGTTTATCTCAGCATGAAGACGTCAGAATGACCCTACTGCTATTTGATTTCCTCTCTCACAGGCACAAAATGCAGCAAAAAGTCACTAAACAACGACAGAGGCTCTCACAGGGTATGTGTGTGTGTGTGTGTGTGTGTGTAGGCCAGCTTCGCCCTCCCATGTGTACTGTTTGACGATGCTGTAAACCATAATAGGTGAATTAAACTCCTTGGTTCTCGTCAGGACCGATCTGTCTCCTGACACACACACACACGCACACGCTGCTGGGCTACACGGCTAAAGCTCTAGATGAATAAATGACGGTAGTAGCTGCCTAATGTAACGCTGAGGAGTAGCTAAACATAAAGTAGCTAACTAGCTAGCTTGGAAGTGAGCTAATCCGGCGTGGACACATCGTAAAAAGTTAATAGTTAAAAGCTCCAGTTAGCATAGCTCACATAATATAAACAAGTATGACTGGCTAGTTCGTTCGACCAGTCATTATCCTTTTCTAGGAAAGTTTCTAATGTATCACATCATGTTTGTGATGTCGACAATCAACAAAGACTCGCTTCACTATGAGTTGTGGTGTTTTCTTTTCACATAGTATGTATTCGAGTCTGGCCAGCGTGTTTATTTTAGCATGTTTATCTGTGAGGTGATTTACGTGTTGTGCTAACAGGAGATGTTTGACAACTTCACAGCTTTACTTTGCACGGTTTCATCAGCGTTTCACATACCCGCAAATTCCTGATTGTCCGTCTTCACTGTATGATAATTATTCTGCCGAGTAAAAGCTAACGTGTGTAGTAGAATGAGTACTGTGTGCTACACTTATAGCATTGAGGTACTGAAGTGCCTGATATTATTACCCACAATGTAGGAGCAATTCATGATTAAACTACCACGTTATAATCACATAACTGTTTCTTACAGTTCAGAATTTACTTGTTAGGAAAACACATTCCAGGGTCAGGTGACTTGTCATGCCCAATTCCAGCTGACCAATCAGAAGGAATTTCATTGGCCAGATATAGAAAGATCAAATTAAACAGTGAGTTATAGAAATGTGAGAAATAAAGGTGTGTACTCTATACCTGCAGTGGATTGTGTGAGGGATGGAGGAAGTCGAACTGAACAGGCAGGAAGGACGTTTATTTTGCATTTATGTAACAACTGTTTTGCCAGATCGCTCTCATTTCCTGTGTTAGTAGTGACGAGGTTTTACTGCATCATAAGCTTGACTAAACCCTATTTTAGACCGTTTTTTGCTCTTTGGGGTGTTAGTGAGTCGTGTGTGTGTGTGTGTGTGTGTGTGTGTGTGTACTTGTACTTGGTACATATTGAGGACCGGAATATGTTTTTTACCAACAGAGTTAAGACATTTTTGGGAAGTGAGGACATTTTGGCTGGTCCTCACTTC
>JAOTRR010000035.1:11817795-11836079 GCA_028570945.1 Gogo arcuatus
AAACAAACAAACAAACAGAGGCAAAAACATAACCTCCTCCAACAAAGTTGGCGGAGGTAATGATCAGATAACTGTGTAAATAACTACTTTAAAACATGTTGTGTGTCACATCCAGTGCTTATATTCTCTCTTTTTGCAGTAAATATCTAGGTACACATACACATTACAGAGCTTAAATACACGCCAGCTACGTTAAAAACATCTCAAATCCATATGGAAATCTTTATGGCGATATGTTTCACATGATCTAGAAACTGAAAGTATTTCCATACCTACATTTGGGTTGTGATGATGTTTGTTGTGCTTGAATAGGTGACCATTTTTCAGAAGCTTGCTTTTTCATAAACATTTTTGAGGATAGATTCAGGGAGGACTGTAGCCTTGCCTCGCTGCACCATATCTGTGACTATATGATTGCGTGGGTGTGTGTCAAGTAGTTAAAGTTGTAATACTGCCATTGCTAGGCAAGTGGAAAGTATGTATATGCTAAACACAGGCCAGCTAATGAATGATGATAACTGACAAGCTAATACATAGCAGTTAAATCTTTAATGTAAAGGCACAGAGACATGAAAATGACATAGAATTGTTGGGAATATCAATATTTTCCTCAGATGCGTTGATAAATTATTAGGAAAATACTCTGTATGGCTAAAATTACACTTAGCACTGACTGCAGTCTTGAGTGGAATCTTCTCATAAACATGGTGTTTATGAAACCTGTTTGAATGTAGAATTAGTGTGTGTATTTGCTGCTATATACGCTTAAACGTATGAGAAAATGGTTTAATTAGCTAGCTAGTACATAGCTGTATCATGTTTTATACAGAAACTATAATTGTCACCAGTGTAGCAACAAGATAAACTTATCAGGAATATCAGCATTTCCCTCAAACATGTTGGTAAATTAAGGAAAGCAACCACAGAATTAAAATTATGCTGTAATTAAACTTGCGCTATATTGACAAAACATTAGCCTCACAGTCTAAGCAAGTCCAAGTATAAGCTAGCTATTGACTGAGGCTAGCTAGTAGCTAGCTAGTATGTAGCCATTAAGTGTTTTGTTAAGTCAGAGTGAGAGTGCAAACATGATAAAATTGGCAGGAATATCAACATTTCCCTCAGATGTGTCGATAAATTGTTAAGAAAAGACTAAAATGACACAATAATGACGCTTAGCACTGACTGCTAACTAGTTCCGCCATATTGAGAAACAACATTATGGCATGACTTGTTAACTTGTGACAACTAACAGAATCTTCTGATGTAAACACAACATCTTGGCATATGTGTGTGTGTGCGCGCGCGCGTGTGTGTGTGTGTGTGTGTGTGTGTGTGTGTGTGCGCGCGTGCGTACACTGTTTTGGCCTGGCACTGAGAATTGTGAGTGTACTGAATGGATTATGATGGTCTTATCAGAGCATTTGAGTGTGTGTTTATGCAAATACACGTGCATGCATGAAGCTGTGTCTCTGGCAGAACAGAGAAGAGTGTGCATTGAATAAAATATGAAGAGTGTATTAAAATTGTGTGTGTGTGTGTGTGTGTGTGTGTGTTTTGCAGCATACAGAGAGAAGCATGAATGGATTAGGATGTTATCAGTGAGTATTTAAAAAAGCCCCAATCTCCCATCTGTACAGTTCCGGAGGTTTAATCCATTTCTCGTGGCTTGGTTTCTGCGTGTGCATGTGATATGTGGGTAAATGGTGTGTACAGACTGTTTTTAAAAGAATAAATCTCATTCAAATGGATGTTAGCTTAGTTGTGTGTGTGTATTTAGCTCAGCACATGTCAGTGGAAAATAGAGCAGCAAGTGAAAAGTGTTGACTCAAGACCTTGTCTATTTAAGCACTGTTAAGGACTATGTATAATTTTTCTGATTGTCTATGAAATAGATTACTGATATTTTCTTGTTTATGTCGGCATGGTGTAGAATGGAGGATAGAGGATGGCCCGAAGAAAAGGAAGAAGTAGAACTTGTCAAAACTTATCAGTAGGGATGTTTCCACCACCACCAAGTCTATTCCTTCATGTCACTAATTTGTATTTCTCAAATAGCGTGAAAATATACTTCAAACATGATGGAAGTGATTGAAGAAAAACTATTTCATACAAGTGACCTTGCTGTGACCTCGACCCTGTCTGAATAATTTCCAAAATCTAATCATTTCATCTGATAATAATCATTCCATATAAATCCTACAATCAGTCAATCACTTGTTCTTGAGATATGAGATATGGCGCTAAACAAATTCATTAGTAATCATGTTTCCATGTCAGACCTTAATTTTACAGCAGTGTGCACCCATGCGCCATTTTCTTGCCATATGAGTCTTTTTTCTTACATGACATTCTGACTCGTCCAAGGAGTTAAAAGTAGCATGATTCAGGATATTTTAATCAGACATTTTCATACTCACTGATTTCCCTGCAATCAGTGCATACTCTACATCTGACTGCCGTCATTTTGTCTACTCCTAACTCACCAGGACATCTCAACCTCTTATAAAAATTTAAAGCACTTGTAAGATGAGGATCAAAACTATGTCTCACACAGAAATTCCAAGCAGTATTTGACCAATCAATAACCAAGCTTAACCCTGAACAACTCGCATATTGCACTATATACAGTATGTACTATAGTATATATAATATACACAGCACAGTATATCCCTTTTTTATTTATCATGCAATTATTCGGCAACCTCAGCCTTTTTAACGCATGAGATCATGCAGATACAGGTCTAGAGCTTCAGATTCATGTTCACATCCAACACAATGGCGAAAAACTGTGAGCTCAGTGATTGTGGCATGGATATTGTCACCAGATTAGCTGGTTGGAGTCTTTTTCAGAAACTGCTGGTCTCTTGCAATTTTCAGGCACAACAGTTTCTAGAATTTACATAGAATGGTGTGGGGAAAAAAACATCTAGTGAGTAGCAGTTCTGAGGCTCGTTGATGAGACCAGTCAGAGGAGAATGACCAGAATGGTTCGAGCTGACGGAAGGCTACAGTAACTCAAATAATCACTCTGTACAACCATGCTGAGCAGAAAAGCATCTCACAGCATGTTGAACCTTGCGCTGGATGGGTGACAACAGCAGATCACATCGGATGCCACTTTTGTCAGCCAAGAACAGGAATCTTGGGCACAAGTTCAGTGGGCATAGGTTCATGGAAAATGGACAGTTGATGAAGATCTCTCCAATTTAGTGTATAAAGAAATTCTTTTCTTCTTAATTATTTATATACTGTATGTAATGTAGCTTGATGGAGGACTGCCCACTGAATGTTGTACTTGTACACTGACAAAAGGTATTCATATTCATATTCATAACCCTGAAAACAGGCCCAGGATGTCAGAATTAAACAAGCAGCTGCTGCCTTCATGGATGTTTAACCATTAGGAAAAATTTGATATCTTTAATTCCGCTTACTGTATGTTGAAATGACGAGGTGAGGAAGCTGTGGCTTTATTGCTTTTTTATTTTTGGCTTTGTTCATGGTGCTGTTATAGAAGAATAATCAGGGCTTCTTTGGCTCATGAGTCAGAGACTGCAACCAGATCCTGGGCAAACGCATGGGGGAGAGTATCCTCCTGAAACCTCTCGCACTACACTGAATCCTGGAAACTGTTGCATTCTCCTTGCCAGGTTCAGCTGCGCTGTTTCCTAGTCCACCTGAATGGGGTCACAAAAGTTTTCCACAGGTGACTCCTCTGCTCCTTTCTTGGACGTATGCCCCCTCACCATGACCCGCATGTATTTCTTACTACTACCAGTCTGTGTACAACTGGCCCTGTGTGACCTTAAGCCCTGTGATCCTCCAAGTCTGCACTTCAGTGAGCATGAGTCTGCATTTGTTTGAGCCTTTGCTAAAGGTGCATTAAGTGCACAGAGCACATTCTCCTGAGTCTCTTGTGGATCGCATGGATAAGCAGTAAGCTATTAAGAAATCCAAACACAAACACACCATTACAATCCCAAGCACTCCCTATGCATAATGCTCTCTTTGAAAGCTAATTAATGACAGTATATCACAGCTGCTCATATTTCTGTTTACAGTTTGTGGCACCCAGATGATCTCAGGGCAGTACTAAGAAAGCCCACTGCTGATGAGGAGTCATTATTGGAGAGATAATTACAATTCTTGCCATTATTATTATTATTATTATTATTATTATTATTATTATTATTATTTCAAGCTATTAAGCTGCTCGCTATCAAAACACCTCTAGCTTCCACATATTACAAAAGAATAGCGATTAATTAATTACCTGCTTTGTGATTAATTAAAATAATGAATCGCATATATCAATATTTGCCCTGAGAAACATTTAAAAATATATCAATCCAAATGGATTTTGGTAGACAAGTGCATCAATAATAATAAACATTACAAACTATAAAGGTCAACATCTCTTTTATTTCCCATACATTCAGAACATTTTTTTCACTGTTCATATGCAATAATAGCCATAAGAATCAAAATACTGTATGACCTAATGCCTGGTGTCTGGCTTAAGCATGGCTAATGCAAATGACTGGAGCTTCCACTCACTGTCAATGATGTGTGCAGTCACGCTGAGGAAATTGTGATTGCTTACTGAGGTCCAGTGATCACCGGTCAGGGCAATATATTTGGATCCCACCAATACATCCTCTTTTGCTCCCTTTTCGGTGCTGGATTTTGGACACAAGTATATTTCTTGATGGTGGCTTATAAGGTGTGTCAGAGGACACAAAGCCTCTGTAAAGCCTCCATTAAACCCCTGTTGTCAACCACTGAAATTAGCCTGCAGTCTATTGCAATCCATTTAGCTATTGAATTGGCTAATCTTTCATAGGTAAACTTATTCAGTTTACTACTCCAATGGTACAAAAATTCCTTACTGCAGAAATTGTACAGAGCAACATTGTAAATTGTACCAAGCAACATTTTGCCATCTGCTTCCATCATGTTTATAAAGCTACTGTGGATGGTTGTATTCATGTTCAAATAACGTGTTATTTTGATAACACTACAAAAGACCTTCCCTCATAGGAGTCATTTACACTGAGGACGTTGGGGACATGTCTCTACCACTTTTTTGTCATGGCCCACTTCGTTCCAAGCACTTTTTGAAAGCCTTTAGTAGTGTTGTAGTCAAGACCGCCTAAATCTAAACCAAGTCATGAGCAAGAACAGAGTGTATCGAGACCGAAACAAGACCAAGATTTTGAGGGACCAAGACCAAGGCAGGGTGAGACCGAGTCAAGACCAGGACCAGACCAGTGCATGTGAAGGGGGGTGGGGAGGGATGACAGCCATTAACAATAACAAAAATTTCAAATTAACAATGAGTCACGTTATTGGTTGCATTTGAAGCAGAAAGTTTTACATCCAATCACAGTAATGATGTTAACAAATAAATCAGACAATGCACAGGCAATTTAGTGAAATCCATGCAGTTGTGGTCTTGACTGGTCTTGAAATAAAGTTCCAAGTCCTCTATTTCTGAGACAAGTCCGAGTAAAAATACGGTCTATTCCGAGACCTTCAAAAAGTGGTCTCGAGACTGGTCTCAAGTACTACAACACTAGCCTTTAGTTAGTTGAACTTAATAAGGAACAAAATTACGTACTGATTGGTAAATCTAAATGGAAACACTTACATTGCTGCTGTGCACACTTTTATGTATGACGCAACAATGTAGCTGTACTTTAGACATGAACACACCCCCAGGGAGGTAATGTTAGGGCAATTTCTCTGAAGCTCTCTTCAGTTCTGCAAGTTTGGCTACCAAAATGAGTGGATCAAGGAAAGGCAAGTCCCTTACACAAAATGTGCTTTGGTTACAATTTTTTAATATATATATATTTAGGCACTGCCTAAAAGCGGAGCTCCTGATGAGTGTAAAATGTGGTAGTAAATAATCCCACGTTATTTTTTAAAAAGCAAATTAAAAATAAGCGCTGGATAAAACCCATCTATCTTATGTAAATAAAGATACAAATTTTGTTGTCCGGTGGTCACGTGTTTATGAAATGTTGCCTTACACTTACGATCGGGTACCCTATGGTGGTACATGTACGTTGTTTGAACATATGTATGTACGTACAGCTGTATGTACAGACTTCGTATGGTCGCAAAAGCCATCAAAAATCAGGTCAATGCATTACCATGTTCTCTTAAGTGTGGAGCTTCGCTCTGCTATAACAGTAACTCTGACAGTAGTGCAGTGCCTTCATTTAGTACATTAAGGTGCTTGTTCTAACACATTACTATTTCTATAGTAACAACTGAACAACTGACACATGGCTTTGTACAATGGATGCTCACCATAAATGAATTCAAAACATGTAATTGTTAATATGGTGAGGTTTTCTGTAAGGAGATGTTTATTTAACATTTATGGAAAGGAGTCTCTGTTGCAAGTGCTCTGTATCAGAGGAAAAGCTGTAAATTCTAGTTTTCGGACACTTCAGGACAGGTTACACTTTGCGGTTTCTTGGTAATGTGACAACCTGTGGGTTTTTTGGTTAATTAACTTGAAGAGAGAAAACAAGGGGCTGGTGAAGGAATGACTGTTTATAGCTGCTATAATGTAAGCGATAAAAGGAACTAACTTGTTTCATGGACGTTACACTGTAACTATAATGCATAAAATGTATGATGTGTTCTTCTTTCATAATAATAAAAAAAATTGCAAATTTCTGTGGTATAATTGGAATAAAACACTTGAGGATGTACTGTTATTGGAAACATCAGGATGGTATCATTAACTCCGCTTCTTCACACCACCCCGTTGTTGATTATTTTCCCATAACAGCATGACATGCAGTGTTTTATTCTTTACTTAGTCAATTTTTTCTTTCCCCCCCCCAAAAAAAAAAAAAATTAGTTAATTTTATAAACAACTTATGGACATCCCAGGATTGCTTCAATGTATAATGTTCAATGTTCTTTTTTCTTTTTCTTTTTTCTTCTTTTGGGTCCACGAAGCACTTACGTGATTACATGACAGATAATACTTGAAACGAGAAAAATACATTTCTAGAAAAAGATCACTCCTGTCCTTTTTTAAAGGCTTGATTCAGGCTAATCTAATCTTTAGCCTTTACTTTGTGAAAATTGCATTTGGATTTTAAAAAAAAGACTGGAAGGTACGTTATCAAGTAAAGCTCATGCCGTTCAATTCAGTCCTGCCACGAGAACCGTTCCACATGTACTGGAGTTCTCATGTGTGCCAGATCAGCGGAAATGATATGTATATATTAATCTATTGAGGTCATTAATAGATTTCAAGGCTATGAAATACTTACGACATGTTGTATTTTAAAATGAACAAGACACAGAAATCTACTGAATTACATATATTGTTGGGGTATTTAGGGTGTAACACATCCTATCTGGGGTATGTATGGGCTGAAACGACCTGCGTAGGGTATTTAGGGTGTAAAGGAACCTATCTAGGGTCTTAATCTAACTTTCCCATGTTAGATTTGTTGTAAAATGTGGTTTTGTACATGATCTTGTACATGAGGGTGGTGATTTCATCATTTATATAACAGGTATGAATTATTATTATTATTATTATTATTATTATTATTATTATTGTTAAATAATATTTTAATGATAAATTATGTATTTATGCATATTATGCATGTTTTCTTTTTATTATTGTGGCCTTGACACTCTCTGGAAAACAAACGTAAACTTTTCTATATTTTATATATAGTCTGCATTCACATATTTTATGTACGATAGCTCTGAATTCATCTTTCACCCTTGAGAGAACAACAGAGAGAAAAAAGTACCTGAATGAAATTTTAATGAACTCGTCTCGCATTGGAACTGCTTTTGTTTGTAGGCCCGCTGCAGCTAATTCCAGCGTGAGATGTGCACATCGATACATCCATGCTGCAATTAACAGACGATGCGTTAATTAATGCTCTTACATAATTTGTCATCGAAACATAAAGCTTCAAATCATTTTAAGATTCAAGCCTGACCTATAGCACTTCTAAAGATTGACCTTTCTGTGGACGAAAGATCTCACAAACACACACAAGTAAGTATATAAATAAATAAAAATGTTCCCCTTGTAGGATTGAATCAATTAGCTTTAGGTGGAGAAGAGCATGCTTTTAGATTGCTGTAAGGATCCTTGAGGATGTGCAGCTTATTTTGCTTGAGTGATCCGGCTGGTGCAAAGGGACAAACTGTAACACGCATACCACTTCCCTGCTTTCAAAGCTAGCGTTTACAGGCTCCGATGGAGAAAAGTTTGGATTAGCCATGCTCCCAATAATCATCCGGCTGTACTTTAAAAATAATGCTTCATACACTGGCATCATTCTGAATAAAAGAATTCCGACATTGTTTGCAATACGATGTTCTAAAATTCAAAACATTTATCTCGCTAATTAGAGATGTCATGAACTGGTGGACCATGGAACGGATATAGATGTAAGTTTTTTCTCCCTAAATATGGCTCATCAGGAAAGGAAACTTTTCACAGACTTTAAGATTTTTTTAAAAAGTCTATTTACCCTCTCTGGTCTGGTTAGCAAAATGACAACATGTCCTTTAACAACAACAACAACAACAAAAACTGACGACAAAAACAGAATGCTTAAAAATGGATAAAAAATCGCACGTTTATTTTTTGTTCCGAGTCCGTGGCACTGGTCAAAAATGGTAACACGAAGAAACAAAACAAAACAAAGCATCACTTCAAATTGTTTTATTTATAGCTACACACTAATAATACACTTTAAAAGGTAAAATTGTTGTCACCATTCAATCATATTAGTGGCTTTTCCGGAACTTTGTATGAGAGAAATTTTACAAATTGTAGTTGAATAGCCCTGTGCTAAACTTTGTTCCCTCAAATTTGTCTTACATCATCAAAATAGATCAACGTCCAGGACTTTTGGGACTGACTGGCTAGCGAGTTACAAACTTCTACACTTAGAAACAGATATACGATTAGAATAGCAACTGCTAAGAGAGAGCGAGAGAGAGAGAGAGAGAGAGAGAGAGAGAGAGATCTTTTGGATTGTCTTTGGTTATCTAGTGTTGTTTTTAAACATATTGAAGGTTTCTTTGTAGTTTTGGTCACTTCATAGTCCTGAATGAGAATCTGGTCATTTTTCCATTCTGCTTGGATCGACGTGCTGCTTTTTGACACTCTGGATCATGCTTTATTCATTGAGCATCTGGAGCAGGGTCCTTGCTATCACAGGCACAGCACTCAGTTCATTTTTTAATCACCAAGTCACAACCATTGTTGTTAACACAAGCAACTGCTTCTCCATCACTTCTGGGATTCCTTCTGGGGTCCATCAGGGGCTCCTCTCGGGTCCGAACGTTTTTCTGTATACAGGCTCCCTCTGGGACAAATTACACATAAACACGGCATCTTGTTTCAGCTACAGTCTCCTGTAAGGCTGTGTTCATTTAATATACTGTACGTTGTATAGTCATTAAAAATTAGATGGCTAGTTAATTTCCTTTAATGTAATGTGAGCAAAACTTAGGTTTGATCCAATTTAATTTAATACCTTTTTCTGAAACTTATATAACACTATACCAAACTTCAACTTAGATTGGACTACAGCACTGCTGAATTCTCAAATCTGATTGTTGGGTTTTTTTTGGCAGTAGTCTCCAGTGTCAGTGTTTCAAGTTTTTTCACCAAGAGAAGGAAAAAGCACATTCTTGAAACTGCTGATGACTGTTTACATCTGCTATAAGTCCTTAAAAAGTTGTTTCCTGGATGCCACACAACTTTAAACATAACTATAAACCGATAAAAGCATGTGTTGTTGTTTAAGAGCATTCAGAAAGTGGCCCATTCTGCAACAGATGCTATTAAAAGTAAGTGGTTGGAAGGTTTGACAGGATTGTTGCTTCTCTGTCCAGAGCATTTCTGCTTAATTACTGAGCTAATTGGCTGCAGAGCGAGCAGTAATGCTTATAAAGGGACTGAGGGAGAGAAGACAAAAGAATAAAGGGAGGACGGCAGGGGAGACAGAGAAACCCCTGGAAACAAGTCAAATGCCTTGTTTCCCCTGGAAACAAGGAATTTCACAGAGTGAATTTCCCACTGTGACGTTAATTAATCGCTTTTAAATCAGACTGAGAGGCTGCAAATTAACGTCGCTTGCAGTCGGATTTGCCTGTTTTGTATGAGCACACACGGATATAGCTGGATATATTGCTGCAGACTTCTAATTGACTCTTTAGCCCACAAAGGTGTCAAAGTGTGAGGTGTATACAACACTGACTGCAGACTACAAAGGTTTTAAGCCTAATTTATTGCCTAGATAAACAGAGAAAACTGTGTGCTAATTCCTGTCATCTATACTTGGAAGGTTTTCAAGCTGGTTTGAAATTATTGGGACAAAATTTTGTTGGATCAATCACGTATGACAAATAATTAGCAATAGCCATAAACATCCAAGTCTTTTGCAAATATAAAGCAAATGCAAATTGCGATTATGTATTTTAGCCATGTATGTTGCTTTGCCTCCTGGCTTGGAATTGGACATCTCTCCACCCCACTCTAGCTTTGCAGATAACGTCACTCCATCCCTTGGCTGTGTGGAAGAAATCACTCCGATAATTAACTTATAACTTTTTTTTTTTTTTTTAAAGCTCAGATGCATCAGATGTCTCCAAGTGATGACCCTCTGGCTTTCTGCCACCAACAGCACCACTGACAGTCACTCTTGGCTCAAACTTGTATGACATAACTCCAAAACACGCAACATCTGTTCATCCAAATGATCATCCTCGTTAACGTGGACAGGGATGGCTGAAGCCAGCAGTGAGAAATCTTCCACAGTTGAAACAAGAACTCTCGGCTGTTCTCAATATTTAACTAGTACTCTAAGCTACAGTCAGGTTTGTTTAGATTTGATGGGAATGTGGCGTATCTCGAACACTATTGGCTGTTGTGTAAATAAGTCAAGAACTTCAACTTGCCGTCACTCCAACTTCCAGTTTCAGAAGGAATTAACATATGGAATCAATTCATGGTTCTCGAGACATTTCATGGGGACTTGAAGTGAGCGCTGCTGTCTGATGGATCTTGAGAATTCTTGGAGATGAAGTGACAGACAAGACAAGCAAGAATATACTTTGATTTGGACAACAGCAGAACTTGGGTGCAGCTGTATAGATGGCCTGTGTCATGTCTGGGTTATAGTCTTGTCTTGTCTGAATCAGTAGAGTCCAACTTTATCCTAAACCAGTGGTGATAGAGAATCAGTGTCTGCCTATGCGGAGGTTGAAAAGATCAGACATGGATAAACATGACTGCTGTAAGTACAGTACATCTAACCGTACAGTCCTAATTAGGACATGACAGCATGCATTAAGCAGTGAAAATCAGTATTTTCTTACACACATGATTAGTGACAAAGAGCTTACTAGAACATGACAAGATTAGTGTCACCAAGCAGACAGATGGGTGCAAGTGCAGGTTTTCTGGCTTTATGTAGCAGATGAACCAAAGGGCCAGGCAAAACTCAGACATGTGAAGCAGACTAATCAGCGAATGATTAGGTGGTCAACAAAAATGTGAAGCAAATGTTTGTCAAAACACTAATAAAGGCAGCTAGAGAGCTAATGTTTGGAATCGTCACAGACACAATGCTGGAATGAGACTTTGCTAAGAAGCACTGATAGTCCTGGATATTTAAAGGGAATAGTGTGAATGCAAATAGGTGTCTTTAGTAATCAGGTGAATAGGCATTTGACTGACAATCATGGGAATTGGAGACACGAGTATGACAGCACCATCACCTCACCCCTGAGAAGATCAAGAGCAGTACTGGGCAGTCAGGACTATGAGTCAGGACTATGTGATATGAGCAGGGTCCAGACATCTCACTCAGCAGCATTTATTCAGGCCGTAACCCTCCAAGTTGATGAGGTACTGAAGTTGCCCGTGGTGATGACGAGTGTCAAGGATGGACCTCCCAGAGTATGCTGGTGTTCTTTCAATGTCTTAGTGATACCAGGCTGGTTTCGCTCAGGGTAATAACATCTAGTGGACTGGGAATAAAGGGCTGGAGAAGTGAGCTTGGAGAGATCAGTCTGAAGGTCACTTTGGTGTTGTTATAGACTAATCTCTGAATGGGCTGGTGTAGTGGGGCACTAGATTTTAAAAAGTCCTACATCAACAGTGATACTTGGTCCCCTGGTATCTGGCAGCAAATTCCTTTTGTACCACTTGACTTAGCTGTCTATGTACCTCATTCCTCATTCTATACTGCCTTGCTTTTCTGAAACCACTCATCCACTTCTGATACTTTTGTGCACATGGGGTGTCAGGGAAAAAGGGCAGGGTGGAGCAGGGAGCTTTAGCCATGTTCAGCTCAATTGGAAGAAACGTAACTATTCCTCCAGGCGACCATTACAGGAGCTGCAGAGGAAAGACCAAATTCTTGATTGACTCTCTCAACTTGTTTGTTAACTTGGGCATAATAGCCAGAGATCAAAGTACCAGATGCCCCTAGTTTCCCCATAAAATGCTTGTAAAACTTGAGATGAGAATTGTGGCCCTCTTTCTGACACAGTGTTCTCTGAGATACTGAAGTATCTGATGCCATTTTGGCTTTGGTTCCCCTGGTGTTAGGACAAGATGGTTTCAGCCCCCTGTTTGGAGATATCCACCAGTACTATGAATGGCAAGCTTGGATCTGGGTGCTTGGGGATTTCAGAGTAGATTCTTTGATCCTGCCATACGAAGTAATGTTAGAGTTGCAAATTTTGAAGGAAGCATCGGTAGAAGTTTGCAAACCCTAAGAATCTTTGATACTTTGGGGAGTGGGCCATTGTGCTACTGCTTGGACATTGGTAGAGTTCATGACAACAACCTCTTGACTTGTATTGTACCCCAGGTGACTTGTGGAGCTCAACTTTTCTGAGCTGATCAATAATGAAGGCCTGAGAGACAGACGGTGCACTGAACAGTCAATATGGCATTTCAAAATGTTTATGGTGACCTGAACTGATCTTGTTCCTACATTGATCATATTCACTGGAATTGTCCAGAAACAGATATTTTTGAATGGGAATATTTTTGGATTTTCAGTCTAGCATAAATTGGTTAATTTTCCCATGTCTAAACAAGCCCAATTTGTTACAACCTACACAGACGTTCACAAAAAATTAATTCCTATTCATGTAGCATCAAGTCAACAGACCTACTACTACCAGCTAATGAAAAACCTTATGCACATCACATGGCAAGAGAGGGAGGAGAAAAGGATGTCATTGCAGTCAAGTGTCTTCCATTGAAGATGAATTGATAAGTGAGACAGTGAGGACCACCAGGTATGAGTGACAGCATCAGCACAACTCGCAACAACTCTGCAACCATGAACATTGTGAAGCCAATCCTCTTACAGACACCACTTTCAACAAAACCCATTCACACATTCAATTTAACAGTAATTCCTTTGAAGCAAGCCAGGTTTGGAATCTCCATTGATTCAGAGACTTTTCTGGAGACTCACGTGCGATACAAAGACAGCAAAAAACATGTGACGCTTTCTCAGTAAGAGGCAATAAAGAGTTGATTCATACCATTATCATTTTTTAATGAATGGTACATTCCGGAATGTACAGTATTGCATGATCGTGTGGATCTGCAGCTAGTTAGAAGGGTGGTTAGATCATTAGATCATTAGTTTTCAAAACAGTATTGATGTTTGAAGAGAAATCCTTTTAAATAGAAATGATACTCTTTTTGTGCCTCAGGTAACGCCTTCGTGTTTGCAAAAGTAACACCATTTGTTTAGTCATTCTATTTCAAGTATCCATAAAGTATCATTTATTCATCTTCATTAAGTGCTATATCCTGGTCCTGGTCCTGGGAACCAGGGATCCCAGAGAACACTGGGTGTGCGGCGTCAATACACCCTGGTTGAGACTCCAGCCGATGACAGGGCACCACACACATACACATTTGCCGAGACTTTTCTTCCCCCCATTGACAAAAATCACAGCAATGACATTACTGGTTTTCCCATTCCCTATAGGTTTAATTCCCACTCCCACCTGTACACACCCACCAGCATCATGAGGACCTGCGAAGGTTTATGGTAATAACTGAGTTGTGCCTGTGTGTCTGCGACCTCTGCATCGTTGCATCTGTGCGTTGTGCTCCCCTGCTGTGTCGCGTATGTTGTGGTGCGAAGACTCACTAAATGGTGACTGTGTGTTTGCAGGGCAAAGCCTGAGATTAGCTGCATATTTACACATTGCATATTGCTCCAGCTCTCACAATAACAGGGGACATGGGTGGTAAAGTTAGCAGGCTAAAATTACAGAGGTGTTTCCGAACACTGTCATTCTGACGTTCAGCTTTTACTCTTTGAAAAGTAAGAGGGTTACGGGGAAAACTCACAGAAAACTTCACCATGTCAACAATTACATGTTGTTTTGTTTTTTGTTTTTTAAATCCGTTTATGATTCTGTGAATGAGCTGTTACTATAGAAACACTAACATCCTGTGGTATAATGGTGAACAATTCACTTGTTATAAATGTTAGACTCATTCATAATGAATTATGTAAAAGAGAAATGTAAACCTACAGCATGCTAAATACACACATTTATTTATACCTGTATTTCAGCTAAGCTTTTAATTAAACTAGGTAAAAAATTGATCTAGAAAGACAAAAGATGAGAACACTCACTACAAGTCACTTCTGGATTTAATTTCTGTCAAATGATTTAAATATAAATACTAATGTAATGCTAGCGACCGAATACTGTATATACTAGCTAGTCAAAATCCATTTCACTGGGTGACAGCGCTAGGTGCAAACGTTCCTTTGTAGTCGTAATGGAGAGGTAGAAAGATGGCGAGGATGTTTTCGCCTTGGGCAAAGTTTGAGTGCGGCTAATTCGACGCTAATAAGAAATGTTGTCAGCTAGAGAGTGAGACAGGCTTGCTGAGTGATCTGAACACCCGGGAGGGTTACGGAGCCCTCTGCAGAGAACGTGAGCTCTATTTTAAGCTCCTTGCCTCTCGGATACACTAAGTGCTTTGGGAACGTGGTGTTTGTGGGCTAAAAATAGCTGTGTTCAGGCAGAAGTCACTAAATATTTGATGTTAGCAAGAAGTCGAGAAAAAAACAGCTAAGATGAATGAGCTAGTGATATGAATGTTAATATAAATGATTAAAATTCATCTGAGGTGATTTCTTTGGAAATATTTATACACATGTACAGATCCATCTTGTGGACTTATTTGTTTCCATAAACCACACCCTATTTGTCATTATCATTACTGTATAAGGCGGGAGTTTTGCCATTTTTTATATCATACAATCTTTTAAGAAGCATTACGTAGAACCTCTACTAGCTAGGGTGCAACATGCAATGAAATTGCGGGATTTCATGAGTGCACTAGGTGAAAAAAACCTTCAAATAGTGCACTAACTAGAGAATAGGGTTTGATTTTCAACACGGCCCATGTAGCCTAGGGCTAGATACGTCTAGGGCTAGATACATCACTTATGTCGTCTCGAAGAACATAGAAATAATTAGCAGCAAATTAAGGCTAATAGGCTCAAAGTACTGTACAGCGGAGATCCAACCCTGTTCCCATATTTCTTAACACTAAAACACTTCTTTGTTTCGATGGATCGAATTTATCCATAATACTTTTTATCCATTTATAGTTACATTTAAGTTGCAAAACAAGTTCTCATATATGTTATAGCAGCTATAAACAGTCCTTCCCTGACCAGCCTCTGTTTTTTTCTTTCTTGAAATGAATGACAAAAAAAAAGAAAAACGCAGCTTGTCAAGTTACCAAGAAACCACACAAAGCATAAACTCCTCTTTCCCGAAGACTTTCTCAAGTTGGTAAGCTTTACAAAGCGCTGACACTCAAGACTCCTTCCATAAACGTTAAATAAACGCCTCCTCACCAAAAACGTTAGCATATCAATGATTATATTTTTCTTTGTTGTACAACATTTTTACATTTGTTTACTATTAGGTTTAGTTTTCATGAACCATCCCGGCGTACGTTGTTACGATAGAAATGATAACGTTTATGAATGATACAAATTGATACGAATTACCTGTATTCATATGAAATTCTCCTAAATTTGGGAAAAAATGGGAGGGAAAATTAAGCAGCAAAGGTGCTTGGTTTGTGTCGTTGAACGTGTTTAGTGACATCACTGTATGTCAACCCCGCCCCCAAACCAGTTTTATACAGAAGCACTGAGAAAAATATGACTTTTAAATGTGAAATTTAATTCAAATATGAATTGATATAATCAGAATCAGCCATTTATAAAACATGTAAAATGTGTGTATTTTAGTTTTTTTCGATGACTATGAGCTGTTATTTTTTTATCGCATACTAGCATTTGAGGCTTGTTGTTACTGTTAAACCTCATAAATTGTAAATGAAGCAGAAACACACTGATGCGTGAGGGTGTATGTGAATGTACATGTGAGAGTGTATATGTGTGTGTGTGTTATTTATAGCTTCTTGTTGCTGTTAGCTTGGCACGTGAGCTCTGCCTTCCCTGGTGTAGAGAAGACGGTGGAAAAGAGCAAAACAGTTATAACAAAATCACCAAGCGCGCGTGTGTGTGTGTGTGTGTGTGTGTAGATTGCTCATTCCAAGTCTGAATTCTCCATGACGGATTTGTAAAACTGTTCATAAATGTATCCAGAACACTGTGTTCAGAGAGTCGGACACGTGTTAAAGTCTAACTCAGAGTGAAATGACTTTTCATTCATATTAATGCTCGTACGAACCCGTTATTGTTTGTATAGCAACAGCTAATTCACAGGGACGTCAACGGCAGCACCCCCATATAATCTAAACCTAATCATAAACAAATCTAAAAATGTTAACTGTTAAATTGATCAGTAACTGCCTTTGCTTCTTTGAGATCTGTTTCTGCCATGCCCTTCACGAGCACACTTATCAGCTTCCAAAACAGCAGTGACATTTATGAAGCCAGGAGAAGAACTATCGTCCCTGTCGTAATTGATTGTCCTCATGGCGTTATCATGCTGTGAATGGCGGTGGACACAAATGCCTTCTGCGTTGTGTTCGCCTTTTAGATTCAGGATGTTGATGTGTGTGATCAGAGCGTTAGAAAAGAGAAAAATTGCCTTCTTCGGCTGTCAATCATGTGGACACAAGAAATAAGACTGTGTGTGGAGACGAAAGCCAGAAGAAGGGTTTGTAATTGTAAACTGGGATCAACTACAGGAAAAATATATTTAATTTTACATACAGAGCAGATAAAAAAGTCTACACAACACTGTAAAAATGAAACCAAGATAAATACAACAGAATTCAAGTGAAAAACAAATAGATATGGGGGGAAAAAGCTTGTAATACAGCACTTTGGGGGGGGGGGGGGGGGGGTTAAGAGTCTTTCAACTTACCACACCTTGATTTGGCAACTTCATTCCACTCTTCCTTGCAAAAATGCTCCAAATCTATCAACCAGCCCTCTTCAAGTCATTCCACATGTGTTTAATAGGACTTAGCAGCATACCATGATGCTGCCACCACCATGTTTCGGCATGTTCTTTGGGTGTCTTGTTTTGGCACCAAACATATCTTTTAGAATTATGGCCAAAAAGTTCTACCTTGGTCTAACCAGACCGTAAAACGTTTTGCTACAAGGTTTGGGAGCGATTTAGTCAAGCTTGGATGTTGTGTATTGTTTTCTGGGCTTCCGTCTAGCCACCCTACTCCATCACCCAGACATGTGAAGAATATGAGAGACTGTTGTCACATGCATGAAGTGACCAGTGCTTGCCAGATGTTCCTGCAGCTCCTTTAATGTTGCTGTAGGTCTCTTGGCAGCCTCCGTGATAATGTTTTCTTCTGGTAGTTTTGTCTATTTTGGAGGGACGTCTTGTTCTTGGTGATGTCACTGGTGGTGGTGCAACACTTGTTGATGAAGGCTATTGTACCCCTCTCCTGATCTTTACCATTCGACAGTGAGATCCTGTACATGTTTTGTAAGCTCTTTGCAGACCATAGCTTCAGCAGACAAATGAAGCCAAGAACATAATTACTTTTGAACAGGCGTTTGAATGTGATTGGTTCATTCAGAGCACAGCCCCATTGTAAAAGGGTGTGTGCTCTTATGCAACCAGGTTATTGCATCCTTTTTTTCTTTTCATTTTTTTATTGTTCATTTTTTGTTGTCTTTTTATTAATTTTATTTATTTTTTAAATTTAATATTTTAATACTCGTATTATGACCATTGTTTGTTTAACCCAAATT
>JAOTRR010000035.1:11917101-11919601 GCA_028570945.1 Gogo arcuatus
TGTGTGTGTGTGTGTGTGTGTGTGTGTGTGTGTGTGTGTGTGTGTGTCTCCACAGACTGTAGACAGGCCTAAGGACTGGTACAAGACCATGTTTAAGCAAATCCATATGGTGCATAAAGCAGGTGAGTTCTTTAAAACTATGGTTCCTGTGTGTGTGTGTGTGTGTGTGTGTGTGTGTGTGTGCATTGATGAGCTTCTCAATGTAGCACAACAGACACAGAATTTTGATTCCTGTTGATTAATTTCCTCACGCACACAAACCATCACTAAAGTTTGATTTTTTTTAAAAAGAAATCAATCTTTATTTGATTTATTTTTAATAAAGATTTTATATGATGCTCTTCACAGATGATGACTATGCAGACACATACGGTGCTACCTACGCTGTTGTGAATAACGGTACGTGCTTGTTAAATCAGTACCAATGTTTAATATTGGCAGTATTTTAGCTGCTGTTAGCTGAAGCACAAAGTACAGTAAATCAACAAATTTGATTGGCTGCTTAATGTAAACAGTCGTTTCAAAATTTCAGTTCAAGGAAAGCATTTCAATACATACAGTTTCTATGTGCTTGATTTATTTTGTTATTTATTTATTTATTTTTGTTTGGCTGCTGTTCTTTGTCCTTCAGAGAACTTCGGCCCCGTCCACGCCCACCCACCACCTCGGACACACACGTATCGGCCTCTGTCCCGAAACTCCAATGAGCCCAGCAGAGCTCCGCCCCCTCGAGAGTTGAGCCCCGTCCCGCCCCCGCCCCCGCCCATGCCCTCGCTCCTGCAGCTCCGCTCGCGAGACCTCGACCGTGAGAAAGAGCAGCCACACGATCCGTAAGACTTTCTCACTGGTGCTATGAGAGTGTCTCACTCTCTCTCCAATTATTTCACAGTGTCTCTCTCTAATGAGAGAGAGAGAGAGAGAGAGAGAGAGAGAGAGAGCGCTCATTATTTCTTAACGTCTCTCTCGCTCTTGCTCGCTCTCCCATTAAATCTCAATGTCTCTCTTTCTCATTATTTCTCCATGTCTCTCTCTCACACACTCTTTGTCTCTTCCTCTCTCTTTCTTTCTGATTAGTTCTCAATATCTCTCCTTATTTTTCTCACTCTCTTGTTATTTCTCAATATCTCTTCCTCTCTTTCTCTCTCTCATTTCTCGATGTCTCTCTCTCTCTCTCTCTCTCATTAGTTATCAGTGTCTCTCTTTCTCCTTATTTTTCTCACTCGTTATTTCTCAATATCTCTCTCTTGCTCTCTCTCTCATTTCTCAATGTCTTTCTTTCTCTCTCTCTCATTAGTTATCAATGTCTCTCATTTTCTCTCTCATTATTTCTCAATATCTCTCTCTCATTTCTCAATGTCTTTCTCTCTCTCTCTCTCTCTCTCTCTCTCTCTCATTAGTTCTCAATGTCTGTCTCCTTATTTTTGTCATTCTCTCTCTTGTTATTTCTCAATCTCTCTCTCTCTCTCTCCCTCCCTCTATAAGAAATGAATGGAGTCCCCCGGATCGTAAAGTAGACACACGGCGGTATCGCGCTGAGCCACGTAGCATCTTCGAGTACGAACCGGGCAAATCCTCCATCCTGGAGCACGAGAGACCGGTGAGCTCGAGTCACTGTGTTTACATTTCTGCCATTTCATTTCTTTATCTTCTGCTAAACCTGTCTCGAGTAGCTGTAACCTTTATACATCACTTATTATATGTTTATTGTTCTGTGTTTCAGACAGTCAGATGTGGTATCAGATATTGGTAGTCATTTGAAAAATACATAGTTCTTAGTCAGGGGTACAACTAGCTAGCCTGAATTAGCTTATTAATTTTGCTAGCTAGTGTAATAACAAGGCACTCTCATTTCAGTATGTTAGCTAAATATAAGAAGATAGCAAGCTAATAGTAGTAAAGTAAGGTAATAAAATTAGCTAGCTGGATAGCTAGGTAAACACGGATAGCTGTAGAGTTAGCTAGTCTGATGATTAGTTAGCTACTATCACTTGACAAGATGAAGAATTCGATTAAATTAGGTATTAATTGTAGCTAGCTGGCAGGTGTTACGTCAGAGGGCTATCACTGCATTAGCTAAGCATAAATAGCTGAAGAGCTAGCTAGCTTAGTAGTAAATAGTAGTAATAAAGTAGTGTGATAATTGTATTTCAGTGTGAAACAGTTAAAGAATGTGTGTGTTTGTGTGTGAGTGGGTGTTTAAAAAGTGACTAGCGCAGCGTTTCTGCTCTCAGCGCTTTGCCTTTACCCAGCTCAGCAGTTTTGTAAAGGGCTTGAGGCAACGACGTGAGCCAGACGCTCATAAAAACTACATTTCCCACAGGGCAAGCAGCTCTGCGCTGAATCACCACCTCATGTGGAGCTACAGAGCAGGAAAAAATAACAGCAGAAAGAAATTCAGTAGTCCTGATGAACACACGCACGCGCACACACACACACACACACACACACACACACACACACACACACTACAAATTTTGAAAAGTGACCAGCTACTACATAC
>JAOTRR010000035.1:11924601-11933327 GCA_028570945.1 Gogo arcuatus
AATGTTTTTTTCTGTAGTACTTTTCAAGTTAACTGCTTGAAAAACAAATATTTAAGCTCACTGGACATCCCTCAAGAGCAGCGCCGCATACCAGGTGGACAAATGCAACTTGCTATAATGCTATAATGCTATAAAATCAGATTGTTAGTTGTTAGCCCGACTATAAGGTTGCCTTTTGTGCTTCTCCAATCAGAACGCAACTGAGCCTAAAAATGACCAAAAAAAATTTGTGTGTGACTTATTTGTTAAGTATTATGAAACACTGGGGAACTTTGAGTAGCCTGCAAAATCACTGCCCCCCCAGTCCCAATTGAAACTTGTAGGATAAAATATGTACTACAGACTGTAGCTGAACAGCGTAACCCAGGAACAGATTACTGACCCGGTCTACTGGGGAAATCTCAGGGATCCTGGCCACTAGGGGGCCATCGATGAGCATAGACTTGAAAGGAATTATAGACTAATTGGCCATTACGCTAAGCAATACACAACACCTATCACTGAATTGGAAATAATTTGAAATTATTATTGGTATGTGGATCTGTATTTGTAACCGTTGAACAGACAGTTAGGTCCTAACTGGAGCTAGATAAGCAGATTAAAAAAAAAAAAACATGGACAGCATTCATTTTCCCTAATGGGTCGGATTAACAAGGAACCCCAAACTAAAATGGGCCAAATAAGTCTCAACTGCTGGCCATTGAGTCTGTGCTTTTTAAACGGCTGGACTTTGGCGATTTGGTGGATGAACGAGGAGAAAAGTCAGAAAGATGCCAGTTGCGTTAGGTAAGACTGTCTTCTGTGTATCACAGAGACTGTGTGAATAGAATAGATTAGAAGCTTTTATTGGTCACATACAGTATACATATACATTATGCATATTCCAGCTTGTTAAGAGTGTAGGGTCAGCCATGGAGCAAGTATAGGTCACCCATGGAGGGTCCAGAGTCACCCATGGAGCAAGTATGGTAAAGGGCCTTGCTCAAGGGCCCAACAGTGGCAGCTTGATGCTGCTGAGGCTTGAATCCCCAACCTTCTGATCAATATCCCTTATAATCATAATGGACATGCAATGTAGTAATGTATGCATCTTACTTTGCATACATTTTGCATATTTTAATACTAATACAATGTGTTGGTGGATGTTGTCCTGTTTTCTATGAGAGGGTAGTGGAAATCATCAAAATATTTTGTAATGTTCTGGTCTTCACGGTGCCACAAGTGACTACAGGAAGAGACGGAAGTCGGAGCCGTTTGTCACTCAGCAAAGCACAGGAAATGAGCAGAATGCTCGTCCAGCCTCGAGACTCGAGCCCTACAAATCCAACAGTCTGAAGAAACCTGCCGTACGTTCCTCGCCTTCCTCTCCAGCAAAAGCAAAAGGTACACACTCACACTGAGTCATCGAGTTGACACTGACACCACCAACATTTTTTTTTTCATTTTTTATGAAAGGATTTCACACACATGACCCACTCTTGTGGTATTCACAGCTTCGGAAGTTATTTATTTTTGACAGCACTGAGTTAGCAAGTCGTAGTGCACATGTTAATATTCCACAGTTTTCACAGTCATTGTACCTTTACATTGTCTGTACAATAGACTCAAGAGCTACGTGCTAGCTTGCTAAACAATTACTTTATTTTCTATTTGCTCTCATGACTTTCGCCTCTTCCAGCATCACGAAATCACAAGTTCTGTTTAAACGCACAATTAGGTTTGCTACATATAAATTGATGTTTGTTACTTTCCGTTCTATTACTTTCAAGAAATTATTGTATCTGATATTTTCTGTCATTTGCACCACACTTTCTTGCATATCTGTTTATGATCTCGCTGCCTCTTTGTCTCAAAATTTCTTATAACCGCACTAACTCTCTCTTTCTTCATTTTGAACCTATTAACTTCCGGTCCTGTCTCCTCTCTTTTGGCATGCTGCATTTGCTGCCTCTACAGCTGGAGGCACTTGTGAGTCTCTCTCTCCATCAGTGAGCTCCCCAGGTATGGACCATGTGTCCTCCCACCTTTCCTCTGACACCCTCTCCCTGTCCACATCCACCCTGCGCAGCTCCAAGCAATCTATCAGCTTCAAGAATGGTTGGCAGGTGTGCCAGAAGGACAGTGCTGAAACTTGGAGCAGCGTGGAGGATGAGGAAGCAGGCACTTCCTCGCCTCGCCTCAAGTCTCGCAGCTGTGATGACTTACTCTCGGACAGTAATGTTGGAATGAACAGCAATCGCTCAGAAAGTGTTGGATCGCTGCTTGGTGAAGGTGGAACCCGTCAACAGCAGACACAAGCGAAGAGTCTTAATTCGTCTCCTAGAGCACGTCGGCATCACCGGCGCAAGATGGCCCACGATACACCAGGATTCCTGCAGCTTTATAAGACGATGCACCACATCGACCGGGCACAGCTTCTGCCCTCAGAAGTGATCTGTTCTGTCCGTGCCCGCATCCTGGAACTTGAGCGACAACAGCAGCAGCAGCGGAAGAGCCTCCATTCATGGGCACCATTTGGGCATGAAGTACCACAGCGCATGGTGCCAAATCGGATCTCAGAGTATGAGCAGCTGATCCAAAAGTCCAAGTCCATGCCAGACCTCGGTGAAGATAATACTCCATCAGGCACCACCACGCCAGGGTCTTCTCGAGCCAGCAGTTGCCCCAAGCGCCGCTTTTCTGTGGAGTCGCTCCTGGAGGAGGAAGACCCTCCAGAAAGGGCAAGAAGTCCCTCAGAAGGTCAACCCCGGCCAGGTCCAGAAGATCGCAGCCTTGTTCCGGTGGTCAAGCAGAACCAGCACCAGCAGCAGGACTACTCAGACAGCGAGCAGGATGCTTGCGCCTCTGAATTGAGTGACTTCATTCAGATAGAAGGATCTTCCTTTTGCAGTGAGAGCGACTTGGACCATTGCTCACTTGCGTCGTCTGAGAGCTTCTGTGGTTCCGGACACCATCACCACCACCACCTTCACCACCATCACCATGGACGCCGTCACCACAGCAGCCACTACCACCATCTCCACCAGAGTCTGGGCCAGAGTCAAGGTTACCACCACCGCCACCTCATCAGCTCATGTAAGGGGCGTTGCCCAGCTTCCTACACTCGCTTCACCACTATGCTTAAGCATGAAAGAGCACAGCAAGAGAGCCGCGCCACCATCACGCCTCCACTGGCTCAGCAATCACCCAGTGAATCAGGCCTTTCCAAGCTGGCCTTCCTGGTCAGCCCGGTGCCTTTCCGCAAGAAGCGGGGTTCCCCACCAACCGAGCGGCGCCATAGTCGCTCTGGCCACCACAAATCAAAGGCAGCAATGTATGAGGCTTTAGATGCTGCTCTACAGGACATTTATGACCACTTAAGGGCTGAGAAAGGGCTGGGAGCTGCTCGGTTGCCGGATGATAGCATTTTGCGTCGGCTACTACAGGAGTTGCTCCCAGAAGTTCCTGAAAGGAGCTCATCACTGCGGGGTCGGCGGGGAACTTACTTTCCTTCCTCCTCCCACCACTACCAGCCTTACCACAGTGCCTCCTACCAGCAGCCGCACCACGCAGATGCCTCCAACAACAACCAGCACACTAATGCTAGCTCTAACACACACTACTATTCAGGTGCAGCTGCACTAACATTTCCTTGCTCACTAAGAACCCTGCCCTTCAAATATTGCCACAGTTACACGGTCCCATTGTCATTCCCACAAACTCGTTGTACTGGTGTATTTGAAACTCTGCCTCTTCTCTGCTGGTTTAAAGATTTTAAAAAAGTAGAGACAGCACAGTTCTAGTGTAGTCTCTTTCCTCATGGTTTATTGGTCAATTCATTCTTTTAGTAATGGTATATAAAATATGTTCAGATTATGAATTAGGATCTGTAAGATGTTATGTGGAAAAGAGGCAAAAAAAAAAAGCATGATCCATTTTTGGTCTGTTTGTTAAATGCATGTTAAATATCATACGCTTCGTGTCATTTTGGCCCATCAGTTTTTGCAGCTTTTCTTCTTGCGTACAAGGTGATACATCTTACATTCATCAGTTGAAAATGTAAAAGACGCATTTAATTCTACATTGATTTTCTTTTCTTTTTGTTTGACTTCATTTAAAGTGTTATTGTGTAGTGTTATTGACAATCTAAGTACGGTTTTTCCAGTTGCTTCAATGACTTCAGTATTCAGGAAAAAAATTATTATTGTTTGATTATTGTTGATTATACCAAATAAGATTCATTTCTTCAAAGTTTTGGTGTATGCAGCAAAATGTGCTGAAGCAACTGAAAAAACAAAACTTTCCACTATTTTAAAATGTACACTGGAAGTGAAATAAACACTTTTGATTTTGCTTTGCAGTTGTTGTATCCCATCATTCTTTTTTCCCCCACCAGTGCTTCACCTTTCTCATCTTACAACCCCATCATGTTCATTTAAATGGTTTCTTCATGGCATGGTGTCTCAGTGCCATTCACTTTTGATACCTATGACCCGTAATTTACAGATCAGGGCTCTGATGTTGGCCACCTCGCACCTCAGATCAGAAGACCTACTCCAGATCGAGAGGTAATGACACCTTTAATTTTGTTATATTGTTATATGTCCAAAGTCTGGTCAGAGTGCAAAAATGAGTTTGTGACATTCTTTAGAAAATTTTGAACAATTTGAATGTTTGTATTCCAGTATGCAAATACAAAACATGCAACACTTAGGAAAGGAGATTTTTTTTTCAAATTGTGTATTAATAAAATATAGACTCCTTGATGAGGGAGAAATTAAAGGTGCAAAAATGCATCACAATATTCAAGCATCTGCTCTATCATTGTGCTCTGTTAACTGTCTGTCTTTTCTACCTTCCTTACATGGTCAGTACTTCCTGTCCTCATTCGCTCACTGTTTTTGTGTTCCTGTGTTACAGGAACTATGGTTACAACCCTAATAAACATGCTTCTAGTCCGCACTTTTTCCACACCCACATCTCAGAACATATTAGACCCTACTGTAAAATAAATAATAAATGAAAGTGAGAGCTGACGCCCTCTCTGATTGTTTCCTAGGTGTCCTCTAAGCAGAGGACATATCTCATATTGTCTTCTCTTCTCCATCAGAGACAGTCTGCCAGGGCTATTTACGACTTCAAAGCTCAGACCAGCAAGTGAGTACACGCTAAACAAAACGGCATGCTTCCGGCGCATGGTTATGACATCATACTGTCCCAACTGTCAGCTCTCTTGTATCTGCCTCCATTGAATGTTGTGACTGTACTGTTCCATTAAAAATGAATCTAGCCACACATATCTCTCTTATACTCAATTTCATGTCACCTCTGTGTGGTCTTGTTCCAATGAATTGATGTACAATAAATTCTATTTTAAAAAGTGTGTTGTGTGTGTTTTGCAGAGAGCTCTCCTTTAAGAAGGGCGATGCGATCAACATTGTCAGACAGATCGATAGCAACTGGTATGAGGGAGAGCACAGAGGACGCATCGGGATATTCCCTATTTCTTACGTCGAGGTGTGTATGTGTGTGTGTTTATAGATATAATAAACACAGCAGTATTAAATATAGCTACATATTTTTCCAGAGTATAAGGTTTCTCAGTGTTTCTCAGATTTTCTCATTGGTTAGTGTGTTTACTCAGTTATGGTAGTTTGCTGATTTTGTTACTGTATATATGTTAGACAGGTTTTTGAAAATAATCTCTATTTTGTGGATCTCTGTGTCTCTCAGAAGGTCGTGTCTCCAGAAAGGAAGCAGCCGGTGCGTCCTCCTCCCCCAGCCCAGCTCCGGGAGATGGGAGAGGCCGTGGCTCGCTACAACTTCAACGCTGACACCAACGTGGAGCTCTCGCTCAGGAAGGCAAGAGACGCACACTAACATGCATTTCCTATGTTTACCAGAAAATCCACATGTACCAGCTCACTCTTGGTAGTATTTATACTTCTGAAATAATCTTTTTTTTTTGGTGATGTTGTTGTTTCTCAAAATGGTGTGGAAGTTGGATTCAAGGTCGATGTTAAGCGTAACAATGTAAATTTAGTATTATAGAGTCTTTTCTGAGTAATTTACCAGCCCATCTGAGGGAAATGTTGATATTCTTGATGGTTTTGTCTGATTTTTTCTGGCATGCTGCCTTTACATTATGCATATGGATGACTTAATAACTACAATAACTGCGTGCTAGCTAAATCATTTACCTCAGACACTAGCTACCTTATGCCTTTGGTTCTCACATGTCTAACCACTCAGAGAGGAGTATATTGAGTAGTCGCCTTACAAATTTATCAGTACTATTTATGTGTGTGTGTGTGTGTGTGTGTTTTGCAGGGAGAGAGAGTGATCTTGCTGAGGAAAGTTGATAAGAACTGGTATGAAGGGAGGATTCCTGGTTCCAATAAGCAGGGGATTTTCCCTGTGTCATACGTCGATGTCATCAAGGGATCCCCTTCTAAAAGTCCCGGTCACCGTGTAGACACGTACAGGGCGCAGAAGGTGAGGCTAATCTACAGCAGAAGAATAGGCGAAATCAGGCACTTTTTTTTTTCGATTTTTTTTCCCGTCACTTTCTTATTCTTTCTCTCTTTTTACTTCTCTATAAGCCCCATCCTGCTTCCCTTGGCTCCGCCCCTTACCTCCACCTTCAAGAGGTCACCAGTGAATGGCTGTCCCTCACTCTGGGCGTCACAGCCTTTTCCCCTTCTCCCTGTAGCACTCCAGTCTCGCCCACTCCACCGCCCCTTCCTAGCATCATTCACTATCCCAGTACCCACCCAGTAGTCACTCCTCCACCGCTCAAGCAAGCGTCAACCACACTTCAGCCCTTCTCCATGATCTCAAATTCATCTCCGCCCCCTCCTCTTATGTCCCCACCACTTCTATCCAACCCTGCCTCTCTTGTGACAGACCACTCCCACTTGTATAACAGCAGAAACCATTTTCCAGCCGAACACACAACACAGTTACCCAAGAAACTGATTTCAGATCAGAATCAAGAGCTGTACATCTTAGACGCAGAGGCAACCGGACATAAAACACTGATCACGGAACAGCAACAAAGCCGAGACCTAGCGACGCTCAGAACCGATCCAAATCCCTACGACAAACTTCTGACAATGTTTCTCAGTAATCAGTTATCACAGGAGGCGGAATCCCTGGAGCCTTGTACGTCATTGGCTGACAAGTCTCCTAAAAGCTGTGTGCTAGTGTCAGCTGATAGATTAACGCTAATGAAACCATGTCAAGAGTCCATGAGTCTGACCAGCCAATCAGAAAATCCACCTGATGATGAGGGGTTATACGGGAAACAGTCTAGCATACTGAATGACAGATTCCCAGAACCTCCCAACCCAGTGACAGACAGCTTTGGGGCGGGGCTTCCTGAGTTGTACATACAGGAAGAGAGGGATGAGCCAATCAGATCTTCTGTTTTCTATTCTATAAACGATGCTCCACATGAGGTAGAACATGGAGTGTTTTCTATAAAAACTATAAAATAGATTTTTCCCTTTTGCATGTTTTGTAATGTGTACAGAATTTACAGTATTTACAGAATAATATGCTATTCCGATAGTTATGGTAGTTTGCCTGGTGGTTAGTATTTTACAGTAGACATGCTGCTCTAACACTTACAGTAGTTTGTCCGTATGTTGGTGTATTTATAGTAGGCATGCTATTCCACCGGTTACGATAGTTTGTCTATTTGTTAGTATATTTACAGAAGACATGCAACTCCAACAATAACAGTAGTTTGCTTGCTTGGTAGTGTGTTTATGGTTGGTGTTCTACTCCAACATTTATGGTACACTAGTTTGTCCATTTGTTAGTGTATTTAGAGTAGTTACACTATTCCAGTGGTTATGGTAGTTTGCTGATTTGTTAGTATGTTTATGGTTGGCACACTATTCCGACAGTTACGGTAGTTTGCTTATATTTCTGTGTATATATTTTGGGTCGACTACTCCAACAGGTACAGTAGTTTGCTGATTTGTTAGTGTATTTATGATAGGTTTGCTCCTCTAACAGTAATGGTAGTTCATTTGTTAGTGTATTTATGGTAGGCATGCTACTTCTGTCTGTCCTTCTGTCTGTCAATCTATCTGTAGTCTGTATTAAGTGTATCAAGTGTATCGTCTTATTTAGGATTTGCGTGTAAATGTCTCTCTGTATTTCTCCTTGCTAGGCTGATCCCTCTCCTCTTGTCAGGCCTCTTCTCTCAAATCCTGATCATTCCCCATCACCGGCCCCTTCTCCTCCTCCTCATGTGTCCTCCCCTATTTCCTCCACACGCAGTTCATCCCTCCATCTTTCTCCTCCCTCTTCTCCTGTCCCATTGTCCCTTGGCCAAACTCCCCCATTCTCCCCTCAACCCTTCTCCTCGTCTCCTGCCCCTTTGCCTGCATCTGAAGAGAAGCCCTCCTCATCCTGTGGCTCCCCTCCTCCCTTTTTTCTTACCTCTCTTCCTACTTCTCTTCATTCTCCTTCATCTTATATACCCGCTCCTCTTCCTCCTTCTTCCTCCTCCTCTTCCTCTCCCCCTGCACGATGTCTGTCTCCTCCCATCCCTTCCTCTCATCCTCCATTTTACCCATCACGGCAACCTCTCCTGCCCACCATCCCTGCTTCTCCACCATCTTCTCCAGTCCCTCCCACTGAGCAAACCACATCTCCCACAATTCCCCTCTCCTCTCCAGTCCCTCCCTCAGAGCAAACCACATCTCCCACAATTCCCCTCTCCTCTCCTGTCC
>JAOTRR010000035.1:11968527-11978920 GCA_028570945.1 Gogo arcuatus
ATCTGCATGATTTTATGCATTGTGCTGCTGTCAAGGGATTGGCTGATTAGAGAACCGCATCAAACAGCAGGTGTATGGGTGTTCCTAATAAAGTGGCCGGTGAGTGTGTGTGAAATTTAGTTTGAATATCAAACTTAAAATATTTTAGTGCACCTGTTCACATTTATAAACCGCTTCATCCACGATTTGTTTCCTTAAAGTAACATAAGGTTGCTTATACTGATAATACCAAAGCATTGGCCAATTCTGGATTGTGATTGGTCAGAAGGTGTTGATTAATTTTATATAACACCAGTTCTGACAATAATGCCAGCTAATTCTTGTCACAGGTTTATATTAATGCCATTTTTCTGATACATTAGCTATCCTTTCTATAGTAACAACTCGTATACAGGGACTCGTAAGGTGGATGATGTACATAATCTAATGCTTATAAACATTGTAATTTAACAAAGAAACATGTAATCATTTCTCAGTAACATGACAAGCTGTGTTTCGTTTTTTTCTTCTTAGCTTTAAGAAAGAGAATCCCGAGAGGCTGGTGAGGGAATGACTGTTTGTAGCTGCTATAATATAAGTGACAACAGGAACTAACTTGTTCTACAATGTTAAATGTAACTATAAACTGATAAAAAAAAGAAAACATTTTAAAAAATGCTATCAATGGTAAATCAGAGTGCAATAAGAGGAATAAAACACTTTGGGCACGCTGTTATAGGAAAACAATCCACTTTGGTGTGGTAATGGGTCAAACTACGCCATTGTTGATTATTTTCCTGTAACAGCACAACATGGATTGTATTATTCTTTATTTACAAGTTGTTATAGTATGAGTTTGAGTGTGACACGGGGTTGATAAACTTAAACAAAGTTTATATACAGTATAGTCGACTATCTTTCCAAGGCTCGTTGTTTGTTTTGTGTTGTTTTGTTTTTGGCGCCCTCTGCTGGATACTTCTACATTAAATTAAGCAGCGCCCCGGTTGCGGAAGTGACGTAGAGGTTAGTTACTGTCGCTAGGGGAACCCACTCAGTATCCACGACTTCAGCAAGTTGGCGCTGTCTCATGAGCAGCGTTTTCGCTCTGAGTCTCTTTCACACACAGAAACCAGTGAAATGGTGTGGTGTTTCCTCTCCGAGGCTGAGGGATAATTTGTACAAGTTTCAGTTTTAAAGGTAAGGTTTGTCACGGTTAGCGTTAGCTGTACTGCTACGGACCTGTTAAAATGTGGTTGAGTCCCAAATAGGTGTGTGCTCCCTACATTGGTGCACTACGTATAACTAATGCGAGCTAATGTTTTAGGCGCTCAGTGTAAGGTCCTTTGTAGTGCAGTTTGGGATGCGGCCTCAGTGAGCGTCGGCGTGATCATTTAGCAATTATTTCCATGTTGTTTATCAGGTTTAATGCTAGCTGCACTCGATTGGTTGTCAGTCCATTTCTTGAGAAACAAACCGGTACATAGTGAAATGTTTGGAAAGCAGTGTTGTTGGAAACCTCAGCTAGCTTAATATTTAACTAATTACCTGGCGTGGCATAGAAACCATTCCCCCAGGTGTTCTCCAGAGCATCAACCTTTATTTCCCCTCAGCTTTAAGTGATTAGACCTCCGTTTTTCACATCAACTTGGCCAAACAGATGTGAAGAACGCGAATTTCCTTTTAGGGTGGCAAGGGAAAGCTCATGAATATTCATGAGGAAAGTGCTACCTGATTGGCCGGTGAATGCCTATCGGCTCTTCGTGTTGTTTTAATAATAATAATAATAATAATAATAATAATAATAATAATAATCAGTATCCGAGCTAGATAGCTTTTATCGACCCTAAGCCTAATTTTAAATAACTTTTACACGTTCATTTAACTAGATTAAAAACCCTGCTGACCTACTCTTATAAAGCTATTATATTATTAAAAGTATGTTTTAGGACAAAGGTGGCCCTTTGTGTCTTAGATAAAACGAGATTTTTCAAATTTAAGGTCACAATATTAACTCAAACAGCATTACTAAGTACCTCAGCTATTTATCCGAAATTTATACACAACCACTAGAGGGCAGCAAAAGTCAAAAGGCGCATTTATAACCAGCATAAGAAACATGGTGTTAACCCTCTGTTTATTATTATTATTATTATTATTATTATTATTATTATCATCACCATTTCAGTTGACAGCCATGTAACTCTATACAGTATTTGTTCTGCACACAATTTGACCAATACTTTAATGTATTATTATGAGTTAATGTATTGATGAATTTGATACATAAAGAGTAGGTACATTTTTTTTTTTTCTTCACTCATCATTTATGCCCTTGCACTAATTTCTTCAATCAGTGTTTGATTTTACTTTTCTATAATCATTCATTCATACATTGGGGGACATTTTTTCTCTCCATTTTTCCCTCTCTTTTGTTTTAAGGTAAAAGAAGGAATAAAACTGTGACAGTTTGATTTGAAAAATTAAAAAAAAAAACCTGACTTGACCTCTTGTGCTTTTATAATCATATTGAGTATATGTATGCAAAACAGAACATGACCTGGATTTCTATAACACTGGATTTGGAAATAGTTGATAGAGATTCCATTTGTGTCACTACAAGACTAATGGACAAGAGCTTATTTGAAATTGATCGTGTTGATATTAGAGCTAAGGGTGTGGTGGTGGTGGTGGTGCTGGAGTGGGTGTGGATGAAGGGCCCAATTTGGAAAATTTTAAACCAGCTTGAACAAGTCTAGCCTTTTTCCTCTGATCTTTCTCATTAACAATTTTTTGGTCTCTTTAGACGGTGAAAGAGGGCTCATCTGAAGAAAAAAAAGAAGAAGCCGACAATGTACAGCCCAAAAGAACTGGAAGGGGAGGTAGATCACTCGTTCTTTGACAGCGACTGTGATGTGAGTGGCACCAAGGCAGAAAATTCCGTCCACCAGGAGGTGGAGGAGGACAGAGACAGCACTTATAATAATAATAATAAGCTTCCCAACCAAACTGAAAACTCTCAAATTGAGAGCAAGGTCGAGGAGTGTGGAAGCTTGAAGATGGGAAATAAAGAGACTGAAAAAAAGGAGGAGTGTGGAATAGAAACGTTAGAGAAAGAGATGTCCGGGCTTGAGGTTCAGAGCAGGTTGATTGCGAAGGATGGTTCTGAATGTAAGGAGGACATCGAAATCAAAAAAGAAATATCTTATCAGGAAAAAGAAATGGAGGAAACCAAAAAAAGAGAAGATCCACCTGAAAGGAAGGATAACGTTAAAGAAGCAGAGGTGGCATCAGGAAAAGAGGACTCGGACACCTCATCCAGGAAATCCTCGCCACTCCCTCGTTCTGACATGTCTGAGTCGAGCCGTGGCAGCCAATCAGACAACTTGTCCAGCACCTGTTCCTCCTCCTCGGCAGCTGAGGAAGACGATGTATTTAAAAATGAGGATGATGGCTACCATCGCAGCGAACCTGCCAAAAAGTCCACAGGCAAATTCCGCATCCGAAGCCGTAGCCGTTCGTCGTCATCCAGCAGTGGAGAGAGAAGCCCTACCCCCTTGGCAAAGCTCTCCAACACTCAGTCAACCTCGTCTCCATGGCGACAGCCCCGACCAGGATCAGCCAATCGGAAGCAAAGGCCCAAAACCTCAGAAACAGCTGATTCCGACGATACAGTGACGGATGTTACCCCTCTGTCCTCTCCGGATGCTAGTCCCCAACAGTCGTTCGACCTGGCCCCACCCACTTCCACTGAATCAGCCCTACCTGTCCCACCTACTGACACCTCGGAAACTGTTGATGGACAGCAGCTGGATGCGAATACGGATGGAGAGGAACGATCCGGTAGGTAACACAGCTCATGGGAAGGCAGAAACCCACCTAATGTTTGGTAGCTTTGCCTTCTGCCTTCTATGCCCAAGAACGTGCTACAGGGTCAAATCACAAGGTTCCTGAATGAAATAATAATAAAAATAAAAGATTTGATGTCTCCATGACTCCAACATAGTGATGTCTAAATATTGTGGTATATTGTATAACTAATCATTGGCACGTCCGTAGGCGAACATGGATTTAAAGACATCTCCATATCAATAAGCTGTGTTTTGTTCTTGTCTTCCTCTCTTCTTCCTCCCAATCTCCAGCCAGGCTGAGTGCAGGCAGGCAGATGGACAGGGTGCTGCTTGTCTCCAGTCCTGGCAGTGCCTCCATCAGCACCAGCAGCAGGAGCAGTGCAAGCCGGCGCCGTAAGAACTACTCCTTCACCAGCGACGAGGTGCGATGCATCGAGCGCGAGAACCAGCGGCTGCTGCGTGAGCTCTCGCACTCCTCCACCCGTTCTTCCTCTCGCTCCACCCTCCGCTCCTCCGCACCACCCTTCCGCCTTTATCACAGCGCCCTCAACAGGCAGCGCGAGCAACAGCGCATCCAGCAAGAAAACCTGGTCAGTATTTGATCATGATCTCTTTTAGTTCTTTCTGAATAAAATTCATTTTAATATTCTAGGAAGCAATTCTATGTTGAATTCCCTGTGTTCTCCCAGTGCCCTGTGTTCTCCCAGTGCCCTGTGTTCTCCCAGTGCCCTGTGTTCTCCCAGTGCCCTGTGTTCCCAGCTCCCAGTGTTGCCAGTACTTTGTGTTCAGATAAATCATATAGATGGGAAAACAAAACTAAATAAAGAAAGTCTCTTCATTTTATGACCACTAGTGGGCTTCTTAACACTTTTCAAGTTCTTGTATTCTCAACAATCCTTTTTGTTTGCAACTCGGCCTGTTGTGTTAATGCTCTTGTCATGAGCTGTTATGCTTGGGACAGAAAAAAAAGGATTATAAGGTCATGCAACATCTCTTTTGTACCAGTTGCTGAGTGTGTGTGTGTGTGTGTGTGTGTGTGTGTGTTTTTGCATGCACTAGGCCTTTCTAAAGCGTTTGGAGTCAGTAAAGGCGACTCCAGGAATGACCAGATTAGAACAACTAACAGACTACCAGCGTCAAGCTGGATACCTTGGAATACCTACACCTCTCATCAGACCTACATCAGGTATGTGTGCGCGCGCACACACACACAGGCACAAATACACACACTTGTTCCAACCTCACTTTACATATATACAGTCAGGTCCATAAGTATTTGGACAGTGACACAATGTTTATAATTTTGCCTCTGTACACCACCACAGTGGATTTGAAATGAAGCCATTAAGACGTAATTGAAGTGTAGAATTTCAGCTTTAATTTAAAGGGTTTAATAAAAAATATTGCATTAACCATTTAGGAATTAGACATTTTTACATAGTCTCTCCATTTTCAGAGGCGCAAAAGTAATTGGACAATAACAACATAATTATAAATATAAGCATTATTTTTACATATACTTGGCTACAAATCCTTTGCAGTCAATGACTGCCTGAAGTCTGGAACCCACCCAGTCCCACCCATTAGCTACCTCACACAAACATCTACCAACCACAGAGGGTGAAGACTAACATGTGCTTCCACTGAGACATTTGAAGGGACATCTAAGTACATCTTTTTGAACTGCCGCTCTTGCTGCATCACAGGGTGGCGTAAGACACTCGGAGAAAAATACAATCTACCTTCTTCCACATACATGAGCATTCTTACACATCCTGTAATTGTGTGACTCTAAGTCTACCAGGTTTGCTAATGGTGGTCGCTATGATGAGCAGATGAAGTCAACTGGAACAAATAAATACCAGTCGATTATATGTCACCCTCCACAGGAAGAAAGTCCAGAACCTGCAGTTCAGCCAGTCCTCACAGAACCAGACCTGAAACTGCAAAACCTACCAGAACCACAGCTCCACGACCAGCCTGGTCCTGATCCAAACCCCAGCTCCAACACACCTGAAACCGCTCAAATGCTTCCTGCAATGCAGCACCTCAGATCTGGGTTGTGAGAAGCCGAGTTTCTGATGGACCTCTTTAATGTTGTGAGTAGAACCTTCATGACCAGGTGATCAGCTAGTTATGTTTTTAGTTAAGTGTATGTTGAAGGGTTGATAGAAGTTTTTGGTAGAGAAGAGACCTCAATGATAAACTTAATCTTTGCACATACACCTGTGTTTTTGTTTTTTTTGTTTTTTTGTTTTTTTTTAAACCTCTCACTCTTGCCAAAAAATAGGAATCATTCAAAGCTGCATCCTGAAATCCAGACTCAACCTGCGATTTTATCCCACGTTGCCTTTCCCAAAATTATTATATTCTTAAACATTTTTTCAAATCTAGGATATTTGTTTACTTGGTTATCTTAATAGAACAATCTGTTTTCTCTGTAACACTGAAACGTAATGATGGATGGCCTCTCTGGACCCCTGGATATACATCACACCGAATACTCTCTTTACCATATTATGACAATTTGTACCTACATTAATTTTATAACCTGAGGCTTTGAATATACAAGCCAAATTTAAAGAATTGACCCAAACTTGAACCCCCCAAAAGATTTGGGTAGATAAAAAAACATTAGTGATTTTTCCTCTTCTCAGAGTACATGCACATGACAATCTACATTAACCATTTATTTATAGATTTTTAGATCTGTGGAGGAGGTAAAGCCTTATTTTGCTGGATCTGATGTTCATTTTGCAGCTGTACATTGCACTTGGCGAATTTAGAGAACTAAAATGTATTTAGAATTGCTCATACGCTCCTCTCAGAGCTACGTAGTCGATGCCTTTCTACAGTATGCTTGCTTTCTTTGTGCCTGAAATAGCAGAAGACCTAAATGATTAACCTTCTGATGACAACTGAATGCTTTAGCTTTTACTGTTTATTGTAATAAGAGCATTTTATCTGTGGTGTAAGATTAAAGATCATTAAATATAAATTATGTACAAATTATATATTTGATATTGTCAAATCTGTTTTGTTGAAATAAAAGTCTTTAATTTCCTCCATTGTATGCCACTTGATACCACACACACATCCACATTGATGCAAGTTACTGAGCTGTTACTATAGATGGCTTCATCACTGCAATAGTGACAGTCCTGACCTTTTGGTGCTCGTTAACCTCCGCACACAAGCACAGAAAGACTCGCATTGTTAGTGCAGGCATGCCGTGAGAGAGACCCATCAACAACCTGCGTTTTATTGCATTGTCTTTATGACATGTGACCTTCATTACGCTCTTCTGTAATCCTTCTTGACAATGTTCTTTAACTCAGAGCGAGGGTGAACCTAACTCACCTTTAGTAACTGTTAAAATACTCAAAAATACTGCTTGTCTAACATCCATAGCAGTGCAAATTTAATAATTTGGTATGACTTAAAGGGTCTAAAAGGACATTTGTCATTTCCTTATGTCCTAACGTTTGCTAATATGGAAATCTTAATTGTATTGTTGGCATAAAATACATTTTTTTTGTCTTGTCGACGTTGTCCTAAGGGAACGCAGTCTTTTGCATCCAACTGTATACTCTATCTGGTCAAATGTTTGTAGACACCTGACCATCATACCCATACAGTATGTGTGTGGCTCTTCCACAAAGTGTTGCAACAAAGTTGGAAGCACACAATTATCTAGAATGTCTTTGTATGCTGTAGCATTAATTTCCCTTCACTGGAATGACGATGCCCGAGTGCACAAAAGCCATGAAGTTATGGTTTGCCAAGGTTGGAGTGGGACTCAAGTGGCCTGCACAGAGCCCTGACCTCAACACCTTTGGAATAATTTGGAATGCCAACTGCACCCCAGGCCTCGTCACCTGATAACGGTGCCTTACCGCAGTATTGCTTTTGTAGCTGAATGAACACCGATCCCCACAGCCACGCTTCAAAATCTAGTGGAAAGCCTTCCCAGAAGAGTGGAGGTTATACCTTTGGCCATACAGTGTATCTGTGTCAGCTCCAGGCCTATTGGGACCCTTCATAAATACGGACAAAAGTTGGATTTGTAGTTAATTAGCTCAAGAAATCTAACCTATAATTATATTATTTTTCTTTGTGGCTATAAAAATAGCTACACACCTGAAACTGAAATGATTTTGGGTAAGACAAACTTCATGTTATCTATGTTAGCCTGATAGCTCTAGTGCGACAATAAATAAGTCAGACAACAAAATACTCTTGGCTGAGTAAATCTGGTGTTAAGGATTACATTATGTACATTTGATTTTTATGCTGAAGATGAGTAGCACGGTCATGACACCATATTGGGCAATTATACAACAGCCATGCTGTTTTCCTAAATATATCATGAAATATTTAATTTAATGTTTTGACTTTTTGTATAATTTAAGTCTAATCGCTAATCTTTAAGGCCCGCCCAAAGCCAGTTGATTGACAGCTTGGCCACTCAGGCAGAAGAAAAAGCAACAGGGAAAAACAACAGGGAACAGCAAAAGCAATAAAGAAAATCTTTTAACTTCAACTTTTTAACACATCATTTTCTTTTATTTTTGCATTTATTTTCTTATTCTTTTGCAGATTTATTTTTTATGGCACTCCTACAGGGCTGTATGTTATACCTACAGGCCTGACATTTGCACATTTTACAGTTAACTCAAACACACTGAATCTTTCTGGTTGTATCTTTTATTTCTAGTTTTATTCTGACATCTTGAAAGGAACACATCTGCTGCCCCTGAAGCATGTAACACCTGCCATTTTTTAAACAGGAAGCTATTTCAAAGGGCTATTTTGAGTTTATTAGATAACACTTTTGCAAATATTAATTATGGCAATGTTTTGGACAATGACTAAGGATTTTGCAGGAGAAATTGGAAGAAAACACATGTGTATTGCAGCAGTATTCCTCACTGTGATTCTCCATATCTGAAGTTTTCCACTGTTCATGACTCAAGTAGAGCTCAAAATCTCGTTTGGTTGCCATCATCCTCACGTTCATAAGGCGTAATGATGGAATTTGCTTGAGCACTGTCTACGTTTTCTACATCTTCCGAAGTCAGGGTCTGTGTCGTCACAGTTTAAAAATAACCTGAGGCATCCAAACTTGAAACATTTTTTTCTAGGTTTTGTTTACTACTCATTAGAAAGATGTACAAAAATGTACACTTTTAAAACAAGTCCATTTGAGTGCTGAATATCAAATACTTCATTCATCCAATTTGCTTTCTCTCTTGAACAAAAGAAAACATTTCAGAAGGTGATATTTTTCTCCAGATGTTACCTACACACCTTTTCTGAATAGTTTTTTCCCCCCTGCACACTGAACATACTCAAGGAACCAGCCAACTCTGTGAACTCATTCACAAAAAACAGTCACATTTCCTTTTTAATTTCATATTTTTTTAATTTAAAAATGCACTTCTGTTTATTAGCTCTAGATTCTATAGATCACATGCCATATAAGGCCCTGTGTAAACTGTTACTATAGTAACTATATCAAATTAGACACAGTATTGTCTCAGAGCCATCACTGTATCATTTGAATTATCTTTATTTATTTTTATAACCAATAAAATGAACTGTTTCTGCACACATATAGTAAGCCATATGTTTTAAAGCCCTTTGTAATCGGTCCTTGTGGTCCAGTTATTTTTTAATGATATTCAAGCTGCATCTTCAGGTACAATCCCTTCACTGATTTTTGGGTTGATTTGGGTTGTTCTGAATCAGCCAATCAGCCAGCCATGTGAATGGATCAGCTGCTTTTGTCTTGCACAGCTTAGTAAGGCCGGTGTGGAGTGTTGGATTTATATACCTGCGCAGGTAATCTGTGGCAGCTTCACCTGTAAGAATGGGTTCAATTACAGAGTTGGGAAACATGAATTTGAGCTCCCTTTCGACCCCTGAAAACGTTTCACTGCCGTGCACAGCATTCCTCAAGTCAGATGTCCCAGAGCTAGCTCTCAGGCAGCCAGGGTGTGTCTCTCTGGCCTTGGAGCTGTTGTTTGGTCCCATCAGACCTTTCCAGGTAGCGATGGCCTGATGCCTCGCCAGCAAAGAGCCATGACCGGGCCAGAGCTCATGAACACTGTCAAACTCGTAAAAAACAGCTGTCCATAATGTTCTGCGTAGAAATCACTTCACTGCTCGGGGCTCAGCTGAAGCTTACGCTTCTGCAAAATGGTGAATCCTGACATAAGGATTATATCCTCGATTTCATCTGCTTTATCTATAGCGTCGGGTTTGATCAAAGCCAAAGTTCTCTCCACAAAGATGCAAGATGGGGGCATGTGCTGATGCTGTAGTGTCTCTTCTTCCATGTTTTTTTTTTTTTTTTGCATGCAGGAATCACTACAATGACAAGAAGTTAAACCACTGCTAAATATAATCACTGCAGCTTCGTGTGGAGCCGCGTTTATATACATTCTGCCGTGTGACATCACCACACACGTCACAGCGCCATGGTGCCGTCCCAAATCGACCCTTTTTTGTGACGTCATCGAGGCGGCTCTCTGGTGCTCGAGCGAGCATTTGGGACAGTCCCC
>JAOTRR010000035.1:12040404-12052475 GCA_028570945.1 Gogo arcuatus
TATAAACCAAACATGTCTTGACTAATCGACTTCAGATGTTTGAGGTGCATATTTTTTGTCCAAACTGTTCCTTTAAACGGTCTTTATATTAATATTAATAATCAAATGAAATGACCTCTGTTCAGTTCATCACCTTGTCACACAGTTATATTCTGCTGCTGACATACTCTACAGGGTTCCCTTTCTTAAATGTAAGTAATGATTGTTGTTGTTTGTTGTTTGTTTGAATCTTTGGTTGTTGCTAGCTTCTGTACACTGGTTTCTTTACCTGCTCAGTTGTTCTCCACTGTCTCTTTCTCTGTGCCGTGTGCACATTAATTATTTCTGTTTAGTGCCAAAGACATGGCATCATACTGATTACCAAGTCAGGTTACATTTCTAGCATTGAAGCAAAATGAATTTAAACTATTGTGAATAATTTATAGAATGTAACCTCAAAAATCAGTCATGGTTGTATAGCCTGATACACGTGACATGTTTTAAATGAACAAAACTCGTGTCATGTTTTAGGAAAATAATCAGTGATGGTGGTGGTGGTGTTATGCCATGTGTTTTATTCCTCTTACACCACAGCAAATTGTCATTTATTATATAATGACAGCATAGTTGTTGTTGTTTTTTTTATCCATTTATAGTTCCATCTGATCATGTTTCATGGACGTTCCACTACTTCGTTCCTGTTCTCATTTCTGTTATAAGAGCTATAAAGAACTGTTCCCACATGATCCTCCCTCATTTATTTTTTCTCTCAAAGGTAATAAGACCAAAACAAGCAGCTTGTTTTGTTGCAGAAAAACCGCAAAAAGCCAAACATCAACGATTACACGTTTTAATTCATTAATTCAGAGCATTAACGAACTTAATTGCCGTACAAGTCCCCGTGAATGATCACATTTCTTGCGTTTTTAAATTAAGTATATATGATACGTTGGTTGATTTTTAAAAAAGGCACTTCTAAAGTTTGAACTAAATAACCACTGCCACTCCTATTCAACAATATTGTGTACAGATATATATGATGTGTGTATAATTATTATTGCAGTACTGAATGTCATTTGTTGTGTGTGTGAAATAAACGGATGTATCAGTGTGAGTTGTGTGTATAAGGAAGGTTGTGGGGTTTTATTTTTTTTTTTGGTAAAACCTTACAAAGCTTACAGGTTCAGCTGCATGTCAAATGTTGTGCTATATACAGTACCATACACTCTACTATACACAGTATTATATACTCTGTAGTTAGAGCAGGCTGGGACTGCTGTTTTTAAGTGGTGTAGATTTAGTAACTTTTAATAATGTTTAGTGATTTATCTGAAACATGCCCAGGGTGTTGTGAAGGATGTCTCTTCTGTCTCTTTAAAATGCCATTTACCTTTAATTTACGTACACATTTGTAAAAGTAACATCAGTGGAATCATGCTTTAGTCAGTTGAGACCACCATGTCATACTATGCACACACACACCATATGGCCAAAAGTATGTGGACGCCTGCAGGGAAGGCTTTCTACAAGATTTCGGAGTGTGTCTATGGGGACTGGTGCGCATTCAGGCACTAGAGCATTAGTGGTGATGGATGAAAAGGTCTGGCTCACAATTGACATTCCAATCCAGGCCACTGGAACAGGAAATGGCCTTCCAGCATGACAATGCCTCTGTGCACAAAGCAAGGGCCATGAAGACATGGTTGGAGCTATGGCTTCCCTAAATTGCCCATAGGTGTGAATGTGAGTGTTATGGTTGTCATCACAGTGTTAGTGACCTGCTCAGGGTGAACCCCACCTCTCACCCGAAGTCAGTCAGCTGCGATTGGCTCCAGCTCACCCGTGACCCCTGCAATGGATAAGCGGTATTGATGATAATATAATGTATGCATGGCCTGTGGCTATGATGATGTCCTATGACAGTGCCACGTTAAAGTCACTGAGCTGTGGAGTACGACTCGTTCTATTGCCAACGTTTGTGTTTGATTTTAAGCACCTGTTAGCAATGGGTGCGGCTGAAACACCTGAACTCAATCAGGAGGGGTGTCCACATACTTTTGGCCATATACATGTATCTATCTATGTATACTATCTGACTTTTTTTTTTGTAAAGAATACTAATAGTAAATTCCAGGATAGATATTTAGCCTAAAACCTGGCCACAACTGCACCTGTAGATCAGAGTTTTACTCAGTGAAATGTATACTCAGACTTGTGGATTGGATATAATTCATGAAATGCATTATACCATCTACAGGTACAGTACTAAACTTTTTAAATTTTACTAAGATTTACACAATTCAGCCATTGCACAAAAACAAAATGCTGTTTATTTATTCCATATGATTTCCATTACCAGGAACAAATACAGGCAGTGCAAGAAACATCCCCAGGAAGTGAAAACATACACAGGGACTGGGGTTCTACTCCTGTAAATATTTACAGCACCTGCTCGTTAAACTGGTCTGGTCTGGATCGTCCACCGTATGCCAACATCATGTGATAGTCTGTCCATGCAAAGACACGTTTGGCTAAGTAAAGGGAAACTTGCCGTCTTGTCTGATTGTACTAAGGCCATGTTCCTTAAAAACACTACCTGGCTGATTAGTTCAGGGTCTAAGGCTCATCATCTCATGCCATGGATTATATAAATACACACACAAAACAGCTCATTGACAGTATAAAAGACAAATCCTGGATAAAATGCATAAAATGTCAACTGAATGCTAAAGTTCGTGCCCAAAGGCAGCTTCAGTTAAGAACTTCATGAGTGTAATTATACACCAATATCTTGTGCTAGTTCCCTGGTTTGAATAGTTTTAGCCCTGTAAATATCTGCTTTTATAAAATGATGTCAGTAGTGGTTGTTGAAATTCTCACACAGGTGAATAAAGCTGCAGGTTCACAATATGATATTCGGCATTTAACAATAAATACACAACATGGAGATATACAAAACTCCCTTTCAATCACTGTGAAAAAAACATTAATGCTACATAACGAGAGTGCGGTATCGAATGTAAATTGTAAAACATTTGGGTCATTCAGGTTTTCTTGCACCCAAGTATCTGATAAAGGCTCAGCTCAGGTTCATATGAAATGTGATCAAGGTGTATTTCTTAAAAAGGTTCGAGTGTAGCAGAGAGAAACCTGGAGACCTGTAACAGAACCTGGATAAACTTCAAAAACCGTCCTGCGGTCCAATATTGCCTTCCTCATGACTTGGTGTCTCCAGCTTTGACAAGACAGAGTTTTCTTGGCCAATTCATGGGGTCTTATTTCCTGTCCTTGCTGGTGTATTGACTCAAATCCTTGGCAAAGACACTTGAACTGATTATGTAATAAACCCACCAATAATTAATGTTTTACCAGAAAATTCTACACGAACAACCCACACTTCTGGTAACGTTAGTATGTACTTGAAGAAGGAGGTCGAAGACGTGTGTTAAAAACAGTACTGGAGCACAGCCTATGTACAGTAGTCTAACAGAATGAAAGGAAATGTCTTTTTTTTGTTTGTTATTCATTGTGGCTTGTTGTGCATCTACAGTGTAAGTTCTGTTTCAGTGATGTGAGGAAAGCAACGAAGAAAAAGCATTTTGAAAGCGTTACACCACAAACACACACACACAAAATTGTAAGGTAAAAATAAAGCATGATAATCCATATGCACTGTAACAGATGTCAGTGAACAACGTTCAATCATTTCCTAATGAATCCTATATACTGTAAACTGAAAGAAAACAACAACTCATCCCAAACTAACCCCTAGGGGGCAGGTTATGAAGTGAAATTTTGACAAATTCGCAATGTTCAAGTAATCTGAAAGCAGCAACTGTACCAAAGAAATGTGAACTCTCAAAGTTTGTTTTGAAAGTGACCTTTGAACTTTCCTCAAAGCCATAGTCAGGGATTTGTTCATCTAGCACCTTCAACGTGAACCACCTTTTTCCAAGAAGGTAGTAGCATTTATGTTACGGTACATTGTTTTTCAAATAGATATTATGGCAGTTTTATTTCCGTATTGGGTTTATTTCAAAATAAGATTTGTCGTGAAAATGAAGATTACTTTTGTCTTACTGTTCCATAAACCAATGCCGAGAGCTGTTCCCGCCCACTGAGGTTGATTGACGGATGGCCTTACTTTAAAATAAAACCAAGAAGCAAATTAAACAGCCAAATTCTACATGCAATGCATTTTGTTTCCTACCTCTCTAATATTCCACGTAAAACACAATGTGACGTGATTTACCAGAATAATAATAATAATAATAATATCGTCATATCGCTACCCCGAGATCCCCATTCACTCTATTTATAAAAAAAAATTTTTTAATTAATGTGCCTTATTGTGGCCTCATCCCATCACGTAAGTGTCGGTGTTTTCAGGGAGTGAAGTACATCTCTTTGGTGAGCATGGACACAATACAGGGAATCTGCTTCTTGGCGTGGAAGTCGCGCATGTTGGATGCAGACTCGAAGTCCAGCGCCACCTTGCAGTTGACGCGGGCCAGGATCTGCATGAGCTCCAGCTCTCGGCCGTATTTACTCAGCATCTCGCACAGGGACTGCATGAACCACGAGCCAGTCGTTGTGTTCCTCCATGAGTAATAACCTACAGCACAGACAAGCCAGTGTGGGATTTCACGTTCAGTGATTATAAAGACATTATTTATATACAGCATGCGTGTGTCTGGGTACCTGGTGCTGTAGAATATGCATAAAGGAAATCAGCCTCTACTGGGATTTTCATTGAATCATTTGAACTACTGTCCACCTCGATCCCAGGGTCCAATTCTGTGCCTCGGCAGGCCTGGGAACACAAGACGCACGTTTTTGTCTTACTGTCCTCATGAGGACCTTCCAATGGCATAATTATTAGTGACGCTATTTAATACTATGCCTACAACTAAATAACACTCTCCTTAAAAGGGAAACTTTTGGCTCTTTTAGGTTTTTTAATTAATAAAAAAAAAAAAAAGGTTTTCTTTGTGGGGACCAGCCAAATGTCCCTATAAGGCCATATATATGGGAACAGGGGGATATAAAAACACGCCCACACAAATACCATACATCACACAGTGCAAATACATATGCAGTACATGCCCCCCCTCCCCACACACACACCTGGATGAAGAAGAGTTTGGGTTTGCCCACTAGTGATATGCAGCGGTCTCCTCTGAACAGACTCGTCAAGGCCTTCAGCTCCACCGCACGGTCTGTCCCAAAGAACACACCCTCGTCTCCGTGACTCAGCAACACACACACAAAGGAGGCACAGCGGCTGTGGTCATCCCTGGCAACTGAAACACACATACAAATAGAGAAATAACACAGAAATGAACAAGCTTTATTCTGTCTAAGGAACTCAAGAGGCTGAGACAGGCTCAACACCACAACACCAAATCATCACAACACAATGATCAAACTCAACAATGCAATAAAATTCTGGGAAACCCCAGTGTTAATGTTTTCTTACAATGGAAGTTTTTCCTCACAACAATTAAAGAAGGTGGTGATTCTGTATCTGGAAATGTAGAGAAAAACTACAGAGGCGATTGATTTATGTCTTAAAACCAGGATTTGTTGCTGGAGTTATTTATACACATCTTTTTTTAGTAAGTAAAAGATGGCATAATATGGTTTTCAATTGATTTCGACAGGACTACAGATACACAGATAGCAATTACATTACAACTCCTCCACATGTAAAAACAAATCCTGTCCAAATAGGGCTAAAAGCACATTCATTGACAGCAGGGACACCAGTTCAGTGAGCATTAAACCTCAGAGCCTGGACACACCCACACACACTCCATCAACCTTACCTGCGGTTAAAAGTTTCATGATCTGATCTACAGTCTGGTCGTTGAACACCTTCACTTTGTAGCCCAGCTTCCCAAAAGTCTTCATGGTGTTTCCGGCGTCGATGTCCGTACCGTTGCGCTGGTTCATGCCTTGTTTTAGAGATTAGAACACTTTACAAAAAAGGTAACTTCTGAAGAAGTGAATGTCAGAAAGTCAGAAACTTGCTCGCAAAATTGTTCCTGAAGTTTCCACACGACAGCAAGTTACTAACTTTTGGAGGAGGAGGAGGAGGAGGAGGAGGAGGAGTGCATGGTTTTTGCCACTTAATGGTAAAAACATTATAATAAACATTTAATGGTATTAACAGTTCAAAGGACAGAGACATGATGAAGATGTGAGGGACAGAGAAGTCTAAAGCTAAACATGAGGAACAGGAAGTGTGTTACCGGTGCTCTGGTGGAAGTTCTTGTTGTTGATGATGATGCAGTGGCCGATAGAGGGGTAGCTCAGACTGTATCTGTAGGTGTGTGCGTGGCTTTTGGCGTCCACCTGCATAAGCTCTCCTCCTTCAGCCTCAACTCCTCCGGCACTGCACCAGTATAAACACAGGATAAACACCAAGCCAAACCATTTATAGAAGGAGTCTCCAGGGTCAGTGCTTTAAGTTCTCTTCAGGACAGAGGAGTTTACACTCTCATTAATATGACACACATACACATATATACATATATAAATTGTTTTTTTTTAATGAACTGCGCTGTTAAAGCTATGTAATGGTCCAACCATTCAGTGATTTAAAAAAATATGGAGTGAAAAGATTTTTTTTTTTTGCAAATAGATTTGTGATATGCAAATTAGCACTGCCTCTTTTGCATATTATAATCCAAGGAAACTTGCAAAACAAAATATTCTCTGTTAATATACACTTTAAATGGTTTATTTTAATTCTGAAAATAAGCCAAAACAACATAAAAATAGTAAAACTGATAAATTAAGAGAGAAGCGTTGCTTAGCAACAGTAGTCACGTTCTTACTCTGGCGTGTCCTTGTCCCGTGCGCATGCGCAGTCTCCGTTCGACTCCTCATTCTTCTCCAGATTCTCAGACATGGCGTGTTTAAAAAGATTTCCTCTTTATTCCCAAAAGAAACCCGGGTTGTAGGTTAACGCAGCGGCGTGAAACTTTTTAATCCTCCAAACTTCAGCCTCGGTCTCGCTCACTGTTATTGCTTTGTTTTGGCGCTCGGCCAATAAGAACTTCCGGGAGGAAGACAAGATATGTGACGTCAGCTAGCCGTAAACAACAAACAAATAACAGCAAAGCAGCACCTTTTTAAAAAAAACAAAAACACTATTTAGCAGATTACCAGTACGTTTTAAAACATCGGCTATTCAACTTCATGCCTCTATCAAGCACGTATAAGGTTTAAACAGTTTATTCAGTTCACAAGGAAGCCACAAAGCCAGCTCGAATCACTGATCCAGCTTTTCTTTGTCTTTGTTAAACTGGCGTAACAAAACCAAACAAGCCAACAAAAAGCAAACTCTTTCCTAACTTCTAGCCCAAAATTGAATCTACTTACCATTGACTCTAAAGCGTTTCCGCTTTAGAAATGTCTCATAAGGCCGCCCAATAAAACCGTTAGCGTCAATATGCGGTGTATCGCGGAAGTCTACAAAATGGACTCATACGCCAGACGACATTACCCAGAATTCCATGCTCCCGCTACAGCTTACGCATTACCGTTGCGCCTTGATGAAAACCGGGGTAGTCGAATGGCATTGTGGGTAATGTAGGAAACCAAAATAGACAAACGTGTCGATGAAAGGAGTCTAAAAAAAGTCAGAATGTAATAATAAAGATTCATATTGATTATAAAAACTAATATGCAAGTCATCTGATTAGCACAATTTCACAGAAACAACCCAAACAATAGCAGTAATGGAGGAAATCCAGCCCAATCTGGCAACACTGGTGACTGGAGTCTTCCACAAGGCTAGGCTAAAGTTAGCGAGTTATTCGCACCATTTCCAGTAGGATTTCTGTGGAAATGAATGGGTTCAGTTCAGATATTTTTAAATATAATTTCCTCTTCTTTCTTGATTTTAGCTAGATGTTAATTATTATTTGAAAAAAAATCACTACTTAGCCGTGTTACACTGCTTACTGTACTAAAATGTTCACTCTTTCATTTGGAAGTCACAGTTTGAATCCCCATGATGCCACAGCCATCCTTGGATGGGAGCCAGGGAACAAAAATCGGCCATGTTATCTGGGTGGGAGGGGCATACTCTCTGTCTCTCCTGTCAGTCACAGTGACACTAGCCAATTGGGGGTGTCTGTGAGCTCGTGCATGCAGAAGAGGGCAGATAGCACTGCACGAGCAGCAGGTAAAAATGATGCAGTAGACTTTAAAACCTGATCGAAAAATGCAAGTGCCAGGTGATCCGAAGTGGGATTTTGTTAAAAAAAAATAAAATGACTATAATATCTTGATCATCCACACAGTGAACCAAAAGCTCCTTGTTCATGAATGATAAAGTGCTGTAAAAGAAAACCACAGCCTGTAGATGGGTATAGAATGAACATGTTGCACAAGAAAATCCTACATATTGTACTTTTCCTGTGTGTGGTTCTGTAGAAGGTTAGAGCTTCAAATGTAGCGTGAGTGTAATTGTAGAAAGTCAATACACATGAGTGTTAAAAAAGTCACATTTTTTATATATATGTAAAACACTATGATCGTGTCAAAATAGTGCAATATGTGTAGAAAAGCAGTTATGAAATAAACTTAACATAAAAAATCTTAATATGCTACCACCAATTATAGAACAACCGATTGTTCAGATTCCGTGTTTTTCCTTCTATAGGTGTTAAACGCGTCGATTTGCTTCAAACAGGAAGCAAACTATTCAACCTAATTGTAATAATATTACTGTGAAGTATATGCGTAGAGTAGTGTATAGTCAATACTGTATCCCTACTAAGAAACTACATCAAGACAAAACACCTTGAAAAATACTTCAGACATTAAGACATTAAAAGAAAATTAATTTCACCCTCAAGTATTAAAAAAAAAAGCTACAGGTTATCATTCAGGTATATTTTGACAGTGGTACACTCAAGGGAATGCCTTTTGTACATTTTATTTTATATACTTTTTTAAGATATATAATTAAGCAGGAAAGTGTCTGTGCAGTACTTTTTTTTCTAATAGCATGGTCCCAATGACAGAACCTGCTTTAGATTAACGGATTGGCTCCATCCATATAACATTGTACTGTAAATATAAGGGATTCTGCAGCAGTCACTTCCAAAGAAATCCTGGCCCGACGTCTGAAGCTCTCGGCTAAGGCCTTACGGACATATCTGCTTGGACCTTCATTTTGTACCTGTACCAGCACCTGAGCCACTGTCGTGTTCCTTCCAGACACAGGGTATTCACCTCTATTCACCTGGAGCTCTTGTTTATTCACCAAACCCTGAAGGTCAATGTGGTGATTTTCTGTAGTGATTCCATGGGAACTGCGGTAGTCCTAAATGCTGTAAATGTTAATGTAGTAATATTTTTTTCAACAAAAAAAAAGCAGCATACTCATCTGTTACTAACTATTACTAAAGATGGATAAGAGTGATATAATGAAAGAGGGTTTAAAAAAAATAATTAAAAAAAGGCAGAAATATTTGGGTTGTGCTGAATCACTTAGTTATAAATATGTTCTGTATCATCCATAGTGTATCTTTAAATGTCATGAAGGAACTGATGTTAACTCTTAAAAGCTCAGCTTGACAAAAAACATAGACAAATTCTCAATTAGTTTTCCACCTGAACACTAGTTTCGTTTTGTTTAGAGCCATTTGTCCTGACAGTGCAGGTGAGGACACTGTAACACCACTTCAGAAAGTGATATTTCAGCAGATGTGCTCTGTGGGTCACCATAGAACCAAGTTGTCTGTGAAAGAAGATTCAACTAGTAGCCCAATTCATTTCATTACAAAACAGTGATATAGAAATTTAAATCCATACATTTTAAACAATATGTTGCACCAGCCAACAAAGAAAAATATATATATATTTTTTATAGATAATCAGTTACATTTGTGTGTTGCTTGAAGCAGGCTAAAACATTAATTATTCCTCTGTTTGTAGTGGTGATCATGCCACCTTCTCAGTGACGTGATCACAGGTATCATTAAACATGTTCTACATATTTCTACACAAAAATATTTCAGCTGTAGACAAAAGCACATTATCATAATCAGATGTTAAATGACAGCGTGGTGCATAAGGAAATTTCATTTTAGATATGTGATGTAGGTAATCAACGGGTGCAAATCGACAGATTAGGTTGGTTTATCTACATTTTTTTCTTTGCTTGTTTGAAACAGGAGTTTGAATATCGGCCACTTCCACAGTGACTTTGGCGCGACGGCGTAAGCTCTCCTTAAAGGCTTTCTGGATGTGACTGTCTTCAACGAGGTTGTTACTTTCCATGATCACCTGGGCCAATGTGGTGCTTGTTCCTTTTGAGCGTGGCACATTCCGCTGAATTTGGAGGTTAATGTAAAGCTTGTTATTCCTTTTAAACTGTCCCTGTTGGTCAATGCGAAAGTCGTCTGTTTTGAACCTGCACTTGGCTTGGCTGCCCAAGCAATTGTTGGACCAGTGTGAAATTAATTTTTCTTCTATCTCTTCCTTCCACTGATTGCCATCTGCAATATTGGTAAAACTTGGCATGGCATAGAACCTGATCTCCTTGTTTCCATTAATCTCACTACAGATCAGCTCTTCGTTATTAGGTTGTCTTTTCTGACGTCTACTAGAACTGAATACTCTAATGGTCTTGGTAAGGCCACAGTAGTCCCAGCCTGAGTCTGTCCTGCACCAGGTGTAGGTATAGCCATGGGTGTCACAGGAGTGATCTGATCGGCACGGCTCGTTCTTGTACGTGACATCAGGTGTTGGAGAGCAGTAGTCCTGCCCTTTATCCGTGATGCACCAGTAGTACAAGTTCAACTCATCATACGAACACTCGTCCCTGCACACACTCTGATAAGTCGAACTTATATACAGCAGTGTTTTGAGCTCGTGGATACGTGGATGTGTAATGTTTTGAAATATTTCCTCTCCCTGTGTCCAGCCAAGTTGGCCGAGGAAAATGATGGACATAAGGACCAGGGTGGTCTTTTGTCCTTGTCCCATTTTGGTGTATTACTGCAGAACAAAAGGAACAGAAGACCAAGGAGTTTGTAAGGAAGTTCTTATAAAAAGTTACAATATATTATCTTTGACCTTCCATGCATATTAAATAAATAAATATAATGTCTTCTCACTATATCAACAAATACATGAATTACAGTACATTCCACTATTCACCAACCCTGTGAATGAGCTGTTGCTATAGAAACGATAATGCATTAGAATGAGCGCATTAATATATACCAGTCATTTGCAGCTACACTGCTGTCAGAGCTGCTGTTATAGAAAAACTAAATATATTGCAGGATAGAATGTAGAATGGTTCTGTTTTGGAAGCTGAGTTAACTTCTAGTTTACGTTCAACTGAATTTCTCACAACCACGTCCAATTTGTGAAAGATACACCATGAATTAATGCATTACATTCATTCATTTGGTGGTACACTGTTCAAGGTAAATAATCTATAGCTCTGAAAGGTGTTACTTATAATTACAGTTTTACTGAATGTAAAATCTCATATTCGCTCAGTAATACTCACCTGCTGTATGTAGAAGCACAACTGTTAGTGTTATTTCTAAAAGACAGACAAAGAGCTCATTTTTATGTCATGGTCAAAAGAGGTGGTTCTCTCTCTCTCTCTCTCTCTCTCTCTCTCTCTCTCTCTCTCTCTCTCAGCCAACCCTGAAGCCAGATTCTGTGCTGTTTTTCTTTACTTTTTTATTATGACATGCTGATGTTAATAATAAGTCCTTTAATGTACTGAAACATTTTTTAAAAATGTATTTTGTTTTTATTCATCATCAGATGAACCAGTCACTACCTGGTACAGAGCATGCTTCTAACTCACTTCGAGAGAGTTTTCTTCCCTGTTTTATATAATCTTTGCTATTAGTCATGACTCAGCAAAATTGGATGGATCTGTCATTACAAAAAGCTGTTATAGTTGTTTTGTGTGTGTGTTTTTTAGAAACAGAAGTATAAAAGAATGTAGATAAAGATGTTGATGTAAAAAAAGTTTAAGCTAAAAACTCAGGAGTTTGTGTGTGTGTGTGTGTGTGTGTGTGTGTGTGTGTGTGTGTGTGTGT
>JAOTRR010000035.1:12052575-12062940 GCA_028570945.1 Gogo arcuatus
TGTTTTTATTGCATTTTGGAAAATATCCCAACTTTTCTGGAAATGGGGTGAGTACGTCAGTCGGTGCAAGTGTGCAATACATTTTTTGAATATGCTGAATAGATTGAATACTGAATATAAAACTAACTTAACCATGGTGTTCTACCACCTCAAGCCGACGAACCGCTGAAGCCGTGCAATGCTTTTATAAGCGTCACAAAGTAGTGTGTGCATTCATTATTACAAACCATTGCATTTAATTTAAATTTTTTAATATAATAGGCTTTATGGCAGTCTGTTCTTACACCTCGTTTTGATATAGTTCTGTGTACGTATGCAAGGCAACCGGAAGTTCATTCATTCCTATGGGAACCTCCGTGATCTCTGATACAAGACCGTATGCACCGGAAGTCTGCATTGAGTTAGCGTAGGAAAAACGAATAGCTAACAGGCTATTTTCTTCAACTCAGTTGCTTGACTATGTTGACAGTCACGGAATTTATTATTAAAAAGAAAACAATTTAGCTAGTTTAACACCTTGTGAATCTGAGTAATTTATTTTGCTAAAAAATATGGTTAACCTATAGGCTACATCACCTAGATTGAAGTTAAATAAAAGTGGGAGAGTTCATTAACCATATTTTGAGGAGAGAATTTGTGTAATCCAGCAACCTTTTGCAATGAACAAAATTATCTTCTAACTAATGTTGTAGTCAAGACCACCTAAACCTAAACCGAGACCAAGTCATGACCAAGACCAGAGTACATCGAGACCAAGACAAGACCAAGACTTTGAGGGGTTGAGATCAAGTCAAGACCAAGACCAGACCAGTGTGTGTGAAGGGGGGCGGGGAGGGGTGACAGCCGTTAACAGTAACAAAAACTTCGAATTAGCAATGACTCACATTAATATAACTTAACCAGATATAGTTAATATAACTTAAATATAACATAACCAGAACCATACTAACACCGACATATCTCATGCTGGGGAATGCTAAAAGACAAAGAACAGCTAGTCAACTAAATTAATCTTACAAAACCTGGATGCCCCTGACACAAAGTGATGCAAACTTGGGTATCAAGCTCACCAACAAAGCTAGAGAGAAACCAACACAAGAGCACTTATTACCAGTACCGATGTCCGAGTGTTATCTAGCAAGTTTTCTAACGTCACCTCGAGATGTAGCTAACGGGTAAACCTCTGTGGAAATGGACGGACTTGGCTTATGATCAAAAGCTAGCGAATCAACAACTTTGCTAACAGGCAAAGTTGCGTCAATGCCATATATTTCTACCTTCAAAAAACAGATATTCTTGTTGAATAAACACATAATTCTTGCTTCAGTGAGATAAAACTTTTCCTTTATAAATCAAGGAAAACTGATGTTGCTGTAATTGTATTTAAAGGTGCTATGTGTAAGAATTGGCCAACTGGCGAATTCATACTCCACATTCCAATTAAATGGTCAAACAAGGGATCAGTATATCACCAGAAAGTTAGCGTGTCCACCCCTATCCTAAGAAACAAGGAAATGCACAGATGCACAATTAGTCACATTTGTACAGTTGTTTTTGTACATACCGTGGTAACCACATTATAAATACAGATCAAACTTCTGCAAAGTAATATCTTTACTAATTTCTTCACCCATTTTCACACTCCTGCTTCTTGGTTGAATAAGTAACGAAGTCCCTATTGCTTCAAAACGTACCACATACTGTATCAAAATAAACAGAACTTACCCTTTCTGGTGATACTAGGTGTTTCTCTGTGCTCCAGCTTAATCATTATCTACTTATGATCAGACAATGGGGCAAATGAGTGTGAAATGCCTCGTATTGACAGTTTAATTTATTTGACATTTGAGAAGTGGTAGTTCTTCTCATCAATCAGGGCAAAGGAACTCCTGAAGGAAGACTTCTTACCTTCCTCTCTTGCGTTCCTGATCAAAGGTCAAAGTTTATTCCTGATAGCCCTGTGCTCTGTGATAAGGCCTCTGTGATACTCCTATTATTCTACAGTAATAATCTACATTTCCTGGCAGTGTGCCAAGCCACATCCCGAACGCATCATATTTCAAAGAGAATAATGACAGATCTGTCCTTCCAGCTTCTTTGGGTCAGAGGCAATGTGTGATATCAACACCAGCATGTAGGTTGTTACGGATACTTATCCAAGTTTAAGTATAATAAATAAAAACAATCAATCAATCTATGCTTGTGACAGATTTTCTCTCTCTCCCTCTTGTGTGGGTGTGTGTGCTTTGTGATTGGGTGGGCCAGGCCACCCCACCCAAACAAACACACACACATTCTGAGTTTTTAGTTTAAATTATACTAAACCCCCCACCCCAAAAGAACAACAGCACAGAATCTGGCTTCATGATTGGCTGAGAGAGAATCACCTCTTCTGATCATGACAATAAAAAGCTCTTTTTCTGTATTTTGGAAATAACACTAACAGTTGTGCTTCTACATACAGCAGGTGAGTATTACTGAGCGAATATTAGATTTTACATTCAGTAAAACTGTAATTATAAGTAACACCTTTCAGAACTATAGATTATTTAGCCACCGAGAGAACACAGCCAATTTTATTTCTTTGGCCCCCAGCTATAGATGGTTGTGTTAGTTTGGGGGGATTTGAACTCACAAGGCTAAACAATGTGTTGCATATACCTTTTGGATATTCGTTTTTCCTTTCTAGGTTGGCAATAAGCAGATTAAACTGAGCCCAATTTTTTTGTTGTTGTTGTTTAATGCATGTTTGCACGTTTAATCTTTTCAGCACCTCTCTGTAAAGACCTTTTCATTTAAAATAGGGGAGAGCAGGGTTGATTGGCACATTTTTCACTCTGTCATATTTCCCAGTAGTGCCATATGTTAAAAAATCTAAGCAGCACCAACTGAAAGATTAAGACCTCAGGTTAAAAAAAACACAAAAAAAAACCCAGATACATGTAATGTTCACAAATGATTCCTAAAATTATTTTATTCATAATTAAAGTCATGTTGTGCACTTGTGCCACATACAATGGGGTTGCTTGGCACAAATTTAAAATGGATAGTTACAAAGAATGAACTGACAAATATAAATAACTTGAGCATTTTGATTTTATTCAAACCAAAACCAGAAAACAAACATTTAATGGAATTTCTGCGCATTTAAAAAAAAAACCAAATAACAGGTTGATTAGTATATGTGTGTGGTATGTGTGTGTGGGTGTATGTATATCCATGTGTGTGTGAAATAATATATATATTTAGGCACTGCCTAAAAGTGGAGCTCCTGATGAGTGTAAAATGTGTTAATAAATAATCCCACGTTATTTTTTAAAAAGCAAATTAAAAATAAGCGCTGGATAAAAACCCATCTATCTTATAGAAATAAAGATACAAATTTCATCGTCCGGCGGTCACGTGTTTATGAGATACGTTGCCTTGCACTTACGATCGGGTTCCCTATAGTAGCAAAAACCATCAAAAATGAGGTCGATGCTTTACCATATTCTCTTAATTATGGAGCTTCGCTCCGCGTGCGGGGAGGTCCTCTGTAAATAACTTGAGCATTTAATTCAAACCAGAAAACATAAACATTCAACAGAATTTCAGCCTATTTTAATCAAATAACAGTTTAGATAGTTTATGTGTGTGGTGTGTACATGTGAGTCTGTGTGTGTAGGTGTGTATGTGTTAGCTAGCTAGCATCACTCACCACAGATGTTCAAATTTCATATCAAAATATAGCTGATCCCAATCTCTATCAACGAATTTTTTTACATTTTCTATATCTCTATCTAACACAGTTCTATAATGTATTTAGTGGGGTACCATTTTTTTGATGCTGCAAAATTGTAAAGTTGTCCTCACTTCAACAGTTAGTGACGTCCAGATGTTTTGACAGAACGGATGTGTTCAGGTCCAGAAGGCAATCCTTTTAATGTTAGATTTTTGTGGCAGCACCCTTTAGTGGCCTGGAAATTAACTGTGTGCCAACCAACCACTGAGTCAACAACATATATTCAATTTCTGCTAATACATCCCCCTAAATCCTACACAGTGGACCTTTAATGGCTAATTTTGGGTAATTAAATGTTTTGGGTGCAGCAGCACCAACAGGGGGTGCTGCAGCACCCCTATTTCCTGCAGATATGTTTGTAGCCAAAACTAATGCATGAGTTTTGCTGTTGCAGAAAATTGTTCAACACCTTCTGACCAATCAGAATCAAGAATGCAATGGTGCTATGGTATAAAATACTATATTGCAGCATACTGTGATTGCAGTACGGCACATTGACTTATTGCAGCTTTACAAAGTGTTCTTCTCCTTCCCTTTCCTCTTATTCTTCTTCCCTTTTCACCTCCAGAAAAATTACCTGTCAAGAAGAAAACAAAAATCCAAAATGGGAAAAATAGAAAAAAAAACTAACCCTGTTCCTGATGTTCATCATTCTTATTGAATGGATTCAGGGAGAGAAAACCATTACAAGGCAGTACAGCTCCTGCTACAAGCTTCCATGTGAAGATACCTGTGACACACATGGAAACTACTACTTCTGGTGTAACACTAAAAACGGCTGGGATTATTGCTCGCCAAACGAGAATACAGATTACAAAGGCCAGCCATGTCGAGAAGACCATCCCTGTAGGTCGTATGGTAAATCTTACCTTTGGTGCTATACAGAGGGTGGCAGCTGGGGTTACTGTGGGTTACTGCGTAATACAGCAGAACCCGAGACACTGTTATATCTGAGTTCGACTTATATAAGTGAGTGTTTGAATGAATGCTTCTACGATGAGACAAATAAATACTTCTGGCGTGACACAGAGAAAGGGTGGGACTACTGCTCTCCACTACCTGCTGTCACATACAAGAACGAGCCATGCCGCTTGGACCACTATTGTGACGCCCATGAATCTAGTCACACCTGGTGCTTCACAAACTCAGGTTCTGACAACTGTGGACTCATCAGGCCTGGAGAATGCCAGCATGTCATCTCAGAACATATGAAAAAAGACTCTAAAACTGTGACATCCTGCAGATGGTACGATAAAGAGAATCAAAAAGAGATCAAGTTCATTGGCGAGCAAGACCTTACAATATTTACTGAAGGTTCCACCTGGAAGAATGAGATAATGAATTTCATTCCACGCTGGAAAAATACCTACTTGAACCCAGAGGCCAGTTCCAAGCTGATCACCTCAAACAGCCTTAAGTTTGATGTACAGAAGCTGGTGAATGAAGGTCAGCAATACCATGATCTGCAAATCATGGTGAAAGTATATGCCCAGTATGGGAGGAGCACCAGACTGGCCCAGGTTCTCATACCAGAGAACAAAGAAGTTCCAGACAGATTTGTCCGATTGGCCTTCATGGAGAACTTCCATCATCGGGCCAGGATTTTTGTGAAAATGAATGGGTTCAGTTCAGATATTTCTTTAATACAATTTTTTCTTCATTACTGATTTTAGCTAGATGTTAATTATTATTTGAAAAAAAATCACTACTTAGCAATGTTACACTGCTTACTGAACTAAAATGTTCACGCTGTCATTTGGAAATCACAATTTGAATCTCCATGATGCCACAACCATCATTGGATGGGAGCCAGGGAAGCAAAATCGGCCATGTTATCTGGGAGGGAGGGGCATACTCTCTGTCTCTCCTGTCAGTCACAGTGACACTAGCCAATCGTGGGTGTCTGTGAGCTCATGCATGCAGAAGAGGGCAGATAGCACTGCATGAGCAGCAGGTAAAAATGATGCAGTTGGCTGGCTTCACATGTCTCAGAGGAAGCATGTGTTAGCCTTCAGCCTTCTTCAGTGTTAGCTGTTGTATGATAGGGTACAGTTGGTTAGTAGGTGGGAATTGGCAGTTGTGTCTTGGTGCGTATTGGACACATCATCAATGATGAACCCAGTGTCATGGGGTGTTTAGGGTCTTAAGATCATCAGACACCATCACACGGGCGGCCCAGCAGGGGGTGATCAGTCCAAGTGTCCGAATGGCACACTACACCATGGGGCACCTCTTGATCCACAGCGTCAGTGAGGTTCTTGGTGGCTCTTCTTTCCTGAAACCCAATGCCAAGGACACTGAGATTCGACGTAGAGACTGCTCTGCAACGCCCCTTCAGCCCACCTCAATGATTGAACAAATTATAAAAAAAAATCATCAAATCACTAGCTTGAATTATGCATTTCTTCTAAGAATTTTTAATACATACAGAAATAAATGGATTACTTACTCACTGCAAGAAATCCAAGTTATAATTATGCTTTTATCAGTGAACTTAAATTTGCTGCTTGCTGTTGTCATGTTTCCATATGAAATAAATCCACTGAATCTCTGAAGCAGTGTCCATCAGTTGGTCTCTTCAATCATTTCTGTTTACAAGAGTCTTTTAAAGTAAATGTTTTTTAACACACTGTGTGTTTGGAAATGCGCTCTCTTTAAGACAAGACATTATAGGTGAACAGGGTCAATTAAAAAAAAATAGATATCACTATCAGTCGTTGCCAGTTGTCTGTATATAAAGCCTTATCTAATAAAATTTATGTAAATATGCATACTTTATAAAGTCTTTATAAAGTCAGACATCTCATCTTTGGATGATGTTTATTTATTAAAAATGTTTATTTCACAGTGAAGATGCTCTTCAGAGAAAAAAAGACATGGAATATCATTTATTTATCATTTAATCAAGAACATACAACACATTGTTTTTAAATTAGTTTTTATACCTAAATTGGGAAAATTTTAAAAAAGAGACATTTCTGGTTAACTACACACATGTACACTAGGACATATTATAAAAGGATATTGTTTTTTCCCTCCTACCTGCAAAATACTGTGTTAAATATATATGTTAAACCTAAAATAATAATAATAATAATAATAATAATAATAATAATAATCTATCATATTCTATAATATAGTGTCATATAGTAACAGTTATATAAATATAGTTATAATTATATTAAAATATAATAAAAGTATTAACTTTTATCAGTTCTTAAAATGATTCTATGCATGAAAATGTTGTATGTAATTAAAGTTTAATTATGAATTTACATTTCCACTTTTAAGAATGTCTATACTCTCACTGAGCACTTTATTAGGAACACCTCTGAAACGGCCACTTTGGCTGATCCTGTGCCCACTGTAGCCTCAAATTCCTCTCCTTGGCTGACAGCTGAACCATTTTTCAAACAATTCTGTGTTTTTTGCACCATTCTGTGTAAACTCTAGAGACATCTGACTGTCACAATTCCAGGAGATTCTGAAATATTCAAACCAGCCTATCTTGCACCAACAAACATGACACAGTCAAAGCCACTGAGATCAGAGAGACGTTTTCCCCCAAAACAAACAAAATGAGAAATACTAAAAGAAGTTCAAATATTTTCAAGCAGGCATAAATAGCATGAATAAATATAAATCTTTTTAGCAGGTCTCTTTCCTGAACTGATACTAATTCAAATCAAACACACAAAAAAAAGTTTATTCAATTCTTTAAAAAAAAATCTGTATTGTGGTATCTATGAAACATCTGATGTTATATGTATGATTTAAATCTCTAATTGTGATCATCACAAGGCAGGTTGGATTGTTCCTATTATTTACACAGCGCTGATAAACTCATGGAACTTGGCCAGTGGACATGGACTTACAGTAACTGAGGTTAACTTGAACTTGTGCCAGTCAATATGGACTTGTGGTAACTGAGTGGACCCCTCAGAGGTCTATGCCTGTTTTTGCCAACTAGGTTTAATGGTTATGTATCATTTATATATATATTTTTTTCAGCACATATGGGTCGATTATGCACACAAACCTGTTGGTGAATGACCAGATATACTGTATGATTGGTCAAATAGTTTTGTTTGACACCTGTGGGCCTGCCGTTTATAACACAACTAATGTGCTTCTTGAAAATTGAATAGCAAATAAAAAAATTTTTTTTAAAAAACAGTGGCTCACTGTTTTTGTAGAGTGCTGAATTATAACCCAAACAAAATAACCAGAAAACCCCAGCTTTTTATTTACTGTTAAACTCTGAAGCCATGAGTGGCTAAGATTAAGATTGGCCGAATGTTTCTATATCTTTTGACTTTATACAGTTGTCAGTGTCATTTGGGTTCGCCTGTTCCAAGCCTAGACAGAACAAACTGGCCAACAATGGACCCAGTGGACAGGCCCTTTCCAGCCAGGAAGTTATGCTCGGACGACGCAAACAGTGCCTCCAGCAGGTCACAGAGAGCCACCACACCCTGACCACCCTAGTCGCCCAGGTCGAGACCCAGGTGAGCTGAGCTCCCTTGCACTTTGCTCCAGAGACCCAGCCTCCCCAGAGATGCCAGCCAGCGTCACTCTCATCCCCACCATCATTCCTGCCCAAGGAGTCTTCAGTACCGACAGGGCTCCCTACTCTGGAGAACTAGGAAAGTGCCGGGGCTTCCTCTTTCAATGCTCTCTAACCTTCGAGCAGTATCCCCACACCTTCAATACAGATAAGTAAAAAACCACATCCATAATGGGCCTTCTTAGGGGCCAAGCCTTAGACCGGGCTATAGCAGTGTGGGAGTAATCAGTCCTTCCAGGGCTTCATCTCCGAGATGAGCAAGGTCCTCGACCATTGCTGAGCCAGACCTTACAGTATCTACTAAAGGTTCCACCTGGAAGGATGAGATAATTAATTTAATTGCACTCTGGAAAAATACCTACTTGAACCCAGAAGCTAGTTTCAAGCTGATCACCTCAAAGAACCTCAGGTTTGAGGTAAAGAATCTGGTGAATGAAGGTCAGTGATACTACAACCTGCAAATCATGGTGAATGTACACACCCAGTGTTGGAGGAGCACAAAATCAATCAAACCAAATCTGGAACGAAGAAGTTCCAGACAGATTTGTCCTTCATGGAGAGCTTCTGTCACCAGGTCAGGATTTTTGTGGAAATTTAAAATTTAAACTGAAGTTTAGATTTTTTTTAAAAATATACGGTAATTTCCTCTTCAATTGGTCTCGTCAAACATTTCTGTTTAAAGGAGCCTTTTAAAGTAAATGTTTTTTTTTAACACACTGTGTTTGGAACAACCCCAAAAGTACAATGTAGCTGCTGTAAATGCGCTCTCTTTAAGACAAGAAATTACAGGTGAACAGGGTCAATTAAAAAACAACAACAACAACAACAACAACAACAAAACAATAGATTTCACTATCTGTCTTTGCCAGTTGACTGCAAATAAAACCTTATCTAATAAAAATACGTGTAAATATTCATACTTTATAAAGTCAAACATCTAGTCTGTGGATGATGTTTACTTGTTAAAAATGTTTATTTCACCGTGAAGATGCTCTTCAGAGATGCTCTTCATGGCATTTGAGCTGAATACTAACACTAATGCTAATGCTAATGTGATTGGTCACTCAGATACCGTAAATGCTGATAACGCAGCACAACTTTACTACGGCCAGCGCTGGGAAAACAATAGGAAACTTAACACTTTGTGACATCTCACAAAACTCAGATACAGATTCTCTCACTTCTGGGAAAACTGTTCCTGTTGCCAAGCACTGATTTAATGTCTTAATATTTGAGGCCAATCTCAAAATAAAATTCTATGAAAGTTATGTGAGATGTCGCACAGTTTTTCATTTAGGTCCGTGTATTTACCGGTCAGTTCAGCAACATGGAAACAGGCTGTAGTGGAGGCTAAACACTGTTTATTGTTATTATTATTCTGTTCTGAACACATGTTCATTCCCCAACATATCTTTTTTTCTTCCTTATTAGTTTGTTCGTTCCTTGGAAACCTGCAAAAGACTGTGTTAAATGTATAGATTTTGATTTTATACATTTATTTTTTACAAACACAAAACCTTTTACATAATTCTTAAAAAAAAAAAAAGATAGTGTGGTATCTACAACCCCTGGCAAAAACGATGGAATCACCACACCTATTTACTTTGTAACAATTAGCAAATCACAGATATGACACAACATAGTATTTGCTTAATAGCTGGACATTCCGGCTTCAGCGATTCCATAATTCTATAAAAGTGGCTCCATAATTTTTGCCAGGTGTTGTATGAAATATCTTGGTGGTATATGTATGATTTAAATCTCTTATTTTCATCATCACAGGGCAGGCTGGACCAGCGCTATTATTTACACTGCACTGATAAACACCTGAAACCTGGCCAGTGGAAGTGGACTTACGATAACTGAGGTTAACTTGAATTTTTGCCAGTGGAAGTGGACATGGTAGCTCTGGGTCTTTCAAAATAAATTAAAGACTCAGTTTGTTTAGGAACACAATTAATTTGTTCTCTCTCTCTCACACACACACACACACACACACACACACACACACACACAC
>JAOTRR010000035.1:12063040-12084489 GCA_028570945.1 Gogo arcuatus
ACATTCTGTTTTTATTTACAGTTTACACAGCGTCCCAACTTTTTTGGAAATGGGGCTGTATGTTTTGTGGTTGTAAACGTGTTTATACAGATAGTAATGGATTTGAGTGTGTGAATGTATTAAAAAAAAGTAGCGTTATAGTTCGGAGGTTGTATGAGAACCACAAATGTGATTTCTTTGCTACTCTACATGCCGTATTTTTGTGCATCTTCATTTCTCTCTATTTTTTAAATATGCACTTGAACTGAATTTATAATAAAGATATATGAAAGTATACTGAAATAACACTTTGTCAGACTTGTGTTTCCTTAACCTGACATTATCCACAAAAACATACATAACTACATAATTCTGTCTAATTTATGTAACCTAAGATTCTGTTTCCCTAAAGCTTTCTTTCTTTATTTCTTTGTCTTATTGAAGTCTCATTGTTCTAGCTAGTCTGCAATATTAGCTAGTTAGCTCACTAATTATTAATGGATGAAGTGCATTACACAGCACTTTGTGGACAGGAAATAAGGCAGTGCTTGTGACCTGGTTTTAACATACACAATCAGCAATCAGCTTCTCCAGGCAGCAGCAGATTTATTTCACTCTGATAAGGATGGGGAAAATTAAAAATGTGATCAAGATGATTTTAACAGTGAGAGATTTAACCTTAAACAGAATGAATACCTAACCTAAAATGGCAGGCAAGGATTTTGTGGAGTAGGATTCCAGATGAAATGCTGAATAGCATGAAAACTAAAACAACTGGAGTACCCACTCATTAGAAGGGTCTATGGAGGGATAGATACTAACTTGTCAAACACTTATCAAACCCTCGATTAAAAAACCTGACCTCGACCCTCGTCAGCTTTCTAACTATAGGACAATATCAGACCTCCTTTTTATCTCTAGATCCTACAAAAATTTGTAGCCCAGCAGTTAGGCTCATCCTTGTATAAGAATAAAATTCATGAAATCTGTCAGTCAGGATATAGGCCTCATCACAATACCGAGACAGCGCTGGTTAAAGTGGTAAATGACCTAGTACTGGCCTTCGATCAGGGTTGTGTCTCCTTTCTTATGTTGCTTTACCTTTTGATAAAATAGATCATAATATTCTTCTAGATGGACTAGAAAATGTTAAGGGAATGGCTTTTTTCTGTTTCAGGTCTTATTTGACTAATTGTTATCAGTATGTAGATGTTAATGTTGATTTCTCTACTTATACACAAGTAAAGTTTGGTGTAACTTGGACAGACTAAAGATCGCACTTACTGAAAATAGTTTATGCTTAAATCTTATTCATTATTCAGTAGATACTAAAACTTGGATACTATAGACTTAAAGCTAAAAAATGGCTCTGATGCTCATACTGAGGATCATTTCAACATCCTCAGTACTGTTTGACTTTATATTATACAAATATGGAAGAATAATTGAAGAATAATCTCACTATTTAGTGTCACCCACATGAGGATGGGTTCCCTTTTGAATCTGGTTCCTCTCAAGATTTCTTTCACACGTCGTCTTAGGGAGTTTTTCCTTGCCGCTGCTGCCTTTCACTTGTTCATTAGGGATAAATCTAAATCTATATCCATGTTTTTGTAAAGCTGTTTTGTGACAGTGTCCATTGTTAAAAGTGCTATATAAATAAAATTACATTGATCTTGGCCCCAAATCCTGGCCTTCAACTCCGTCTTCCAAAACCAACACCATTTCTAAAACCGTTTATGAAGGCCCAGTTTTTGATGACGCCAACGGTATTTATTTGTAACTATGATTAGTCGATATCATGCACCCTCAAAACGCCTTTATTTCAAGCACGATGATGTCTACGAGTACGAGTCCAGTCTGCTTATGAGCCAAGGTTTCCAAGTTCCATTCCCTTTGTGGTAGTCTCTGAGGGTAGACTAGGTTTCTGATCTGAAACAGTGCCTCAATGTCTTTTCTTTAAAGTATTGGATTATTATTTGTTGCAGGTTCATCAAAATACCAGCAACGGAAATGGACCAATTTAATTTTGAGAAGGCTAAAGTTATAAATCAGTTTGCTAATTTTTTAAATAATATATAAATGTTTCAATAAAATAGTGAAACATTTTGCATAGAAAATGATCCTTTGGTTTTGCTTTATTCAAAATAACTCTTATGCCAAAAATCAAGGTCAGCACAATTTGCCTAAATCTGTGAACTGAAAAACATCAGGGTTAAGTACATAGTAAGCTGGACATGGTTAAACATTTACACACCATTCTCAAAGGGGTTTGATTTAGGAAATATGGTCCAGTTGGAGTAGATTAGTGTTTGTGAACATTGAATTAAGTATTTTCACCACTTACACGTCAGGTAAGACTTCATTTCTGAGGCTGTATACATTGATTTTAATTATTATTTTTGACAATGGGAAATGTGTGTCTTGATGCATTCTAATTTCCATCTTGTGAAAGATATTTATACAGTAATTGTTTGCTTTTCACTGAACAAGGCATTAAGGTTTAAGTTCATATTTAATAACATGCCATTGTATGGTCACCTTATCTCTTTCCTTTTTATGCTTTGCTGCTTTGAAATGAAAGATTCAGGAAGTGTATATGCTCAATGTCCAAAAGTGCTTTGACCCAAATATGTCACATCTGTACATGCCTGTTTAGCACATTATTTATTAAAGTGTGTTTAGAAATAGAAGGAAAACCCCCATAGTACTAATGCCCTTTTTTTTAGAATGTGATGTTCAAATAACTTACTTACCAGCTGTACTCAAATCTTAACAGTGTAGGCAAGGACAACATTTTTGAACAAAATATTAACTGTAAATAACCATGCAGATATCCTTTATCATCTTTTATGTCCACTGAAACCCACTGATCTCTTCATGTCATTAATTTGAGGATGTGGTCTGCACTTGCAAATGTCTCACTGGTATGTCTATTTCATTATTTTTCATTGTGTGCAGCATTCATCATGGAGTGGACAAGGCTTCTCTTTTCCCTCGCTCTTGTCTTTGTCTATGCTAGTGCGTCCATGATTGAGACCTTACATAAAATTGAGGATCTAAAAAGCAAAAAATTTGGTCATGAGTACCCACGCCATGGTCTTCTCCTGCTGCACTGGCTGGCCAACCACATCTCCATCAGCCAATCAGAAGACATCCTGCTTGATTTTGATCCTGCTCGGCAGGACTATGGCTTCCAGTATTATAAAAACACCAATAATACCAGCACTACCTTTCTGCACTTGGATGACTCAGGTGTGTACTACTCTTTGGGCAGTCTCAGTTCAGAAGCTGTCCGAACTAAGCTGCCTCCGTATGTCACCCAAGACTACTATAATGCCTTTGAGGACCCCAAGAGAGACCTGGACCGCATAGTCCTCCAAGTGCAAAGGAGCAACCCAAGCCAAGCAGACAAAGTGTATATCACACAAGCAGTGACCAATGAGCAAGAGGTGGACTATGACCCAGATGAAACCTTTGAGATAAGTCCTAAACTCTTGACACAAATACAGATTCTCAAAAACCCTCTTGATTTAATACAAGCCCTAGAATCACATGTGACTGGCACTCAAAACTCAGATGATCCTAGACTTGTCCTCTCCAAAGACCAACTTCTCAAACACTTGAAATATACTGACAAAAGTCTTCAGACTATTTTTGAAGACCCAAGCATAAGGTGGCTTCTGGTTCTGGCTGGATATGACATAGAGAACAGGTACAACATCCATAAGAAAACTTGGTCCTGCTCAACTGCTGAGCTAATCCATCATGACCAAATCTCCAGTGATCCTGAGACACTGTGTGAAGGCCGTAGTACAGTAAAGATAGAGGTGAAATCCACAGAAGATGGCTATGCAAAAATCATTTGGAGTGGTATACCAAAGAACATCATAGAACTGAACACTACTGTTGTCCTTTTTAGTAGCGACACGTCTAGTCATCTTCAGAGGTTCACAAGCATTCTAGACGAAAGTTCGGGATCCTATGAGACCTACTTGGCGCTGAATCACGGACTTCAACTACGTCTGGTCACATTCAATATCGCCACTGAACTTGGTTTTGTCGGCTTCCGTTACTCAGTAATTTGGAGAGGACCACAGTTTGACGAGGTTAACAGAGTGATTCCTACCAAAATTACTGGCTACAACGCAAGCCTTCAGCTTTACACCAATTATGGCTACGCATGTGCTCGGATATATATCAGAAAGTCTTTCACTGATTGGAAAAACGAGTTTGCCAACTCATGGGTGTCTTTCTATACCAGCCATGAAGATCAGTACAATGACTATAAACACTACCAGTGGGTCACCAGGTTCAGGAACGTTGACAACACTAAAGAATATCTAATCTACGAGTACAAGTCATCCATGAGTATTGGACCTGGAGTCCAAGCTCGCTTTCTGTTCTCTCCTAAAACACGTCTTTTCTTGTGGTCTTCTTCTGCAACTGTGAAAGCTCGCACTATTCCTTGGGAGAGTGTGAATAACTAATTATATCAAAATAAAATGCCTGAAGAAAACCATGTACTGGAAACAAATGAGCATATGATGAAAAATACATTTAGCTTCAAATATCATTAGCATAAAGATTCAGTTTTCTGTAAGGAGACATTTATTTATCATTTATGGAAGGAGTCTCCAGTGTCGGCATGTTCAGTAAGTTTTGCGACACATGCAAGCTGAGGAGTTTTTGTGTTTTATTCACTTCAAAAGAGATAAATGAGAGCCTGGGGAGGGGATGACTGTTTATAGCTGCTATAACATAAGTAAGGACAGGAAGTAACATATTTCATGGACATTCCACATTAAATGTAACTATAAATGGATAAAAAGTTTGACATAGTATTCTGTAATTAGTTCCAGTGCAAAACTAAAGGCACCAAACACTACATATAGGCTGATCGATTTATTTTGGGGTTGGGGCGAGGGGTGGGTTGGGATTTTTTTTTCTTCAAATTGGACTTGCCGCAAACTATTCCTTTGACTCATTGGTTTTTAATTAGATGTAAAATGTTTGTGATGCATCCAGTAATAAAAAGTTAGGCCTACATTTGAAATCCTAGTTTTTGCATTTACACTTTCCTCATTTTGGCAAATGTTTTATGTCTAAAATGACTCACAGGCGACATAAGAACTGGACCAACATGGGACTAAAATGATTACTGTGACTTTGGCTCCCTCTCCTGTCTCAATACGGTTATTCAACAACACACTGGTTCACAATTATGCTATTTATAATCTTCTATTTATTAAAAAGTGCTCTTAGAAACAGGCAGAAGATCATACAGCGTCCTGCTGCAGCGCTCTAATGAATGAGTAAACCTAGATATATTTTGCATCCTAATTTAGTACAAAAAAACATGAATGAAAAGTAGAGTCAAATAAATATTTACAGATTTTTTAGACTTTCAGAATTTCAGAATGAGCAGAAAACATATTGAACAGTTGATATGAGAAAGTGAAAATGATATGATATTACAGTACGCCTCTATTTATCATTTAACGACTTTTCATAGTTTTTGACTTTTTGTAGCTAAAGTCTAGGAAAAGTACAAATAGGGCACATAAATAGAGAAGCAGCCTAATATACATGTTATTTTCATTTACTTTATTGACTGAGACTTTAGGGAAATAATTTTAGATTTTTAATTATATTATAACATTTTAATTCATACTTTAAATGGTAATTTATATTTCTTAACTTTATAAGCATATTATAAATAGCATGATATGTTTTAGATTCCATGAGCTGATTTTATTCTGTACTACTACTACTACTACTACTACTACTACTACTACTAATAATAATAATAATAATAGTAATAGTTATTCGTTAACATACTTTAACAGACTCACGGTCACCATGTGATGATGTTTCCTGTGATTGGGTCGTTTTACCCTCTGACTCCTAGTTATGCAACAGTTTGTAGCTAAAAGAAGACTAGAAGACACCAAAGTCATGATCTCAGTGTTGTTTATCCCGAGAACCTGAATGCCAGGTATGTGCTAATTCTACTATTACCATTATTCCATTTTTTCGTATTATTACTTTAATTATTTAAATAAAGGGGGGGGGGGGAGTTGGGGTCATGCCTTTGGAGTGGATACATACCTTTGTTTGGTTTAATGTTTTTTTTTTAGACTACTTCATACAAAACTTTACACAGCAGTAGAATTCGTAGCCTAGTTTTCATTTATTACACAGATACAGTGACTCACTATCAAAACTCCAGACAAAAAACATTAATTTCAGGTTTATTCCAGAGTGCTGTGTAATTTAAATGTTAATATTTAAGCCAACACAAAGGCACATGTTTATTTAAACTGCCTGTTTGTGTGTGTGTGTGTGTGTGTGTGTGTGTGTGTGCATTATTCACATTCTCACATAAATGCCTGGTATATAAAGGACATATTTTAAAGGAAAATCTGCACATCACGAATAAAACAACCTTTAATGTGGTTTTCATTTTTTCTCACTGATTTTTAGTCGACTTGTGAAATTAACAATTTTATATCAACTCAAACTTTTTGCCAGTTAGAATCCAAATACTCAAATACTGAGAACATTAGGCAAACATGTACAGCCCCTAGCAAAAATGATGGAATCGCCACACTTCGAGGACGTTCACCCAGCTTTTTTCTTTTTTCCGTAGCAAATAAACAAATCACAGATATGACACAAAAGATTTTTGTTTAATAGCTTAACATTCTGGCTTCATGAAACATGAAACATACCTCAAACAATTAGTACACAATTAGTAGGGGAGACTGGGGGAAGATAAGCCATTTTTGTTTTTTACGTTCTTCATCGTTCTAATGTGTCACAGAGGTTTTTCTTTGTGAGCTTCACACCAAACAAATGTTTAAAGTGTTACTACTTCAGTATTCAACAACTTTTAGATAGCTTAAATGGGTAAAAATATATACTCTGAAGTAAAGTTTATCTTGTGGAACAACTTACTCTGTGTGTTGTTGAGCCAAAACAAAGATTTCAGATGTCACATTTTTATGTAGTTCAAATAAAGGAGGAAAACAATGTAGCAAAATCCATCTGAGAACTAGTAGAACAAAACAATTTTAAGATTTTCATTAAAGCTCTATCATTTTGCTTAAATGGGAAGCCTAAAGATTAGAGAAGTAGCTTTAGGACCAAAAGGTAGCTGGTTTGATTCCAAAACAAATGTGTGGGTGGTGGTGGTGGTGGTGGGGGGTGAATGAACAGCACTTTCCCCTCCCTCTGCATCCATGGCTGAAGTGCCCTTGAGCAAGGCACTTAACCCCTAACTGCTCCCCGCTGCTGCCCACTGCTCTGGGGATGTGAGCACACATCAAATTCAATGATCAACATAGAGGTTATGAACAGAACCTTTCCAAGTTCGATTGATTGATTTTAAGCACAGTCAAAATAAAGTTGACATTGTTTTAGACTACGAGCAACTTCCTGTAATAAACACTTCTTCCCAGATAAATCTGTGTGCTTTGCTTACTTAGAACCCATTCAGTTGGTGACCAATTATATTCACACCCATAAATAACTAGAATGTCATCAAAAAATATTGAAAAAAATGAGTCAAGGGAAGAAAAAAAATCCTCTAAACCCTGATGTTGTTGAGCTGCATTGAGTCACCTTGAAAATCCTGTAGTAGTAACTCAGTAATTTACAACCAGAGCTGTTTGGGTTGAACTGGTGAAAGTTTTGAATGCATGTCATACACTGTTATTTCTACATAAAATTTTTGCACATTTGGAAGTGAGCAGGCATATGGAATAGGTACCCAATAAACCACAATTTTGAAGGAGATGGGACACCCTTAGCTAGACCAACCCAACACCAGTCTTTGGCTAGTGTTAACTGGAGTCCCAACATCACTGATAATCCACTAACCATGTTGTGTTAGTAATTCCCTGCTTTCTTTTTTTGTGTAGTTTTTCAAATGGAGAGGCAAAAACTGCTTTGTGGTTTTCTTTTCTATCTGATCTTGACCAGTGCTGCTACCATCCAGACCCTGAAAGACATTAAGGACTTGGAAAACACAACAACCTCTATGAAAGAGTTCCCCCGACATGGCCTCATGCTTCTGCACTGGTTTGCTAACAATGTCGAAGTTGATTCAAGTGGAAAGATGCAACTTGATTTTGATCCAGGACAAGGCAGCTATGGAATACATTGCTATAAAGATACTGATCGAAGAGCACCTTTTGACTCTTCTGAAAGTCTTTATTACACTTTGGGTGACCTTGACCGTAGAAGTGCCCGAATGCTACCTTTTTACGTTACGTATGATTTCCATCATTCGATGGAATCACCTCAGAAAAATCTAGACCGAGTGTTGATTCAAGTTCAGAAGAGCAATCCAACAAAAATAGAGAAAGTGTATATTACAGAACACCATAAGAACCACAACCAAGGAAGCAGCTACAATCCAGATTGTACCTATGAGATCAGTGCTGAGCTTCTGATTCAAATTCAAGCACTTGGTACAGATATAGCATGTGATGCGTATGATCCTAGACTAGACTTTAGCCTATGTGAGTTCTTGAATCACCAACAAAAAGCTGCCAAAGTATTAATGATATATCCAAAGACTCCCGGTCTTGAATGGTTTTTGATTCTAGCTGGTTACAACATCGATTCGAGGTTTGATGTATTTTCCCAAGCATCATTCTGCGCAATTAACCAAACTGGTAACCCAAATGATAATTGCTCTCCACCCTCCACTGGTATCAGTGACATCATACACAACAAAGTAAAACTAGAGGTGAAATCCACTTCTGGAGGGTACGCAAAGGTCACGTGGAGAGGAATACCAGAGAATGTTGCGAGGATGAAGCTGAAAATAGGCCTTTATGAGGGCAGAACCAATACAGACCCTTTGAGAGAATATCCACTGAATGGCAGGACATATGGATCCAAAGACAGCAGCGTGCCTCTAAATCCTGGCCTTCAGGTACAGCTTATACAAAGTGAAAAGATTCCTTACTACTTTTTTTTCAGAACCACATACTACACAATGATCTGGAAAGGTCCAGAGCTTGATGAAGCCAACGGGATTCCTCCGGCTAATATCAGAGGTTATCAGGGAAGCCTGCAGCTTTATACTAAAGATGGCTATGCCTGTGCCAGACTCTACATCAAGAAGTCCTTCATGAATTGGAAAAATGTCTTCAACAACGCTTGGGTGGGATTCTATGCTAGCAAGGCAGATGATAATGCGAAATATAAAGCATATGCATGGAGTATAAACTTTGAGAAGAGTTCAGATGACTGCCTTTTGGATTATGAGATTTATCAGTATGAGTCCAGTGTGCATATTGGTCCTGGAGTCCAGGCTCGATTTATGTTGACCACACATTATGGTAGTGAGAAAGCTCGAACTGCTCCCTGGGAGGAATAGTCAATCTTCAGATAATGTACTTTCAGGACAAGGTTGACTAGTTTTTCTAGACCCTTATACTTTGTGCATTGCTAGGAATGGTCACCTTTTAAACAATAACAAACCTTTTAGGTCTAAGTTTTGTCAACTATGAACTCTTTATAAATAGTTTTGTCAACGTTCAGACAATAGCTAAAGTGCTAGACTACGTTCACAAGAATGTTTACTCTTGTGTCTTAGAGTAAAAACATGACCATCCAGGAGTTTTTCTAGACCCTTAGTCTTTGTGCCTTCAGAGCATAAGTATAACCGACCATCAAATTTCAAGTGTTTCAATTAGCTAAATTTCACTTACTAGGTTTTCTAGGTTACTTTGAAAAAATAGTCAACCTTTGAACAAAACAACTTTTAAACAACATAACGTCTAGGACTAGACAGAATAATGAAAGAATAACCATTAAACAACAGCTTGACCTCTCTGACTATTTTTTGTTTTTTTGTTTTTATCATTAACTCTTGTGTCTTGGTAAAAATAGTCAACAGCTAAAATACTAGGTGTAATTTTCTAGAAGCATAGTCTTTGTGCCTTGAGAAGAACTGCCAACCAACAAACAATAGCCAAACCTCTAGGACTAGGATTTCAAGACCATTTGTGCCTTTGGAAGCATACATAGCCTTCTGACAAGAGATAGTTTATCTAGATCCTGATCTGTTTGCCCTATTTTTTCAGAACATTAATATTTCTTGTCAGTTTTAGTCTGTTCTCAGTTATATGTGTTTCTGTCATTACTCATATCCAGCTTCTTTCTCCATATCTAATATACGTAGCTGTTTCAGGTCATATTAAGGAACCTCTTGAGTCTAGAACTAGACATAGTGTGTTTGTAAAACTGAGCCAAATCCCCTTTCATGACAGAATTCTTATGTAATGTGCTTTGGGATATTAACCAACAAATAATTTTCACTCCAAAGACACAGTTTTATAGACTTGCCAGGAGTCTGGGAATACCACCAAATGGACACTCTCCGCCTGAAGCCTGTTAAAAACCAACCTTGCATACTGATACATGGTAACATCGGCTTGTTTGTTAGAGTTCTTTCTCCTGTATAGCAGTGATCTATCCCTGATATTCCTGCTGAAATGTATTGCTGTCCATTGTATTATAAGTATCTTGGTTATGAAGCGTAACGGGATCGCAATTTGTCCCGTGTTTTCTCGGCTAAGTCTGTACGAGTCGGGCCTCATGTCCTTTCAGGAAAATCATTTACACTGTCATATATGAGTGCTGGAAGAGAGTAGTTTCTTGTAAAGGCAAGTTAGTTGTTGTCTCTTCTTGTAATTGAGCGTACTCACTAGACAGCACAATGGTGGTAATGCAGAAAAAAATCTTAATGGAAGTAAAATTGTTATGAATAATTTGAGGTGAATATTGGTATCAGACCTTTTCGTGCAAAGTTTTATCCATTTATTAGATGAATGTGTTGAACAAATGTAGCTGATAACATTATATTATTAGTATGCATAGATCCTAAGAGAAAAGTCTCAATTTACTCCACTTACAAACATTAATTACTTTCCTTGTCTAAGCCTTTTTTTTATAAACATTATTTGATATGACATTTATATTTCTGCTTGGACCAAAAAAATCTATAAAATGAGATTAAAATGGCTTTGTTTTGTGAGTACCTTCCATCACACCCTTCAGGAAACAGGAGTTGATTTACACACTCTAGATGCAATCTGTAATGTATCAAATGACTGTTTTTTACCTCGTGTAATTGAATAACACATAACTCGTTAGAGCGCATTACAAACTCATTACGAATACCCAGCACACATTAAACTGACATTCTGACTGAATTACCTTTTTAGCAGTGGGATAATTTGATCATTAAGCTTTTCACCCATAGACTTGTTGATTGATACATATCCAACTAATGCAGGCATCTAAGGAGCGCTCGTAAGTGGCACTCAATAATAGGCATGTAACAATTCACCAAATTCACGATTCGATTCGTGATATTGTGTACATGATTCAATTTTCCCATGATATTTTTGAAAAAATTAAATGAAGAAAATTTTACCAACAATAAATATTTACCCACATTTGTAAAGGAGTAAAATATAATAGCCTATTAACTAAAATATTCCTTTCATTAAAAATGGAAAAGTTAATAACAAATAGGTCTTTTCTTAATAAACTTTTATGAACATTTGTACTGCCTCCATTTGCTTCTCTTTTCTTTATCTTTCAGCAGTCTGCAAAAAGAGAGCTCTGGTTTCCTGTTCAATCTATTTGTACAGTCAATCACACAGCAGCTCTTTCCCATTTTACAGCTGTTTTCTTTTTGTGCGTTTTCACAGCATTAGAGCTGTGTTACTTCTGCCTACGGTGAAGTCACATGCATTCCCTCTATTGTACACCGTCTGCTGTCTAAACAACGCAATTACAGCTAGGAAAAATGAAGAGATTACGCAGCCTAATAATAATCATGATTCATTTTTTATTTCGATTTGAATCATCATAAATTTATATCGCGATTTTCATTGCACGATATATTATGTGCCTACTTGATAAAATGACCCAAAAATGCATATACTAGGTGTAGGTAGCTATACCTAATAGAAATAGTCTATTCAATTTCAGAACATAAGAATTGTTAAGATCTTAGCTTTTTTTCTTAGCTAGTTTTTTTTTTTAGTAAAAAACAGTATAAAAATGCCAAATGGGTCCCTACATTGGTGCAACAAAGATATTAAAATGATGTATTATGATATACCAGTTTACTTACTACACTTTCACACAGCAGGACAGTCATCGGTGTACCTCATGTGAAAAGCTATATCAACCAGGGGGTAGGGCAGGGGACAAAACATCAACGGTGGCAACAGTGGAGGATGCTACTTTACAGTTAATGTTGTGAATATGGCAGAAACACTGGCAACGTCACCAACGGAGACCATATGTTAGGTCATTAAATCAATATTGTTGTTTCTGGTGCTGATGTGATGTCACATCGTACTATAGCACCCCACCATTTACACCATTTATGTTGGGATTGCATCATGCAAGGTACATAGCATTCATTTCTAAGCACGTGCACAAGCTATGCTCCAAAACGTCCACAGGATACATGTTGCAGCCATCTTGTGCATGCGTAACTACAAGCAAGAATAATCCAGGCTTTACAGAAAAGGTTTCTGTAGGGGTTCTTTTTCAGGTTAAGTGTTCTAGCTTCTTAAATGAAGGACAAACCGAAGAACCCTTCAGGATGTTATATTGTACTCTTTTTTTTCCCCCCAACAGTGCAGTTCGATTTATTGCTTCCTAGATTCCGTCCCATGCTTTGGGTTGTAAAATAAAGAGATAAGCAATGGTATTTTTAAGAATAATTTATTGCCAGTAGTAAAGCGATTAAGCTAGTGGCAGTATTAAAAACAAAACAAAACGAAACCAAAAAAAAAAAATCAAACAAGACCGAACCATTGCTCACACACGAGCAGTTGCTTGAAAAAAGTCACGAGTCCACACTTCATCTCGCATTATAAATATACTGGGTCCCGCTTTTTTTCTTTTCTTGGTGGAAAAATAAAGAGGTTTCAAAAGTTTTACAAAAAAAAAAACAAACACAAAAAATGAAACTGACATCACAATAATATGCAATCGCCCATCAGAGCGGAGCAGGAAGTGTGGAGACGGTCACACACACTTTTTTTTTTTTAACCACTGTGTAGATTGTTTTTTTTCCTCTTTTGTTGTGCAGCAAAAGCTGATAATGACACACTTTCATTTTTTTCTGTTGGTTCTTTTTTGAAAAATAAAAATAATAAAATATCTACAAAAAGAACTACTCAACCCTTAAAATCAAAACTGTACAGTACCATTTACATTACAAATGAATGAGCATTTGTAATAATTAAAAAAAAACAAAACAGATTGCATGGTTTTATCTATACAAATACAGACAGCTATCACTTGAAATGATGCTTTTTTTCTCATTATTTTTTTCTTTCATGAACAAGATGGTGTGAATTTTATATCATCAGACATCGTGTGAAGGCAGATACACACCTGTACACACTCGGGTCCACTCGACTCCTACTGAAATTAGCTGCTGTGCTCCAGAGGAGAAATTGTCCTTGAATGTGTCCATGTCTAAGTGAACGTGTGCGCTTGGATTTATTGTGTGGTCGTACATCTTGTGTGTTTGTGTGTGTGTGTGTGTGTGTTTACGACAACAGTCTCCTGCATAAGGTTTAATTTTCAGGCACTTCTTGATTTCTACTCTTTATGGATCCAGTGTCAGACTTCGGTGTGTTGTTGCTGTATTTGTGGCGCTACGATGAGCCGTCGAAATTGCGCCCCGTCCTCGGCACCACTCTCACAGTCGCTCATTGGCGCCTCCGACTCCTCCACATCCGAGCACGACACCGTAGATGCGTACAGCGACAGCGAAACGTCGTCAGCCGCGATGCTGCCACTTTTCGGCGGCTCCGGGTCAGATGAAGGGTACTGGTGGTGAGGGAGGTAATGGCTGAGCGTGTAGAGCTGGGGTAAAGGTGGGCGCTGGTGCACCCATGATCCTCCAGGACTAGAGGGGGCGGGGCCGAGTGTGTCATATGTTGCGGGCAGAGGTGGAGGAGGTGGCAGGTCGTCATGGGTGGGGAAGTCATCAGGTGGAGGTGGGAAATCGCTCTCAATGTCATAGCCACCCGCGTAATAGTCTGTGTCTAGCAAGGCGGGGTCGTTGTACAGGGTGGGCGGAGATTCCACCACCTCATACTGAGGAAACTCCTGGATTCCAGGAAGTTGAACACTCGGCATCCAATCAGATGTGTCCCAGTGATACCCTAAAGGATGAAATGATAAATGTCAACCACAACATCACAGTGTCACGATAATATTGTTACGTTAAGGGGAAATTAGCTATGATTTTTTCAAATTTATTTACAACACAACATACATTTTCAGTTCAACTAATTCATAATGTCCTAAAGGTTAGAATTCATTAGTGTTGTTAAATTTACATCATCGTTATTATTAATATAATAAATTATAATTCATTCCAAAACAATAACATTGTTACGCAAATTTACTGCATAGCGTGTAACAGTTATAAAAAATCTAAATTAGTTCTCACTCTGAGTGAATTTGAGTTAGCTGAACTGAAGTGAAATAAAATCCTGCACAAGGCAACCTCATTTTACTTTCGTCAGGGTTCAAAAACAAAACAAAACAAAACAACAAAAACATACATTTCAACATCATGCGGCAAACTTTCCACATCAACAACATGAGAATCACACAGTTAAAACTACAGACAGGATACACACATCATACACAACGCAAAGAAAAAAAAAGAAAAAAATAGAATAAGGCACTGATGCTGATCCAGAATGGTTTCAGTCTTAGTTACTGTGCTATGACCAAAAAAAGTAATACAGTAATAAGAATAAAAAAAATAAAAACTGAAATGGTTAGTAACAACAGCTACGAGGGACATGTTAGCATGATTTAATTTTGTATTAGCTTTTGTTTCTTTTTTTTTTTATTAAACCAGTGTCTTTTTTTTTTCCCTCACAGCACTGCATGCAGGGAGAAATCACAGGGCTTCAGGCAAACACGGAAAAAATTCAATTCACCTTTCGGGTTCTTGAGCTCACGACACGGGAGTGACTCTTTAGATGAAAGCAAGCAGCAGATACAGAGGAAAGAAAAGGTTAAATACTGTATTAAGAACTACACAGAGAGAAAAAGAAGGAAATATACAGTAGAAAGGACATCTCTAGGACACAAGGATGCCATTTGCTTAATCAGATGAGTCGAATGTTGATTCTTACCCCTGAGTGAGCATGTAAAAATACTCAGTGCAATATTCATAATCAAATGTGAGTCTTTTTATTTATGAGACACGCCTGATTAATTAAATAAACATGGCATCCATGCATCCTTTTCAATCTCCCACCCAACACCACTCACGGAGATGACGAGACAATCAAACAAACGGTACCTTGTGTCTCCACCGAGCCAGCCGCCGAGCTGACCAGGTGGATTACAGTCACTATGGAGGCTTGAAAGGGAAGGAAAGAGGGAGGGATGGATGGATGGATGGATGGAAGGAGCAGATGAAAGAGCTAATGTTAGTGTGAGGAAAAATGAAGAAGCGCCTGGAGTTAAGACAACTACGATGGCATGATCTGATGCTGAATGTTCCCCTCATTGAGGACATTCCCCTCATTGTTTCATCTCAATGACAGATGATAGTTTCGTTTTGAGCTTTTGCTTTACAGTGTTACAAAAAAAATAATCGATGACTTCAACAGATTTGTAGCTCGTTTTAAACAATGTGAAATCACTGTGAAAATCCAGACCACGCCCCACGGTCAGCTGCGCTGCTACAAATAAGGAATAAAACATTTTAACTTGAAAGGGTGAAGTAGCTACACATTACAGGTCTGGGTCTGGTTTCTATCTGCACCAGGTTCTGGATGTATCATGGTGGAGTTGTGACAAAGAACAAAGTGAGTGAAGACTCAATGTTTTTGGGTTGATGGTGACATGTACAATCGGTGATACTCATGGTTCCACTGACACTGTTAGCACGGTACGATACGGCACGGGCCACGAGCAGAAGGAAGGATCGGGATCAGGTGAATTCTCAAGGATAAAAAAAGAAAAGTGAAGAAGGGAAAGTCCATTTGGTTCCAGGTGGAAACAGGAAAAGTAGAGAGCCAAGATGAATGGATTCAAATATTTTGAGACACAAGCGGAATTCCTGTACCAGTGAAGTCTTCAACTATCCATAGCAGCTTGGATGTAAAAATATCCATAAAAGAAGCAAACAACCAAACCAAATTATCACAAAGCCAAACAATAGATGGGAAAATAGAAGAAAGAAAGAAAGAAAGAAAGAAAGAACAAAACACATGCTTCTTTTTTATACCCTGAGAATCACACTAAGCCTTTTTTGTGAGGCGATCCCTTCCTTCTCCGTGTCACTATGTTTGACTTACGAGTTTAGCTAAAACCTGGCCCTGCGTCTTTGGTGCGGTTTGATCCAAATGGGGGCTAAAGTCCCAAAGCAGCGAGTTAAAGAGGGGGAGAGAAACATAACACAACAACATGACTCTCAAACCACAAACTGTTTACTCAAGTTACGAAAAGAGAAAAAAAGAACGAGGTGGTTAGTATTCATGCTAATGCTAACAAGACTACAGTGTTACGATGGAAACGGTAAGACTGTAGATCACAAAAGAAGTTCAGTTCCAAATACGGCTAACAGCAAAAAAAAAATTCACAAAGCTAACCTACTAGCTAGCAAACTAGCTACATGGTAAACGTATAACTCATCAATGTAACTTATTATAAGAAGATATGCAGTAATTCACCGGAAAATGCTAACACTGCTAATAACAAATGTAGCCAAATTAACATTTAGCCATGGCAACATTTTCCTCAAAAATGCTAGTCCTGCTAATAATAATTGAAGATAAACACTAGCTAGTTAGCTTTGTGTAAACTAGACTCAGATTGTATTCCCTGTTAGCCTCTTTTGGGTGAAGTATTTCTATAATTTCACTTTGTATAAGTCAAAAATATTCATGAGAACTACCAACTTCATCAAAAATGAGCAAGAGATTCAGTTAAGCATATAGAACATTTACTATTTATTAAAGATCTAACCAGCTTTTGCTAATTATAACCTCAAAGAGGACATACATCAGAGCAGCAATGAGGCTAATGATGCTAAATGCTAAACAATCCAGTACCAGTTAGCATAAAACACACGTACCGTTGTCGTCGCAGGACTCAGACTGGAAAGAGCTGAGCGACTGCACCTCGGACATGCTGCCCCGGGTGTTATAGGGGTGACACGTGCTGTCCTCCACTGCCTTCTTACTGAAACACGGATCCAGGTCTACGACTTTAGCTGCAAGTAAACAAGAAAGATGCACAAGATGAGGACTCAGCTATATTAATTAGGTAAGTCCATTCACCCATCCATCCAGCCATCCATCCATTATCTATGGTGCATATATATCCGTCAGGGTCGTGGGGAAAGCTGAAGCCAGTCCTAGCTGACTTCGAGTGAGAGGTGGGGTACACCCTGGGCAGGTCGCCAATCTAATTAGGTAAGTCCATAAAAAAAAAACATTATGAGAATGGAAATGGAATGTCAGCTCTGTCCTTACCGTCATAATCATAGTCCCAGCTGGGTTTCTGAATCGAGTCGCTGTCTGAGGCAGAGTTGGAGGGCGGAGGCGGGGGCAGGTTGGGTGCCACGCTGCACACGGCAACAGCCTTGCGGTGCCCATGTCCTACCGGATCAGGGTTGAACGTGCTGAACTCTGTGTGCTCAGGAACAGCTGAGCCTTCAAATGAGCTGCGGTCCAGGTTGTTGCGAGAGTCACTGGGCACGCTGGGGGTGTATGAGATGGGTCGCACGGGCACTTGGGGCGGCACGTCAGAATAGACGTTCCTGCCCAACTTGGAGTCATAATACGGATGCTGCAGGAAGGATGAATGCAGGCGCTTGTCATCATCAGGCGATTGGGGCTTGGTGCGCCGGCACACACGCTTACGGATCACGACAAATAGTAGAGCCATGATGAAGATCACGGCGACGAAGACAGCAATGCCGATAACCTCCTCCAGGCCAATGTTCCAGGATGTAGAGAGCACCTGGTTGCTTATCTGGGCATGCTGCTCACAGTGGTGACCTCCATAGCCAAGTGAGCAGTTGCAGGTATATGAGCCGTATGTGTTCTGGCATTGGCCACCGTTGGTGCATGGGTTTTTCAGACACTCGTCCACATCACTCAGGCACCTGGCCATGCAGACAGACATTGAGTCGATGTATATACAAACAAAAACACCGTCCTGTTCTACTATTACTGAAAATACCTTCAAGATCTCTGAAGTGATAGAACTCCCTGTCTAACATGTACCTGTCTCCTTGGAAGCCAGCCTCGCACTCGCACACTGGGCCGTCCAGGCTACCGATACACCTGCCATTGTTCTTGCAGGGGTTCTCTGTGCAGTATGGACCTAGCTGACACCTGTCACACACCCAAGACAAATTAATAAGGTGAGAAAGAGCAGAAAGTACCTTGCCAAGTTGTTAAATCCTATGAATCAAATCACTAACCACATATAACCCAACTGAGCAAGCAGCCAGAAATTTTGCAGATTCAATCAGAATGTCAAACTTAGAGATACCACATTCATTTCAGGTCAAGTTTACTGCACGACACAAAGTCCCGCTGCCATTTCTTTTATTTGCAACAGAGTTCCCTGATGTCCCCCCATCAAGTTGGCAATATGGTCCACCCTGACATCCTACATCCCGTTTATATCATGTTTGTTATTGTGCACTTTCACACGGACATTTAATGGCAATTCATTGATAAGGGAGAACTTGAAATTCCCAAGAAAGTTTGCTATCTGGACATGTCAAACACTTGCTCTAGAGATGCTTGTAGGAGACAAGTCGGCCTATTCACAACAGATCTATCAATAACGAAGTCTTATATTTTAGCCAGAGTGTCCCTTTAAGGAATTCTGTGTTGTCTTTAGTGTTGAGATGTGCACAGGATACTGATTTTTTTAAAAATCCCACTCACGCTCACTCGTGAAAGAATTCTGACCAATCCTGCCTGTTCCAGTCCCATGATCCCAGCCCTGATGCACACCTCTACCTTAGTGCGTATGAGCATTAGCAGTCACTATACAAGCAGACCGTACAGCATGAAAGCAATTGTTGGGCCTGTAAAACTCACTTTTATATAAAATGGGTATGTTCTTGTGTGTTCTCTCACCACTGGCCGGAGTACTGGCCTCGGCACTGGCAGTAGAAGTCATCTCCACGTGGCACACAGGTTCCACCATAAAGACAGGGATTAGATGAACAGGGGCTGATGCTAACCTCACAGTGGCTGCCCATAAACAGAGCACTGCACTTACAGAAATAACCTACAACAAAAAAAGAGTAACAAATGTGGACAAAAGGAAAAATTTTGATGGCATAGGCTCTGAATTTTTGGTTTCTTTGCCACAAACATGCAAAACATTTGCATTTTGTATCTATACAGTATGACTTGAAATAACTAGCTAACTCGTAAACTAGCATGCTAACCTTAGGACTAATAGTTTGAGTATTCTTTTTATAAGTACGTACTTATTTCCTTACCACTAATATTTTCCATATTTAATTAACTCCACCCCCCCGTCCCAGACCCCTTACCTCCATTGGGCAGCTCAGTGCAGGTTCCCCCGTTGGTACAGGGCTCACTGGCGCAGCTCGATACCCGAGGAGGTGGGCTACAACCAGGCACAGCTTCCACGAGTTCCTCCAGCACAGAGTGGGAACTACGAGGCTGCGATCTCAGTGGCAGCTCACGTCCGTTCAACACGACCCCCTGCAGGCAGCCCCTCAAGCCGTTGGCTACACCCGCCTGCCAAACATGCCCTCCAAAGAAGACACTGGTGTCGAGGTTGAGCGTGCGAAGGTTGCCCTGTGCTTTGCCTGAGGCGGTGTGTGTTCGGTCAAGCACCAGTCGAGCATAGTTGCCATCCACCTCGAGTGAGACTGTGTGCCATTCACCATCATTCACTAATGGGCTGTGGATAGGGACGACACCAGGCCCACTGCCACAGTCAAACTTGTACTGCAGGCGTCCATTAACAATCTACACACACACACAATAATATACACGTTAGCGTATAGTTCCAATCATTTAGTACATTGTGTACACAAATGAAGCACAGATATTGCTGCAAATTAAATTTGATCTGCCACTCACAGATTTTACCACGACATCACCACTCGCCATTCTTTTCAGTTCTATGGCTGTTTATTGGTACAGTGCTAACGTTAGCTAATTACCTAAGTTAAAGCTACAGTTATCTATCAGATGTTAAGAAATTAGCTGAGTTCAATGAGCACAAACTAATGTTAGTGGAACTGTTTCATTAGTCAATTCAACTAGCAATCTAGCTAATAATGGGCTAACTAGTATAACGTGCAAATGAAACAGACCGGCCAGGTTTTTTAGAAAGCTAGCTATTAACTATATATTATGTATGACATCTATTATATTGTGTAATCAAAAAGTTTTAAAAGAACTAAAATGTTAATTAAATTATTTAATTTGGTAATTTAGCTCAATAGCCAAGATAACGTTAGGTAATGTGTTGTATTAAAACCAGTAGCTAAGTTTGATAGTAAGCTAGCTAACATTAGGCTATACTATAGCACAAGATGTGTATTTAAAACTTTCTCACAAGCTAAATAAAGTATGATGTAAGAAAAGTGTGTGTGTGTGTGTGTGTGTGTGTGTGTGACATTCTTACACAATAAATGTAGCGTAGTGTGGTGTGATGTGTGTTTGTACAAGGCAGAAATAGCAGGATGCTGTAATGAGGATCACATAGCAGATAACAGTCTCTCTCTCTCTCTCTCTCTCTCTCTCTCTCTCTCTCTCTCTCTCAGAGCTGGAAAGGAATCTGTGAGAAAGGACTCTCTTGCCCTCTCACACCACCAAAATAACCCCCTCTCTCTTTTCTGTTGAGACCCTTGAGGTGGCCATATCGAGGAGACGATGGACAGAGTGTGGGAGAAGAGAAAGAACGGCAGACAGAAGAGAAGGAAGAGAAAGAGGAGCTTTTCCTCTCTCACGCTGCGTGGGAAAACCTGCTGTAGTAATGCTACACTCAAGGATCTCTGGTTAGTGCTGCATATACTGTCAGTCCCTATGAATAAAGGTGTGGCCTAGCTGTGAAAAAGGCGTGGCCTCTGCCTGTCACAGTCAGTGAAGGAGGTGCAGCTTCTGCACTCATCATTATGAGAAGGAGGAGAAGTAGGTGTGGCCTCTGTGCCCTTCAATGTCAATACAGGAGGTGTGGCCTAGCAGTGAATGAGGCGGAGCCTCTGCGCCTTTTAGTCCCGTTGAAGGAGATGCGGCCTAGCCGTCTCTGCCTCTGTCAGTTTTAGTCAAGGAGGTGTGGCCTAGCAGTAGAGAAGGTGTGGTCTCTGCCCCTCTCAAGGAGGTGTGGCCTAGCAGTAGAGAAGGTGTGGTCTCTGCCCCTCTCAAGGA
>JAOTRR010000035.1:12102485-12119660 GCA_028570945.1 Gogo arcuatus
TTACTAACACATTTTACACTCATCGGTAGCTCTGCTTTTAGGCAGTGCCTAAATAAATAAATAAATAAATAATAAGGTTGACTTTAACTTATGCTCCCACCAATGTTCACTTGAAAAATGAACATTTTAACAAAAAAAAAATCTACAAATCACCTGATTCGATACTGTAGACAATCTCAGCGTTTTGTCCTTTGTCCTTGTCCAAAGCGGTGACCTGCAGCACGGATGAGCCGACAGCAGCTGACTCGAACACGCGCGCCACATACGGCACTCCAAAAAACCATGGCGCGTTGTCATTAGCGTCCTCCACTCTAACGATCACTCGCACAAGGTTGCGCTTCACTGGAATGTCCTGGTCTCGCACCTTAGAAGAAGTGGGAGGAGGAGAGATTAAAACGTGCTGGCAGCAATTTTTCCATCTTCAATAATCAATTCAAGCAGCCGACTCATTAAAAAGCAATAAAGGAGAAAAAAATTGAGTTGAACAAAGGCAGAAAACAAGAGAAGTTAAAACAAGCTGATGGCAATTTTGCCATCTTCATTAATGTAGTTAATATAACAAATTTATCAAACACTCCTGAGAATATAAATGCTTTTTAAAAAAAGTTTCTCAGAGACATGCATGGATGGCTTGCGAACAGAGCGACAAACAAACTCAGAGAGAACATCAGGTGAGGCGACGCATGACTGACTCAACATCTCAAATAATAATGACAAATCAATTCAACTAAATAAACACAGCCACATGATACTCTCTCACACACACATACATGCAATCTACAGCTCCACAAATACAAGAAACAAACTGAACTAATTAAGAACAAACAACATCAATCAGAACTTTTGGACTACAAACTGTCCGTGAGTTCATTTCAATGTAACAACCTCATACTTCTCTAATTAAACCCCGTGTAATAATGCTACCAAAAACATCTCCTATTTCATAATTAAAAACAACACATTTGCAATGCCAGCAAGTGTTTATGGCATCATATTAACTGAGAAAAATTAAACATGCAGTGTTCCTTATCTTCGCTGCACGATCTGTGCTTTCAGAAATCTTTTCCATACACACAGCTCCGTCAGCTCATTTCCTAATAAACGATTTTGGAACTGTCATCTGCATCACTACCACACACACAGAGAAAGACAGGCTTGTACCATGACGGTGAGTGTGTGCTGGTGCATGGCCTCATGGTCGAGCGCCTCGGCTGTGTACAGCGCTCCGGTTCCTGGGTCCAGGCGGAACTTGCGCAGGCTGAATGGGTCGGTGCTGCTCAGCAACGTGAATGTCAGCTTGTTCTTCTCGTCCTGATCGGTGGCGCTCAGGCGTAGCACCTCGGTGTCGGGCGCCGTGTCCTCGGGCACATTCACCTCGTACCGTGGCTGGGAGAACTGTGGCCGGTGGTTGTTGGTGTCGATCACTCTGATGAGGACCTGGCAGGAGGGAGAAGAGATTTAGTGCATCACACTCATATTCATTCTAGTTTTTTTTAAATGCTAATTTCTACATGTTCTTGCTAGCTATCTTCATAAATAATGTCTTTGAACTTTTGTTTCATTTTCTTAATAACCAATAATAATTATTTATCCATATTTGTAAAGGTTGGAGTAAAATATAATAGCCTATTCACTAAAATACTTCTTTTATTAAAAATTATAAAGTTAATAACAAATAGGCCTTTTCTTAATAAACTTTTATGAACATTTGTACTGCCTCCATTTGCTTCTCTTTTCTTTCTCTTTCAGCAGTCTGTAAAAAGAGAGGTCCGATTTCTTGTTAAATCTATTTGTACAGTCAATCACACAACAGCTCCTCCTTCTATTTGTTTTGTGTGTGCTTTCACGACATTAGAGCTGTGTTACTTCTACCTATGGTTAAGTCACATGTATTCCTGCTATTGTACATTATTTAGAACAAAGCAATTACAGCTAGGAAAAACTATGAGATTACACAGCCTGGTGATAATCACGATTCATTTTTTATTTCATCGATTCGAATCGTCATAAACTTGCATCGTGATTTATCATCACACAATATATCGTTACATGACTAATGACTGGCCTTCGCATATTGTGCAAGATGAGTTCATTCACTTCAAATACAAATCACTGAGGTCCAAACAACAAACAAACTCATTCCCCTTTAACATCAAGGCCTCACCAATAAGCTTTTAATAACCATCACACGTACCACACTCACAATACACAGCCAATAAATATCAATATGATATTGAGTCCATATCATGCAGCCCTAAAATAGAAAGAGCAGTTAGCCCTTGCTAATCAGACTGAATCAGTTAGACATTTTTTAAAGCATTGCTGCTAAGCCAAGCGAATAAACGCTTGAACTTTCAAATCCAGTCTAACCCTGAGACGAGCTCTGGGTGGGTGGCATTGGGAAAATGTTACAGATTGACATCTTCTCTCTCTAAATACCAAACGTCGCTTGGCGCAATAATGTAAAAGGCTGCATTTCATTAACGGTTATAAAACAGCTGAATGGAGTTAAATGTCAAAGCTGAGACGATGGCGTGATTATCTGAGAGCTGATGGCATAACCTGGTCATGAAGACAGCAAGGCAAGGCAAAGCAAAACAAAACAAAAGCAGGCGCGTGCACAACACACCAATGAGCAGTCTGACAGCAGACACAAGAACAACTGCAGCAATATTCTTCACGTTTTCAATGCCAGTGTGGAGAAATAATATCGTCACATGCTGTATTAATGACTTGAATGGATGTTAGTTAGAAGGGAAGTACTGTATAAAAAAACTAGCGTGGTGAAACTAGAGCAGTGGCACATGCTTTATTAGAGTGTACAAATGACTGTGAGGGAAAATAATATGCTGGGACATCAGGGAGGTGTGAAAAGCAAAATGTAGTATCCCGGAAGAGCTGGCCTGTTTTTATAAAGTGCCAAAAGAAGACAAAACATCCCTCCCTTATTCCCTCCACTCGGTTCTGAGGGGCTGAACAACATGCCATCAGGTCATGCAGCCACGGCGCCCCCTCTGCGGGCGGCCATATTGGATCCATCGCTCTCAATAAGGGAAGCTCATATTAGCTGGCTGGATGTGACAGCAGATAAAAGGAGCTTGGCAGCAGAGAGAGAGAGAGAGAGAGAGACGGGGGGAAGGGTGGAGGAGTTTGTCTGGCTCCTCTCCTGTCTGTGAGGTGCCCACAGTGGAATGCAGCACAGTGGAATATGTGTGTGTGTGTGTGTGTGTGTGCGCACGTGCAGCAGTTCATCCCTGAGACCCATCATACTGGATCCAGAAAGAGAAATCCCTCCAGGACACACACACTAACCTCCTAACCTCAGCTTTAAAGGAATACTCCAGCATTTTTTCAACCATATGTTTTTTCGCTGTTTACAAAACCTGTTTACTTCAAACCCACAAACTCATTTATCGCGAGACCAGTCTCGAGTACCAGAACACTACGCCTTTACGGTACAATGCAAGTCTAAGGGCAGATGTTGAACTCCTTCAATAAAGCATTAACGAGAAATATGAATTATTCACAAGTTTGATAATGGGTTTGTAAATGAAGCTGTAAAAATCTGAGAAATTAATCTTTTCTGAGAAAGATTTTCACAAGGAGGAACTTGCTATGGTTAGGGTTTTGCTTATGGTAGGGTTAGCAGCATACATGAGGGGCGTAGGAACACTAAAGGTAACCGGGACTACTTTTTAGTTTACTGCTAAAACTCTATACAACTTTAAGACTTTCTGGTTAGTATTTGGGAATAATGACAATTGTTATTAATCATTAGCTTAATACAGCACTTGTTAGCCAAATAAAAGCTGCACTGATTTCGCTGAGTCATGCTAGCTAGCGTCTAGTCTGAGGTCCATGCTCACTGTCAGGGCTATTACAAATCAAATTATTACAATATTATTAGCCTTTTTAATAATGATACATCACTTTGACACAATACTCTCCTAATATCAGTGAAAATGTGTGAAGAGATGTTAGCAAAGAAACTATGAACGCTTTGGTTAGACTTTCTCTCGTGTCTGTCTCATCCGCTCACCTTCATTGTTCCAGTGTAATTGCTGTACACTTGAGTTTGTGTTCTATCATCATGTATTTTAAACGCTTTTTTCAACACCTCAACATCTGCCCCAACACCCTCCCCTAGACTTCCATTATAAGTAAGATTCAGGTCAATGGATTTACAGTGAATTTCTCAGAATAGGGAAACGTTCACAATTATTCTCCCAGAAAGATTAGTCTGGGAAATATAGTATTTCTTTAAAAATTCAACACACACTTTATGTGTCAGGACGCTTAAAATAGAATCGTAAGAGACATATTCTCCTCAGCTCCTGCTTTTATCTCCCACTGGAAAAAAATGGCATTAAATGGATTGTAATCCACTTGCCGTCCCAGATGCCGTGCTTTGACTAGAAAAAAAAAAGTCGCCAGCAACAAAGAGGATAGAAACAATGAAATCAGGGCAGTGAACACTGAGGTTCTGCGTTGTCACAGGCAGAACATATAATCCTGATTCCGATGGAAAGAACAGGACAAGGAACGCGATGGGGGAAAGCAGCCTGGGCGGAACACGGATTTGGAACTGAAGACGTGTTTACTTGTGGGACGAACAAAGACGCAGAGTGAATTCTGACTTTAATCTGCTTATCTCGCTCTGTTTTTAGAAAAGAAACAATTCAAAGCGCATGGCACGAGATTTAGAGCACGAGGACGTGTCTACTAATCCTCCAGGTTCGCAGAACAAAAACAGAAACTAGGCATGAGGCAAGAATTTGTTTCACAATATATCACAATATTCAGTATTTAAAAATGATTCATTTTAATAATGGATATACTGTGTATATATATGATAATATACTGTTGTATATAAATTGTAATGGAATAAATTGTTGGGTGAATGCAGCTCTAATCAAGCCTTTATTTCCTCTCATGTTTCCAGTTGGTGCTGCTCTTTATTACTGCAAGAGCAAATATTTGCAGTACACACCTGCTGAGCAGCTCGCGAGATATCAGGACGTGTTGACAGGGACGTGCGGGGAGCACAAAAAACACTAACAGGCCAACGTGTTGAAAAGCAAAAGGTGACTGGAGCAAAAAAAAAAAAAAACCATGGCGCGCTTACAAACCCACTAGCTCGCACACAGACATCACAATCAATATTGCGACCACTTCCTGTCACTGCGTCAACATGATGCGGATATGAGTGTGTCCTGATGTTAAACTGTCATATGGTACACCTTTTGTAAGCTTATAAACAAAATTTGGGATTCGCCTCCGAGCTTTTTACACAACAAACAACTGGTATTATATATTATAGTATGATGTGCACAGCTAGCTAGCTGACTTACAGAGCTAGCTGTTTAAATAACTATATTTAGAAAGTTGATGGTGTTACATAAGCTAGCTTAAATTAATCTTGGGAACAAATGTGTTAAAGACTTTTTGTGGCTGTACTGTTAATATGAGGGGGAAAAATCTGTTCCGAGCAAAAAAATAAACAAACACCCACCATGAATCTGCTAATCAACAGGATTTATTTTTGGAATAATTGCTTCGTAAAAGTGTGAACGGCATTCAGAAAGTCTGGAAATGTTTTTTTTTTCTGCTCTTGAGTGAAACTGTGCTAGAGAGAATATTCATGGAATATTTGGAAACCATTGGGAGAATGATAGAGGAGTTTTTTGGATGTGTTTTCAAACAACACTTCCGTAGTAAAATATTTAATGAACATTTTTTCGAGAAAAGGAAGAGTCTGTGAGAATGTTTGGAGAACATCATGGAAATATTAGATGCTCATGGAACACTGGGAATGCATAGGGAATACCCAGCGAAAACTTTTGAAGAAAATTAGAAACGATCGTTGAAACGATTTTGGAGAACATTTTGAAGAACGTAAGGAATACTAGGAAAATTGGGGAAATGGGACGTTTGAGGAACATTTGCAAAACAAACTCAGGAAGTGTTGGGAATGTTTCAAGGATTTCTGTGAATGTTCGGGGAATGTTTAAAGAATGATATGGAACATTAGCAGATGAAACTGAGCATTGTTTGAGGGACATTTGGGAAATGTTTAGAGAAGGTGAATACTTAAAGATAATGATACGTTAATGTCTGTCAAATGTCTTTTCAAAAGAAAACATTTTTGAGGAAAATGAAAAGAAGGAAAATTTGGAAATGATTAGGGAATGTTGGGGGAACATTAAAAAACATTTCAGTTCATTTTCATGTTTAAGAAACACTAAGGAATGTTCAAGAAACATTTGGGCTACAAATTAGAGGTTGTTTGAGGAGCATTTGGGGAACAAATCGGATAAAGTGTGGGAAAGGTTTTGGGAACATTTAGGAAACTTTTGTGGAATGTTACAAGAATGGAGGAACATGTACAGAATGTTTAAATGATGTGAATTTTTAAGGAATGTTCTCGAACATATAGAAATTGTTTTTGGAGAAAACTAACAGGACAGTTTGGGAATGTTTCGGGAACATTGGTGGAAATGTTAAGAAAACATTAGAAGGAACATTTGGGAATGTTTAAGAAAGGTTTTGGTATGTTTTAAGGAACATTCAGGAACATCTGGGTTATATATCTAAGGAATATTTGACAACTAATAATTGGGAAACAAATTTTGTGGAACATTTAGGCAGAATATTAGAAGATTATTTTGACTTTGGTATAAGCAATGCAGGCAGATCGTTATCCATCCAACACGGAGCATAAGCCAATCAATATTTATCAGAATACGATCACGGTATGATATCGTGCCCATATTGGGAATTCCTAGTTGAGACCATTCTCAGAGAATTTAATATTTTTGGCATCTTTTGGAGAAAATGGAGCCAGACACAAAGCTTGAGGACCGGAGGACATGGTCTTACACAAGCAAGTGGCGGCACAGCTAAAGTCTGCATGCTGTGTGTTTGTGTGTGTGTGATGACTGTAACTGATTTGGGGTGAAGGCTCCAAGTCTCCAACAATGCCTCCCAGATTAGCACACCGGCACAGTGGAGACGCTCTAATAGGCTGCAGTGATGTGACTAAATGTGTTATGCCACTGCCCCTTGCTGTTGCGTTCTCTACCACGGCACTCAAAGCGAAGGACAAAGCAGAAAGCACTTTTTTGCTAGCTAGCATTCTACAAGTTCTCTAAAGGTAGGAGCGAGATACTACAAAAGGCAAAAGAAAGGTATCCTAATGGAGTGGTGGAGAAAAAGACAGACCACGAGAGAAAGAGAAAGAGATCAAAGTTATTGGAGCAGAAAGCCAGACATCCTCCTCACATGCTTAAAGAATGAGACAACGGAAGATTTCAGAAGTCGCGGCCAAAAAAACTCGCCGCCAGCTCCGACATCAGCCTCTGTACTGAACGCTAGGAGGACAACCTTTGAAGAACATCTGGGGAACATTTGAGACATATTGGGAGAGAATTTAGAGAACGTTACAAAAACGCTATGGAAAGGTTTAGCGTTAGAAAAAGTCTTTAAGGAATATTAGGAAGAACATTAAAGGAACATTTATGGTGAGTTAGGAGAATATTTAGGGAACTTGGAGAATCTTAGAAGGACGATTGAAGTATGTATAGAGAAAGTTAGAAGAACTATTAACTAATATTTTGAGGGATAAAGTTTGGAGAAATTTAAACTAACACAAGGAACATTTCTTACACCATTCCCATTTAGAGGCACTTCCAAAAAATACTTAGGAATATTTCAGGACAAACTGAGGAACTTTTGAAGAGAATGCTTCAGGATAATGCTAGGAAAATGATTTTAAGGAATGCTTAGAAAACTACGTATTTGGGAGAAAATTGAAAGAACAGTTAGGGAATGTTTTGGGAATGTTAAGAAAACAGAAGGAATGTTTATACTGTATTTAAGGAAGGTTTCGGTATGTTTATGAAACACTAAGGTACATCTGGTGAATAACAGAGTACAGATCGTTTGAGGAAAAAAAAACAGAGGACCAAATCACAAACATTTCGGGAACGTTTGTGGAATATTATAAGAATTATTTTGGTGGCGCATTTAAATGCTTGGGAAAACTATAAAGAATATAGTTGAACATTAGGAAAACTAATGGAGAAATTGTTTAGAGATTGTTAAATGTTTAAGGATAATGCTACTTTTTGGAAAATATTAAAAGAACAGCTTGGGAATGTCTGGGGAATGTGAGGAGAATGCCAAGAAAACATTAGAATTCCTGTTTGAGGAATATTGATAGAGAAATTTTGGTATATGTAAGGAACACTTGGGGAATTTGTTGGGGAATATGTGAGGAATGTTTGAAGAGCAGAATTTTCATGGAGCGATGTGAACGTTTGTATAACTTATACAGAATGAACACTTGGGGAATGTTAGGAGAACATTTGGAAAGCATATTCCACTCTGCTGAAGCTAGACTAATCCGGGCGTCAGGCCCAATCCATGTGGCTATGTGAGGAATTTCTGAGCTCTGGAATCACCTGACCACTGTCTGCTTCCTCACACTCTGCTAACGTCTCGGCACAGGCTGATTTTGAAGAATCCAGTCTGTCTTTCAGCTTCGTTAAACGTTCACAACACGGCTCCAACACACACACACGCGCGCGCGCATACACACACAGCCGCTCCCTCTGCATAAACACTAGTTCCTCTCACCTGTGTGCTGACTGTGTTTGTGCCGTCTGTAGCCTCCAGCGTTAGGTTGTAGTTCGATTTCTGTTCGGCGTCCAGCGGCCGCGCCACTATCAGCGTTCCGCTCGCTTTTCTCACATCGAAACGGCTGTCCGAGTTCCCGCCTGTAGAGAAAACCAGAAAAGAACCGTAAAATAACTCTTCAAATAACTTCAAGAAAATTCACATAACCCTTAAGGTTATTTGTAGAACCTAACAAATGGAAAACTCATTAGAAGGTTCGAACCTGGATCCATCCACAGAATCCTCATGTTTTGTATCATATTTGTTTTTTTAACCACAATTTTGTTGTTAATATACAATACCAGGACATGATGATTTTCAGACACCACGTCTCTTCTCGGAACCTGGCGCTGATAAAAATCCGCAGTCCTTGTGAACTCGCATAGCGAGCGCACGCTGCCTTGTAATTAAACGTTCAAAAAGCTACAGTAACTAGAAAAACTCTGCACAGAGGATTTGCCTTCCAAAGATCAAGATAACAAACACATTAGAAAATCACAATGAGACTGCAAAGTGCTCTGGGAAAAGCCGAGATGGACTGTTTTTCCAGACCCTGATTAAGACCGGATTTTGACAGAGATTGATTTTCTATGGGGAATTTCCCAGTTTAGTTCAGCCCCAAAACCTCAGCTTTATTCATGTCTCATGTGTGATGATGGTGGTGATGATGATGATGATGATGGAAGGAAATGAGATGTATAGGAAATAAAACACGTTAGAACTGAAATACAAATATAATGTACAAATACACCAGTATAATTAATGGAGATGAATTCAGAAGAACATGTGCATTTTGCAATGAAAACACTCAGGGTATGTTTACTATTGCATTTAGCCTAGCTAAAATATTTTTCACTCAGGTGCAGAAAGCATAACCAAAAGTTACATGTGCTATTAGTTTTCATAAAGTCTTCATACACTTAATGTTTTTTATTTGAGAAAGATAATCAATTACCTCCTCGTGCACTGAGAAGTCAGAAGAATCCTTTCTTTTGACTTAAGCACTCAAAATACTAACACGGCTAACAAGTAGCATACAGATTAGCATGCTTGTTTGTGTACTTAAACCTCTTCTCAGGGCACAAACCAATAAACAACAAAACAAACAACAGCACATTAGGTAACATTTCTGAAAATACTCCAAAGGTTTTCTTGATAAGCTTCAAACTCATTATAGATAGATAAATTAGCTATATTCATAGCTAGCTAGTTAGCTATCTTCCAGCTAGTATTACACAAAATATTACAGTAACTACAGCTAACAGCTAATGGTTTTCCGACCAAACAAAAATCAAGGAAGATTTTAGATGTGGCTAACTATTCTAACATCATTGCTAGCTGTTAGAAGAAGAAGAAGAAGCCTTTATTTTGTCACATGTTACAGCTACAATGTGTAGCCTGAGATATTGTACAAAAAAATAACGAAGGAGGCTAGCTTCTAACATTAGTCTGTGAATATTTTAAAGCGGAGAAAGAAACTTCTGGAAGATGTTTAAGTGAGTAAAACTGAAAGCCATGCTGCTTATGTTCATGTTTCATTCACTGTTAGTGATGTTAGCATCTCCAGACTCTGCCTTTCGCAGTGATTGCCCACTTAAAGAAACATTTTTAGAGAATATATTAATTTGCTCATTCATAATTCACAAAAGAACTCCAGGAGGTTAAGTAGCTGAACTGTTTTTATGCTAATGCTTTCATGCCCAGTGGAAGCTTCTGGGAGATAATGTTCGCACCGTGTCTTATTTTAGAAGCACAATTTCCAGGAAAGAAAATCACCACAGAGATAAGTTTAAAACACAGTAAAATATATTGAATTTTTCTGTATGGCCAAGGCTTTCTTAATTGAAGAATGTTGGTCCTGTGTTGTTGACGTCCAGCACAGTTTAGTGATATGTAAGGAAATAAAGCACTTCGGGTCATGCTTTTATAGGAAAATAATCAACGATGGAGTGGTGATGAAGCTGTTACCATACAGAAGTTGATTATTGTCCTATAACAGCATGGCCTGAAATGTTTAATTCCCCTTATACCACAGCAATTCCTAACGCTAATGGTTTTTATTGATGAAAGCGTGACACATTACACTTTTTTATCATTTATAGATATTGTCTGTGATGAAAACTTTGTTCCTGATATCACTTACATTGTATCAGCTATAAACAGTCATGCATGTATGTGTGAGATATAAGCCATAAAGATAAAAGGGCTAAGCTGAGTCTAGCACACCATCTAGGCCAAATTTAGCATTTTCATTGCTTTGCCAAGTCTTCACTTTGAGACATACAGGACACCACAACACGAAGAGGATGACAGGCCAATCACTAATTAAAGCCAATCACAGATCTAATGGAGATCTGCGATGGATACCTTCTGCTGTGCAGTTCAGGTCGCACGCAGCTTGTACGATGTGAAACGCCTCACTGGGCTCGGCATTTTCTTCCAAGAAGAAGAAGAGTGAAACGAGAAGAAGAGGAGGATATAGGAGAAGCATAAAAAGAGAGAAAGCAACAGATTGTCAGTTGATTAGAAAAGGCAAAGGAGAAGAAAGAAAAGAAAAACAGGGTGAGTAGGTTTAAGCTTCAAGAAGCTCATGTTTTGAGAGACTCATTAGCAAATTTGGAAAACTCTCAAACATTAGCTAACAGCTAATGAACTTCATCATCTCCGTACCTGTGATATCAAACCAGACGGGCGTGTTCGTGTTCTCCATGGTGATAACTCCGACCATGTGGGAGACAGGGTCACTCTCCATGACGGTGAAGGAAAACATGCTCTCGTCGAAGGCCAGTGGAGTGGCACTTGGCTCTGGTTTTAGGATCCACTCGATGTGCAGGCGGCAAGTGGATGCCTTCTGGGGTCGGCCGTTATCCACCGCCTTGATCTGAAAACATACGGTTCAGAAGCATCGGTTTCATTAACTCGTTTATTGTTTATGTTTGCACTGCAGAGGAAGGTGCTTTTGTAAGCATTTTTATAAAAAGTGTTTGGACCCCTTTGATAAATACAGGTCAATCAGAGTCCCAATTTAAAAAAATTTTTTTTTTAATGCTATTCTGTGATTGCTATTCTATTGCAACCATATAATTCTGTACACTGGACAAGACTACCTTGAAAGTTTTGTACAAAATTTACTTGGTTGCCTGTTAGTACTTGATTTAGTTCAATAATTTGTCAGTTTCATAAATGCCAAATCTGCACTCCAGGTCTTGACACTTTTTAATTGATTTTACATGTTAATTAATTGGTTGGCTGTTGTTTTGTAAGTCTGTGTTTTCATCTTCATCGGAAATTTTTGTTTATCCAAGTTCAACGGCTGTTCATTGCTAATGGGTTTGAATGACACAAAACAATGGCTGTCGAAACACAGTGTCGAGGACGTCAAAGCTTGGCTCTGAGCACCTGCTGGGACGTAACAGAAGTCTGTGTGTAAACGACAGAGGGGGTGTGACTGATATAGACGAGCACAGCGACACAAAGGAAGGTGCTAGCCAACAAACCCTTAACCCCTGAACCCTGACTGGTATTAGGGTAGGAAGTCACGGTAAAAATATCAAGTACTAATGATACCTGCAATACTCTTACGAAAGTGTGTTGTGATTTAATGTATGAAGATATTAATCAGTTCTACATGGTACAGAAACAAAGCAGCTGGTATTAAATACTGGCAGGGATGCGCTAATCCAATACCATGTATATGTGAACCTACATCCCAATTTCCATCAGGTACAAACTTGACGCTTACACTTTTGAATTCTCAGCCAAAATGATGGAAAGAACTTGATAGATGAAAAGGTCTCACCGTAAGGATGTCATATTCACCAGCTGATGAGAACTTCTTAGATGACACAAGGCCCGTTTTGGGTTCGATAAAGAACTTTCCCTGCTCGTCTCCATCCTCGATGCTGTAGGAGATCTCAGCATTGGTGCCGTGGTCACGATCTGAAGCGATGACTCGATACACTGGTTCTCGGCGCATCGAACGCTCCTTCTCCACCTTCTCCCTCTCTGGCAGCTTGATTTTGTAGACCTTTTCCATGAAGATGGGCCGGTTGTCATTCTCGTCTAAGACCTGCACGATTACACGTACTGTGGTGGAGCGGGCCGGTACTCCCTGATCGGTCACCGTGATCTGTCAAGGAAGAACAAAGGGAAAGGTCAAAACTAGAAGTTGGGAGTAAACCAATGGACTTAAGGTATCCAACATCCCAATGTACAAATAGTCCATTCATGGATCGAGACCTTGTTGTAGTGAACGGACTTGTGTACTTTGGTGAAATTTGAGGCTATGTGCTGTAGGTGGGAACACCATGCTTGGTGAATAGATCTGAGGGGAGAGGTCAGTCAAAAAACAGTTATCCTAAACACCCCATGAAAGGTACAAATGGAAATGTACCCTTGAGATACAATAGATTATAGATTTCAAAAGTTAGACTATATCCTCTCTACTCCCTAACTAAAGGTAAAAGGTACTCTTGACAAGGGTACATACATTGAAAGGTACAGTTTTCTTTTATTTAATCCTGTCCAAGTCTTCTTGGTGGTCTGGATTTTATTTCATACCTAACTCACCTCCACATGAATGGAACAGGGGGAACCGATGATATTCTGATAGTTCCATGATTACTCTTCACTGATTACAACACTTCATGCCCAGTTCTGTGACTTTTCTCACAGCTAATTCAGCACCAGGTAATTGGAAGAACCCTCAAGTCCCTGTCCATCGAGAACTGAAGAAACATGAACAATTCTTGGTAATGGACTCAGACTTCTGGCCCTTAATGTGTAATTCTGCCAAAATGTTTTTTTTTTGTACATTTGATCCCTCTCATGTCAAATAACCCCAAAACCCAAAAGACATCTGGTGTCAAATCAGACATTTCCAATTAGAGAGGAAACAAGATCAGGCAGCAGCAAATTGAGAAAGTGAGCGACGGGACAATAACAGACTGTCTGCACGATGCCGTCTCGAGAGGATCGGCCAATTGAAAAAGTTTGTTAAACATCCGTGGCCGGAATCGATCTGACACATACACTCACACAAAAAAAACCTCACATTCTCATCTTCTCTTGACGAAGCTTTCACTAATTCTACTGGCTGCCAAAATGGAAGCAATGCCCCTGGTGATTAGCTGTCAGATATTTTACAGAGACACACAGCCAACCAGTGAGAGCTCAAGGTAGGTGAGATGAAGAAGCTGTTATGCACTTCAGAGCATCGGAGTGACAGCTCCCTCCCTACTGCCTTGTCCCAGCGAGAGCGTGTTAATACCTAAGAGAAAAATTGTTACCGTCTCACAAAAAACATGATGCAAACTAATTGGTCTCGCTGATCAATGTTTTCTTAAAAATAACAGATGCTTGTGGGCTGTTTCAGGAGTTCAGCGATTACTCGTTTAATCATTAATCCAACATTCACAAAGACACAATGTACAGTCGGTAACGTAAACCAACTTGATTTTTAAAAGAATATAAACACATCCATCGTTCTGTGGATTTAAACGCTGGTCAAATCGATGTGCTTCAGTATACCGTAGATGTGTCAGAAACGTTTTCAGTGTGAACTGACTTGGTTTATAATTAATCAAAGTTAAGGAGGAAAAAAATAGGTTATGTATTATTGATTAATTGGGTATATAAGTACAAGGGAATGTTGAAACCTCCAGAGTGAGAAACTGAATAAAATCCAAAATAGCTGAGGATTGCAAAGCGCTGAATTTAACAGGGTACAAAGTTACAAAAGTACTAAACTTTTTTTTTGGTCAGTATGACTAACCGACTGTAAACTTTGTGTAATTTCGTAACTCTAAGTATGTAACTCTATTACATTTTTTTTTGTAGTGCTCGGCTATTTTGATCTTATTACGTAAATTTTGGAGTGCAATCTTTTTTGTTGTCCTCAGCACTTTTTTTTAAAACAACAACAACAACAAAAGACTAAACAACCGTCTGAAAGTCATAATGACTGTTAACACTTATAGAGGTGTACTATATTGGTGCGTCAGTAGAAGGTGTTAGACATCGAGAGACGAGAACAATTAACAAACCTAAATAAAATTAACCGAATAACTGAGTAAAAATATATAATTAATGTTTTCTTTTTAAAAAAATCATGTACTGAAATGTTTCATGTAAATCCTTTGGACTTTACTCAAAAATCCTCTAAAACGGCTTTATGTGGCGGAACAATGTACAGATCGGTGTCTGAAATGAACTGTTTGGTCTGGGATAATGGCAGACCTGTGTGTAAACAGTCTGCAGAAACAGACACACACACTTTTGCTTGGTAATAAAGCGTCTCAGGAAGGGAATGAGCCCCTGGAGCAGTTCTGGTTGAAAAACAGTCGGAGAAGTGGAAGTCCAAACATGGCCATTTCGGCGTGTGTAAGCAGCTCCTTCATCAGGCTCGTCACACACCATTTGGCTCGGAAGGCGATTAACACTGTAATGAGTTACCCTCTTCCAAATCCGTTGTTTTCCAAGCTGCTTCCGTGAAAACGATTAATTAATCTGGTTAGCTCCAACAATATTAATTAACTGAGTTACTTCTAACCATCCAGTGTGTGCGTGGGGAGTTCACTGGCTCAGTCAGTCCCGTTTCTTTATGGAAATGCAGCTCCAGATCCGTAATTACAGCAAGACAGAACATCAATTATATGAAAACAAATTTCAGAACGCAGACTCGGTCCAATTAGTCCGACACTGGAGGAAGATGAGGGCGGATGGCAGAACTGATTATTACAGAGACGTGTGTATGAGTACGAGACATCGTGTAGAGACAAAACATCCCGATATCACTGCCAGATCTGACCCAGAATGTTCAGCACTTAGAGAAAAAAAGATTTATCTGATAAAAAAACAGATCTTGTCGACACCGGTCTGATCCAAGCAGCCAGGAACGCAAAAATCTTTTCCAAGAAGTTAACTGATGAGTCAGATCTGGGAAACACTGAAACAGGAGGATCAAACTGGAACGTCGTGAGGAGAGCCAAAAATCGGTTATAAAAAATATACTGTCATGTTTCCTTCTCCTCACAGACTGCTTTTTTAAACTCCCTTAATTTAGTCGTAGCCATTTCCCATCTGCTGCCTAAATGCGCTACGGCATGACAGCTCCAAGTGTGGGAGGGTCCTTTTTAATCACAATTTTCACTAGTAATGTTCCAGATGGTCAGAATGAAAATTATTGTTATTGTTATTATGCGCTAAAACCAGAAAAAAGGCGATTAAAGGGTTTGGTTATTACAGACTAGAAAATGTGATAATTTGAAAATTATGTATCATTGACTTGTTTTTGTTGCCTCATAATCATTTGAGCAAGTATTAATTGTTTTTTTTTAAACACATAACTGGCGCCTCTTACCATTTGACGTTAGTCATCATCATCATCTACACCTCGCTCATGCGCCTTTCTTCTGACTCTCATCAAAAACCAAAAATCAACCTACACCAATTAATACACATGCTAAAGATGAGTTATATGATCGTATAATCAGTATCACGGTACACAATATTGTAATCACTGTAAACATTCGCTCATATTCAACAAACCATACAGAACCTGTTCGATTTCAATGTTCAATTTCTGGAGGACAGGAGACCGTTCGTGACATGAATGTGAAGTGAAGTGGGCGGGGCTAGCGATGAGCGACGAAGTTGAGCGAAATTTAAATGTATGCAAATGAAATGCAAATAGTAATGGGAAAATAATAATACTCTTTTCTCTGAATTAGATTATTTGATTCAGCTCATGGACAAGAGTCGACTCTTTCAGCTCCAAAACGACTCATTGCCAATTTGTTCAAACCCAAACAACGTTTGAGATGTTTTGAGATGTTTTGTCAAAATAAATGATGATGTAGGGGACACAAGGACACCAGGCACATGTTTCAGCACTCTATCTAAACATGAGCATGGCCCAAGAAGACAGTTGTACTGTTTGGACAGACGAAGATACGAAAGTTTTAAAAAATTAAAGCAACACCAAATGTTATTGTGACCAGGATGAAGCGCTTACAGAAGATGAATGGATTCATGCTAGCAAACAGAAACAAAAGAGGTTTCCAGCACATGATGCCGAAGTGGGAAAAAAATGACTCACAATAAAATTCTAAATGACTCACATGAACTGATTCATCAAATCATGTTTATAATCATGGAATTAAATTATTTTTCGGTTCACGGCCTTTTTCACCAGCTTTTGTTCTGTTTCCACGCTGTTCTTCCGTCTCTAAGTGTGCAGAAAGAGTGTTTCTGCCTCTCTCTCTCTCTCTCTCACACACACACACACACACACACACAGAGTCCTGAATGACCTTTTAAGCGTCCACCCCCCCCCTTTTTCCGCACCCTGGAGGGACGGACATCAATAAAGGACTTCCTGATGTCAAACCCTAACCAAACACTAAACACTGAGCAGGGTCACACTGATATAATCACACTGACCACCAGAGGAGCGAGAGAGAGAGAGAGAGAGAGAGAGAGAGAGAGAGAGAGAGAGAG
>JAOTRR010000035.1:12119788-12151151 GCA_028570945.1 Gogo arcuatus
GAGAGAGAGAGAGAGAGAGAGAGAGAGAGAGAGAGAGAGAGAGAGAGAAAAATAACTCAATTAAAAATCCACAAGTTTAGACAGCGGCCGGTGGCTGATTGATATTTCCTGTTCTGGCCTGCCTGATCCTGAGCTGGAACACCGAGAAAGAACAAAGAACCACACACACACACACACACACACACACACGTGCACGCGCAAACACACATGTGGCTGATATTTGAATCCCTAACAGAAGCACTTTGGAAAGTTGGTATGTGAGGTGGGAAATGGAATCTCTCTCTTTCTCTCTCTCTCTTTTTCTCTCTCTCACACTCTTTTGTGGCTCCAGACAAAACCTCATTCAGTCCCTGCAGCGGGAATTTACACACACATCTGTGAAGTAATACCTGCAAACGAGTCACCAGTGAAATACCATGAGACTGACCACAGAGCGAGGGAAAAAGCGAAAGGGAAGAGAGAAAGAAAAGGAAAATCAGGAAGAAAAGAAATACGACAATGAAGAGATGAAGGAAAATAACAAAGGGATAAAAAGCAGAAAGATAAAAGACAAGAAAGAAAGAAAGAAAGAAAGAAAGAAATGACTGTTAAAATGGTGGTAGAAGCTGACTGGTGGATTTAAAAAGGGGGCGGAGTTACCTCGAGGATGTGCTCATCCTGCTGCTCTCGGTCCAGTTTGCGAGACGTGGTAGTGACAAGACCTGTGGGAAAAAATAGCCAAAATTAGCTAATCAACCTAACAAGACATCATTAGCATGAATTCTGACAAAATGTTTGAGTCAGTTTTTGCTTCCTGTGGAAGAGAAATCTTTTTACAAAATAATTCAAACAGTAACATAAGAAACTCTTAACGTACTGTGGATAGTTATTATGTTGATAGTTATTTAGCTCCAGCTAACATCAGCTCATTTCATACATCACTTATAAGAGATGCTAACAACTAACCAAGCTAGCTAGCTATTTAGCAATTTATGAATGAAGAACACCACGATGTAGCAGAAGCAAGCTAGTTTACTTCGGCAAACATTGATTTCAATCTGGATTTGCTAAATTTGTAAAAAAACCTACTTCAAAATGCAGCATAATTATATTTTTATATTTTTGTACTTAGCAGTGTAATTATATTTTTTGTCGCTGTAGCTAACGGCTACACGCGGGGAAGCAGGCAGGACGGCACGGCTGTTAAACTTCTGGCCACGCAGACGTGTGAAATACTGCGAGCTTGTGCGAGCAGTGCCACAGAGAGGTCAAGAAGGGCCTTGAATCCGGAGTGCGCTTTAATATGTTCTAGCTAGCATACACCTTAAAATAACCTCCTGAACCCCACCCCCCACCTCCACCTAAACACCCTGTAGTTTGCTAGCATGGCCTTTGCCAACACCTTTTGAAGCCCCGTTTAACTACGCCAGTGCCGTTTTAGCTGCTGTGTGATTGAGTGAGGGAGAAGAGAGAGAGAGACAGACAGATAGAAAGAGAGACAGACATATAGAGAAAGTAAAGCGCGACAGAGAGAGAATGAGAAAGAGAGCAATAGAGAAACAAAGATAGAGAGAGAGACACACACAGTGAGAAAGACAGAGAAAGAGAGAGACAGACAGAAAGAGAGACAGACAGAGAAAGATGTTTTCCAGCTTGTCTCTCTCGTGCATAGCGTGGCGTGATTGGTAATTGCAGGATAGAGAAGGCCGAGCGCCACCACGCTGTCTGATTAGAGCCGAAAAAAATTCTGGAAACCCAAAATCTCGGGCCTGTCTATCTCTCTTTTTTTTATACACACACACACACACACACACACAGAGCAAACCCCAGGAATAGTCTAGCCACAGCCTGCCCCTTACCATTAAAAATAACATAAATAGACTCTCTCTTTTTCCAAAAATGGTGGACAAAACTGGTGGCACGTCGACGTTTTTCCTTCTTCTTCTTCTTTTCTTTTTTTTTAGTAAAATATTGTGATAGTGTCAGGCGAATCGCAGACAGAAAATTATAAACAACCTTGGCGTGTTTGTGCATTTAGCACAGGATCACAACCTCTGAATGCTGTTGCTAGCCAACTGCTAAGTATAGACGCTAAGCGTAAACTAGCTCAAACCTGCTCCAGGTAGCACACAGTCCTTAAGTCTTTTTATGGACGACATAAAGGAAATAAAAATGAGACAGAAACATCCTGAACGTCAACATTTACCTCAGATGTGTTGTTGAATTACTAAGAAAATGCTCTAAATTACACTGGAACTAGATTTAGCATTCAATGCTGACATGCCTTCCATATCGAGAAATTTCATCGAAAAACAATCATGGACCAAAAAAAAAAAAAAGTGAATTGTTTATAGAAGGTAGGTTTTCATAAATGCAGCAAAAATGCCACAGTTAGCTTGTGATTTTATGTGGGAACAGCTAACATTAGCTAACATTAGCTAGCTAACTAGCCCTAGTTTGGATTTCTTCCTTAATAACTCTTAGTTATGAATAATTACCAGTGACTCTGTTTTTTTAATAGCAAAAAAAAGCTCTTTTTTTTTTTACTGGTTAATTATTTTAAACTTAGCAAATGTGTATGATTAAAACTTTTTTAAATTTTGCAGGATTGTTTGGGTTTGGCTTTACGGCTCTAATCTTCAGTGAACATTTTCAGACTTGACATATTTAAAAAGGCTTGTCTTCCAGGGTTAACACACACACACACACACACACACACAAATCACATTGTGAGGAGTGACAAAAATTAGACAGATGATGATGGAAAAGATTGGAAATGCTTTTTTCAGCTAATCAAATCCACGTCAATCGTGCGGTATAATTATAGCAGTGGTAGACTGTTTGTGTCTTTTCAAAGCTGAGGTGTTCTTCAGCCTTTGGCAGGACTCTCACACAAACCCGGGCCTCGAGAGACGCCCCATAACTCCGAACCACAATCCATTTCTTCCTCCCAAAAAATAGCCTCCTCCTCTGGTGTGGGCCAGAGATAATTACAGTGTTCTCTCCGTAACGGAAAGAAAAACAAAAAAGACTCAGAGGGAAGAAAGAAAAGAGCGAATGTTCTCAACTGGGAGAGGGATAAGAGAGAGAGAGAGAGATGGTTGCTATCAGTCAGGCTGGCGCTTTGTTAGCAGTTAGCATCCCCTCAGCGGTTTGAAAGCTAAAATCATATAAAAACAGAGCATGTTCAGCAATAGTTCAGTCTGACAGGAATCAGCAATCATAATGTTGACAACCTAACCATGCTAGCTCGCTAATACACTGGCTTAATTCACTAAAACCAGCTAGTTAAGCTACAAGCTAGCAAACACCATCAGTTTGGTTGTCTTGTAGCATCTTAACCAACTGCTAGCTCACTAAAATATCAATTTTATTTTTTGCTAACACATGCTAGCTTGGTAAAATATCACGTCACCAGCCATTTTCATTTGCTAAATCAGGGAATCAGCTAACTATTTAAAAGCAATCAGCACACATTTCCTACATTTGCAGTGTGTGTTTAAATATCGAGGTATGCTATGTTGTGGCTAGCACCTCCTAGATTGCTAAAATAAAAAGAAATCACTCCTCAACTTTGCTAAATCTTTTCCAACTTAGAAAAAAAGCAATTAGCAGTTCACACATTTCCTCATATAGTGTTTGTTTATATATCTGGCTATCTTGCTAAAATAAAATATCACATTTACATTAGCTAAATCTGTTATATTATTATTGTATATCAAGCTGTGTAGTATCTTGTCATCTTGTGACTAACACATGCTAGCTAAAATGATCTCTTTTGTAGTAACCTTTTCTGGCAATGCTGCTAGCTCACTAACACACAGCTTTCCATAGTTTTTTCATTCAGCAAAATCAGTCCAACCAGCTAACTTTGCCACGTGGTTGTGAAAAAACATTTTTATATGCTGTGTGTGTCTTGCTGTCTTGTGGCTTTTTGTCCTGTGGCTAACGCCCGCTACCTGGCTAACACACTACTGTTCCATCCAAGTCTATTCTGTTTTAGCTTGCTAAATCTGTTCAAAATGACTAGCTTGCTACTAAACTCCATCAGCCTACATGTTTCCGTGTGTGTGTGTGTGTGTGTGTGTGTGTGTGTGTGTTTATCACAGCACTGTGGCTTCTTGTCTTTTGCAGTAGAAGTGTGCAGCCCACGGCGAAACACCTCTGCGTAAACGAGAATACATTTAACCTCCGGCACACTCGGTGCTCTCGTTTCTAATTGTAGAGCCGACCCACTGATGAGACGTCTCAGGGGAAATTACAAAAGACAGCGAGCGAGAGAAAGAGCAAAATAACGAGCTGGGAAATAGGGTTCGCGAAAGAACGACCAATTAGTGGAAGGATAAGAGGCGGCACTGTGCCATTTTGCTTAATGTATATACAACAATTTGTTTTCGAGAGCGTTATTTACTTTTTCTCACACACCTCGGATACGCTAGCTCCCGAAGTAGCATTAAAAGAACTGCTAGTTAGCTTCAGTCACTTAGCCATTTTAATGTTACTGAACAGGTACTAAAGGGTTTGATGCAGAACGGAGCGCAGCTTTTAATCTCTCTCTCTCTCTCTCTCTCTCTCTCTCTCTCTCACATAAAAACCAAAATCTGGGCCAAGATCCTGAATTCCTCACTACCTACACACTCACGCTTCTTAAATGGCATGCATTTTAGGATAGAAAAAGGAAAGAGAGAAAGAAAGAAATCAAGAAAGGGAGCAAAGAGAGAAGCGAGGGAGGGAGTGATATAGGATGAAGGAGAGAAAGAAGAAAAGAGAGAAGAAAACACGAACCACACGTCTTTCTTTCTTTCTTTCTTTCTTTCTTTCTTTCTTCAGAATTTTTGTTTGTTGTTTTGCTTTCTTTTGTTCTATTTTTCTATTTTCTCTCTCTTTTTTACATTAATCTTTTTTTCCATATTTCTTTCTTACACTTCCTACTTTTTCTTTCTCGATCTCTTTCTTTTTCTCTACTTCTGTACTTTTCTTTTTTCTCTCTTTCTTTCACATTCTGCACGATTTCCCTTTTTGTTCTTTTGCTTTCTTTTCTGTTTTTCCCTCTTTCTTTTCCTTTATTTCTCTATGTTCTTTCCCCTTCTTAAATTCTTCCTTTTTTCCTTCACTGCACTTGTTGCTTCCCCTTCCATCTTTTCCTTTATTTAACTCTCTTTCACTCTGTTTCTGTACTTTTCTTTCTTTTCCTTTCTTTTTAGTCCATTTTTGTGTGTCAGTCACTCTGCCAGGTGAGACTTTCTTTCCCGCCCCTTTATTTTTCTCTTTCTTACTCTTTTGTGTGCTGCTGCAGCTGCCTGAGAGGCAGGAAGTGACCCAAAGGAAGTTGTTAAGCTCAGATATCTGTCCTTCCTTTCCTTTCTCTGTCCTTCTCCTCTTTCTCTTTTCACTCCCTCTTCCATTTTTCAGCGCTGAAAGTGGAGTCGGGTTGAAAGCCGAGAGCCAGTAGGCGAGTGGAGACAGGATGTGTTTGGCATTCGGACAAAAAAAAAAAGAAAAAAAGATGAACTTATTGTTGGAAAGGTGAGATTTTGCAACGTGAGGTCCTTTCCCTCGCTCCGTCTTTGATTTTGTAAAAAAGAAAACAAAAACCAAACCTCTGTATATATCTGTAAATGTGTAAAATGAGAAATAAAGCATGAAGTAAATGTGTGAATGATTATTGAGAAATGTCACGTGAGAAGCAGACACGATGCTTTAAATTATAAGTCACAGATTTATGAGGCTGAGAACGGATTTGCGATTTACTGCATTTACGTAAAACGACTTTCGACAGGAAATGAGCTCCACGTTCTTGGCTGGATTCTCCGCCGCCTTGCAATATTCAGATCAGGCGTTTGGGACCTTCACAACCACCTGGACTGCACAAGTAAACAAGTAAACGAGCATGGTATAAAAACCCACATGCGGCCTCGCTCCAAATCACAAGACTTTATTCTGCTTCTGCGTGAGAGTTCTGTATATTCCTCCTGGGTTTCTCTGTAGCGCTGCCAGAGCTCCTGTCTCTGTGTGTGAGTGTGTAATTACCAAGCCTTGGCCACTACGTCCTTAACCCTTTCAGCGCAGAGCAGATCGACGGACTGAGACCAGAGAACCTTCATGATCACGGTGTGAGGTTATGGAGAAGATGTATGGATGAGAGAAGAGAAGAGAAGAGAAGAGAAGAGAAGAGAAGAGAAGAGAAGAGAAGAGAAAGTGTGGGGAGGATGGAAGCATGGGTAGATGATGGACTGATGGAAGGAGGGATGGGTGGATGAAGAGCTCTATTGGTTCTTCTCGTTTTCTAGATGGCTAAATGGAATGAGGAAGAGAGAATACAAAGATTGATGGATAGATGAAAAAGAGGAACATTAGAGAGAGGAAAAGAGAAGAAGCTGTGGAAAGGACATGGCTTCTTCTTCTTCTTGTTTTGTTTATTAAATTACAAAACAAGACATGGCTGCTTTGTGTCGTTTTTTATTTCATGATACGTGACCTCACAAATCTAAGGTAAAAGTGAAAATCAATCAGTTCACATCAAGGTCACGAAACCTTTTCATATTGATCAGAGTATTGATTAGCACTAGCAAGTGATGCTCTTAATTCAGGGAACCTGGGAACATCAACATTTCCCTCAGATGTGTTGATAAATTACTTTAAAACAGACACAATATGAGTGATTTTATGATATAGCTAGCTACCATGTAGTTGTTAAGTCTATATATAGGAAATGTAAACACTCATTGAGAGTGAAAATGACACAAAAATGTCAAGAACATCAATATTTACCTCAGATGTGTTGGTTAATTACTAATAAAAGACTCCAAAATGTGGGAAATTCCATGTGAGATTTAGCTAGCTAGCATGTAGCTGTTAAGACGTATACATGGACAAGGTAAAGGCACTCAGTGAAATTCATGGACAGGTTTTCCATTTAAAAAAAAAAGAATGCTATGTTATCAACCAGCAACATGTCGCACTACTTTCAAAATGGAGCTGCAGCTGGTTTTTTGACAACATTTTAGATTTTGTCAGAAACCACATTAGCAAGTGTGAGGCACTGAACAGCTCCGCAAAGCCGAGTGAGACGACGCAACTGTTTAGCGCAATGCTAAAACGAAGGCTTTCGTTACTTTTAGCTGGATTTGCTATGGAGCGCTGAAATCAGACATGTCCTGAGGTAAAGTGGAAGCGTGTAACGTGATGACACTTCGTCCTGCCTGCTTCGTATCTGATATATCTGGAGATTTGCACCTCTACTCTCAAACAAATGCCCTGTAAACCTTTCTGGGAAATGGCGTCTGCTAATTATATCTGTATCTGTTTAGAACGCCAAATTTTTACTCCTTATTAGCGGTGTAGTTTCCACCCACTGATCCATGCTACACCTTTTCAATCAGAAGAGACGGAGATTCAATCAGCGAAATTGAATTTAAACGTAGAAACTTATAAAATACGACAGGAATTCCACTCTAACCCAAACGCTTTCTACATTTAACCAACTTTATTACAGGAAGGGAAGAATCCCTGAGATTGCTTATCTCTTTCTCATGACGTTTGCAACCCATAAACACACACACACACACACACACACACACACACACACGCAGAGTTGTTTAATTAACCCACATGTTTGCTGCTCTCCTTCGCAGAGTTAATGTTCAACGACACCAACATTCACTCAACTTCTCTCTTTTTTTCGTTCTCCTGTTTCATTTCCCTGGAGAAGGGCCAAGAGAAAGAGAGGGAGAGAAAACACAGCCCCTTATTTGGCCTGAAAACATGCATCAGGGCTGGAGTGTATGAGAAAACGTGGACCACACAGGACCACCACTAACCCCACAGGGAGGAAACAAATCCAATCTCATACGCTTCTTGACCGGAACCACATTTTTAGGTTTGCTTCATTATTTAGCGATGTGTAGCAATGCTGGGGTCAACAAGGGCGGAGCTAGGTTAGATTTCATCAGCCAATCACATAGTTGACCACCATTAACATCTTTTTTTTTCAATGATTAGCATGAAATACTGACTTTAATAAATATAACATCATAATTATACACTAAAATACAGTGTAATAGTGATCCTAACTTAAGCTAGTGATTTTGATCAATAGTTCTTTACTAATAGCTAGCTAGAAAGCTAACTAGGCTAACTATATCTCTTAATAGTAGTATTTCATGCTATGCACATCAAGCTGAAATACTAGCCTGACATTGTGCTTAGCATAAAGACAATCAACCTTGCAACTAGGTGATTGATTTTGACGTAAACTCCGCCCCGTTTACCCAGAAACATGGGTCACTTGTTATATGCTAATGTCTGTCAAATAAATATGGTTAACATGTATGTTTACTTTTAAAAAGTAAGTTTCGCATACACTTAATTTGGTGAAATTTCAAAACGGGATGTTCTGAACGTAAAAACAGTGACTAACTCCTGCTGTGGTTGACTTCTGAGAGCCTGGAATAAAGTTCGGTAAGTTTCAGGGTTTTTTCTGCTTAAAACTTTCTCCAACACACACACACACACACACACATACACACACACTTATGCACTAGGAGACCTATTTGTACCTCGATGCTGCTCTTAGCCCTCACAGCAAGGATTAAATATTCAGAGCAAGTCCATTTTGAGAATATAGAAAATTCCCACAGTGGAGAGAGAGAGAGAGAGAGAGAGAGAGAGACAGAGAGAGAGAGCTAAATGGAGCTTTAAAAAAACCCCCAAGACTTTAAAAGGAAACTAGTGAGGCTTCTCCGTCAGGGTTAGCATGCTAGCTCCAGTGATCTCTCAACATCCTTTCACTAAAAGGCATGAAATCCCAGACTGCACAAATGATGTAGGCACAAATGACCCACAATGCACCACGAGGCTCAAAGACAAGCCCTGGTCTGTGATTACACCTAACAGTGGACTGACAATGGTGAGTCATTTGTGTTATGTAGCCTATATAGTGAGTAGACTGTGTGGTTTGGGAGACACCTGTAGTGGGTTTACTGTACAGAGTTGACATGGCTTATATAGTGAGTCAAGTTCTGATTTGGGACAAAACCATGGTGGAGTGATGATGGTGAAATATTTACAATGGTGTGTATGTGACCTATGTAGTGAATAGGATTTGTGTGGTTTGGGACACTGCCACAGTAGACTGACGATGGTGAGATGTTCAGAATGGTCATTATGCAGCCTCCATAGTGAGTAAGGAGGTGTGGTTTGAGACGCGTCCATAGTGAAGTGATGGTCAGACATTTACAATGGTGTTTATATAACCTATGTAGTGAATAGGTTGTGGTTTGGGACACAGCCACAGTAGACTGACGATAGTGAAACATTTACAATGGTCTTTATGTAGCCTATATAATGATTGTGTTGTGTGGTTTGGGACGCATCCGTAATGGACTGATGATGTTAAGATGTTTGCGGTGGATTAACATGGCTGTTATAGCAAATAAGTTGTGATTTGGGACACAGCCACACTAGATTGATGATATCAAGATGTTTACAGTGGACTTAATGAAACCTATATAGTGAATATTTGAAGATTTGGGACAAAACCACAGTGGACTAATGATGGTGAGATATTTACAATAGTGCTTATGTGACCATTGAAGTGTATAGGTTGTGATTTGGGACACAGCCACAGTAGTAGGATAGAGATGTTACTTTGGGTTGTGTAAAAGTGCTGAAATAGAAACTGGCTAGCTCTGAACTGATGTGAGATCAGATTGTGCCAGACGAGAACGAGGCGTGCCGGAGAGCAAAACACACACACACACACGCGCGCTTATAAAAACACACCACAACCCCACATTTAGGAATACACGTAAATGAGATATTCAGTGCAGCTAATAATTATCGGACGAGCTAAATTAAAGGCTACTGCGCCCAAAATGCTACCGTTGCTAATAGAAATAAAGGTAATTAGACTAACCAATAGGCCGGAATGGGCTGTTAAAAGGCACACACAGTTCTTTTCAGTGATAATACTGTATATCACAATGTTTCGAATCATGACAATTTACGGTATGATTATTATTATTTTTTACCTGGATGGCATTTTAACCTGAGTGCACAAAGACTGAGCTACTATTTCTGTCCTCTGTGTTTTTAAAACTTTAATGCCTTCACCTTTTTTTCAAACGGGTCTAAAAAGGGAGCCTCTGAACCCAACTGTCCTTAGGCTTTAACCCCGGAGGCCAAATACAACTCCAAAATGCTACTTGTAGGTACCCTACCTTCAAGTGGAACAGGGTAGGGATGATTTTTTTTAAAGTGAAACACTATGGTGGCATCGATTTCTGCTGTTTATTTGTTGTCATACTGTATATTACTTACAGCTGATATTGTTACAACGCTAGTTTTGCACTCACCGGTCTTGGCGTTGATGCTGAAGAAGCCCTGCGGGTTCCCGCTGCTGATCTTGTAGCTCAGTTTGTCACTGGAGTGAGTGTCGGGGTCGAAGGCGTCAATCTGGATGACCGAGACGTCTTTGGGCGAGTTCTCCATGACGGATGGGTAGTACACAGGCTCGGAGGTGTGCGGCGTGTTGTCGTTCACATCCTGCACCTCGATGTAGATCTCTACGAAGGAGGAGAGAGGCACCACGCCGCCGTCGCTGGCGTACACCGTCAACCAGTAGTGCGGCACCGACTCACGGTCCAGCAGCTCCAGAGTGCGGATCACACCTGGGTCAGAGAGAGGGTTAACGGATTAGACGAGGTTTTATTCACTCAGGTTCTTGATGTCAATATTCGGGAACAAGACCAACAGGATCAAGCAACATCCATTAAACCATATTATTCATATATTCAGTCACAACACACACTCAAACTCAAAAACTTTACGATATATAGGTGCCGTTATATGTACAATATAAGTAAGTGCTGAACATGACAGATATGTGTTATTGCATCATAAAATATAAGAACCAATCATTTTCCAGTATGCAAATGAAGAGCACATGGAACACCTGTTTCCCAGGGTTGGAGGTGTTTGCATATTTATAGCAGTAATTAAGTTTTCGTGTGTATTTTTTATGGAACTGCCACAACAAATGATTTATTTTTCAATATAGAAAGAAATTCAAACTTTAACAGAAGTTTCATACAAACAACTTTCATCCTCAATCATATCAAACCAATACAGCTAAATGATTTAAACATGATTTGTAGTTTGCTAAACTGCCAGCAAAATGGGCTTCTCTTACTCACATTCAAATTAACAAACTTCAGATACCAACCATGTCCCTTGCTGATTGAGTGTAAAGTTTTTTTCCGCCAAGTTACTCAGCTGATAAAACTCGTAGTAAATCACTAGATCCCCAACACAGACATGAACAGCTACACATAAATCCATAAACATCCTGACATCAGCTGTTGGTGACACCAAATGGTTGGGTTTTTTTTCACTTTTGATTTGAAAACAAGCTTCCACCCCCATCCACGTGTCCTTAGCGTCACCTCTACAGAGCAACATCCTATGGGAAATGAGTAATACACCATGTGGGCTCCTGTTCACAACATGACCAGAACCATCCATCAAAGCTTGAGGAGCCAAGAGTATATTATATGAGGATTATTTATTAAATTATGTAATAATATATTTAGTCTTTATTGTAATATTTATTTTCAAATATCGAAAAGGGCTGCACAATATCACGATATATGTAATATCAATATCAAACTATTCTACTCTGTTCGCCTTCTCAGTAATGAGAAACTGAGTTTCCGGAACCATTTCTGTGTTTAGTGATAGAGATCGGAATTAATCAGCCTCAAAAATAACAACAACAAAACAAACAGCATTACTTTTCAGGTTGAAAAATAACCGAAAGCCGACTCGGTAATATAAATGGTTATTTTTATGTTGAAATAAATCCGTTTTAGTGCCGTTTTGTTTAAAATGGGCCATCACAACTCCGACATAACGTAAGGGTTAAAGATTCACCAGAGCCACCAGAGGCCATTTGGCTCTCAGCTGTGTCAACAAGGCACCTATTCACAGCAATCCAGGAACGAGAAGGGGCGGAGAGAGTGGCCGAGAGTAAATGGCAATCCACAGAGGGAGAGAGAGAGAGAGAGAGAGAGAGAGAGAGAGAGAAGGGAGTGGGGTGAACTTTGAGTCGTCTTTGTTCTCACCCATTCAAAGCCACCTGAGAGGACAGCGGTTTCACATTACCTAGAACAATACTAAAAGTTAATTATAATATTGTTGTCTGGAATAAACGTCCACGTTGCTATCGCTTATAAACTCTCATAAAGCAGGGTGTGTGTCTGTGTGTGTGTCTATGTGTGTGCGTGCTATTGAGCAAAAGGAGAGCATAAAGAGGCGCTCCCTGGTCAAAGTGTACGCTGACGATACACTTCCTTTGACATAACGATGTATCAGGAACGCTGAATGCTCTGGATTCGTTTCAGAACCGGAAATTAATTAAAAGTGATAGCCCTTTTCCATCAACATTGTTGCTGGTGGTGCTGATTCTCAAACTGTCTGAGTGTTTCTACAGTGGTGGTGGCCATGGGGGGCAGGGGGAGGGGTGGTGGTGGTCAATACTGCAACCAGGGGTGGGCGATGTGGCAAAAACATCATATCACAATACTGCAAGTCATTTTACCCTACATGATACATAATCACGATATATGACTTTGCTAACAATGTGCCAACAAAATGGTGAGGCCAAAATTTTAAAAAATCAGCTACCATATTACAGTGAACTTACAGTGTTCTAAAAAATATTAAGGCTAGTGGTGATATCTCAGAAAAGAAATGTATTGTAATACTTTTAAATTAAAGGTAATACTGTGCCATACAAAGGAACAACATTAGAAAAAAAGCTATTCTGTTATCTAAAAAAAATAATAATGTTACCATTAGAAAAATATAGAACCCTGAAAGGGACAAGAAGGGAAAAAAAATTGATAGTTGAAAAAAAAAAAGATGCACTTTTGTGAGATCTTGCAAAAAAAATTCGCAAGACCCCGCATTACTTTTTGCGAGATTTCCCAAAACCTTTTTCAAGATCTCAGAAAAGTATATCTTTTTTTCAACCATGTCCCTTCTGGGGCGCTGTAGAAAAAAGTCAAAGTACCAAGAAAACAAAATAAACTAGAAGGACAGTGCATTCTTCATGCTAAAACTAACAATGCTTCATTTGGGCAGCTACAAACTCAAGATAATGACAAACATTAGCTAAAACGTATCTCTTCTACATATCATTCGTTGTTGTTTTTGTTTATATGCTGTATGATTTGTCGTTGAATAAACCAGGCGCTGGTTTTACACCTGGTTGTAAGTCAAGGGTAAAAAGACGTTGCGCTTCCAGGTGCCACTTAGCGACAATGTTCTTATCAGCCTTAGTTGGTGCAACTGACCTCAAAGGTACAGCTGGTATTATTGTTATGTCTTGCGTTACAAAACTGTCTGGATTGATTACATAACGGTTTGGATTTTAGACCACAGAAATGCAGGACAGAACTGAAAGCCGAGATTCAGGAGCTCCTTCTTCTGTGACACAGTTACGCTTTGACCTTTGACCTGGATAACCTAGTCGAGGTTTATATCACGGGGCTCTGGCATGTCGCCCATTTGGGAGCAATGACACCGTGGTCTTTGTTTCCGGAACAATCCTCCCTCTCCCCAGTTCCGTAACTCGATGACCTGCTCCCTGATTTCATTTTGGGAGGGGAGGAAAAGAAAAAAGAAAGACAGGTTAGCTTCAGGCGATAATTATATTCGAAGCAGGAGGAGGAGAGGAGGAAAAGCTGGCTACAATATGCTCCATGTTATTGAGTCCTCAGTGTCTGACGCTTCACTGATGGGAATGGCAATGAGCTCAAGAAGCAAGCGTGGGACTCGAGAGAGCACACTCAAGTGTGTGTGTGTGTGTGTGTGTGTGTGTGTGTGTGTGTGTGGGAGAAGAAAAGAGAGGGAAAGAGAGAGTGAAAAGTATCAAAGGAATAAATGAGAAAGCCAGCATGCGATTGGGAAAGGGCAAAGAGGAATGTGCGACGGAGAAAAAGTGTGAGAGGACAAAAAGTAGCAGAAGGCGAAGAGAGAGAGTGAGAAAACGAGTCAGTCTTTGCCAACTGCCGTCCCCATGCATGAGCACTCATCTAGATAGCACACACACACACACACACCAAGACAAACTCTCAAGAGACTAGTCCCTGTGACTCAAAAGAGCCTTGCTTTTAGCCGCCCTCAGCACAGATGACTTCATATGCAGACACACTGCAAGACTACACGTGTCTGAGACACAAAAATGTAGGTTGCTGCTATATTAAAATATTAGCTTCTTTATTTTGCGCTACATTTATATTGCTAAATAGCCCCTGATATACAACCCTTTCATGCTACTTTGCAGTAAGTACCATGATGACAGAATAAAAAATATCAGCTTTGTTTGCTTCAACAAGGAAATCTGATCACATTAGCTTGCTTTCTCGCTAGAATAACTAGCTAGCTAGCACTAACTACTCTGGTGGTTAATATGTATATGTGGGAAGTTCCTGACCTCCAAGTAAGAAATAAATGATGTGACTAACACTCCATTAATTGCTGTTCGGAAAGTCTGACTTTCTCAAGAGCACTTTAATTGTGCGTTCCATTCCACCTTGGAAGTCAGAAGGTTGACGAGTTGACCACGTTCCAGTACAACAAGCCGGAAAAGCCATTGTTAGCAATACCAGTTGATAACAACACATTACACGGTATTTTGCACATACAAACACTGTAGCAACATGTCCACAGATAGAAGCTGGACAGCACTGTGTGCACAACTGATTTAATGAGACACAAATCAGACATAAATGCTAATAAACAATATATTACTACAGCTTTCAAGACCATTGATGTGCAGAGCAGCCATCTTGGATTTTGAGGTCGGGGTTGGTGAGGTTTCCGAGTCGGAAATCCTACTTCAAGGGGCGTTCCAGTTGAAATTTCCAACAGAGTACTTGGAAATTACGACTTCGCACTTCAAATGGAATGCACCACAAGCCCACTGTTCAATATCTACTTGTGTGTGATATGCTTTAAGCTCAACAAGTATACAAGAATACGAGCATAAGTAACTATTCATTGGAGTTTTTAAGCTATTTGAATGTTTTTTATATACAAAGCAAGTGCTAGCGTAATGTGAGGGTAGTTTTTTTCATGTTAATATTACAGTATGAAGTGGAAATTAGAAAGCCATTAGCCAAAAAACCCAAGTTTCCATTAATTTGACATAATATTTCATTCTTAGGATAGTACTATGTTTGGCCAAAAAGTGCATTGCTAGCTAGCTAACACCACTTGCTAGCAGTTAAAATCAGTATAGTAAACAGCACCTGGTAACTATGGTTCCGCTATGTCCAAAGCCTCATACAGTGTTCATTGGTCATGCTAACTGAGAAAGCTTTGTTCTGGCTAGTAAACACACAGCTAACTATTCAACACTTGCTAATAATATTGCAGACACAGAGGTATGAACAAAGGTTTAGCTGTAGGTTTTTGTTTATCATTTATGCTTTTGAAAATGTGTACAGTTAGCATGGAGGTGTCCTGTCCTCTATGTCCTGTCAAGTTTTTGTGGTAAAATTCAGCTTTTTTTTCCTCTTTATGCTAACATTTTCTTGTTAGCAATGTTGGTGCAGCTACAGGTAGCTTATTATTATGACATATTCTTCAGCATAGTAGCATGGCATCTCTGCATGTAGCCATTAAAAAGGAAAAAAAAACATCAAAACATCAATGACATTTATGGCATGCCATCTTTATAAATAAAACAAGTGCAAGGATATGAACTAGGTAGCTCATTATATGGGACTTGGAGAATGAGGTGGATGTTTGCTCTTAATCTCCTTAAATCTGCTCATTGTTCTGTTGAGACTTTGGCTGCTCTTCAGCTTTTGGGCTTAATTGTCACTGATAATCCCTATTTCTGGAGAAAGCACTTCTTTCTTTCTTTCTTTCTTTCTTTCTTTCTTTCTGTCTTTCTTTCTTTCTTTCTTTCAAACCCCTGCAGAATGTAGAATATACATTTTAATCCCTGCGAAAAATAGATAAATAAATACATACATACATACATAAATAAATAAATAAAAATTCCAGATGTAAAGCCAGTGACTAAGAAATAAGATAACAGAACTGCATTATAAACCAAAAAAACTTTAGGGTTGATATGCTTGTAGTGTTACATGTTTCTTTAGACATTGTTTTTCCCTTGGAGTAGAATCCAGGTTGACTCTGAGCCACTCCTTTAAATGAAAAGCTGTTGAGGAAGTTATGAAATTGCCCCTAGGGTGCAGAAAATGATGACAGAGAAATCCGACCAGTCTCTCTCTCTCTCTTTCTTTCTCTATGTCACTCTTTTGTCTGTCCATTTTTTCGCCCTGGGGAAAGACTTTTCACAGCCGCCTGAGCTTCTGAATGAACAATGAAAGAAGCCGCTGTCACCGGTTTCGACCCGGCCGACCTCGCAAGTGGGTGTGTGTGTGTGTGAGAGAGAGAGAGAGTGCCTGACAGTAAGTTTTCATGTGTGTGTGAGCGAGATAAAGAGAGTCTGTTCACTTTAATTAGTTCCCTGATTAGCGCTTTCGTGGCACATTCACAATAGCTGAGCTGGCTGCAAACACACACACTCATAACAAGTCACACACCAACCAAAAGCTTCCAAATGGCTGTTCTAGCTTCAGCATGGCTGAGGAAAAGATGTGAACATCCAAAGCCAAGTGTAGACATGAATGTAAAGGGAATACAAAGTGGACAAGGAAATTCCTTCAGAAAGCTCGATTTTACGCCCCAGCAGCAGGAGATGCAACCCTGAGCTTTCTGCTCATCTGGTGCAAGGGCAAAACTGAAAACCAAAGCTGGAGAAACTTCTACTGTAGCATCAGCTGCAGAGAATCACATTGCCTATGCACAAAAAAGCTGGCACGCTTGCTAAATTAGGAAGCCAAAAAAGATTAGCAGGGTTGTCAAAAGGGGATTACGGTATGCAGAATCCTGTTTATCCTCTTGCTCTCGTTTTCATATAGTAAAGAGTTAGAATGAAATCCCAGGCAATATCATCCCTTTTTCTGGCAGGGTACAACGTGTAATAAGCAATGATAACTTTAAGCCTGCAAGGCAACTCCAGTTCCAGATAAAACCGCTCCTCAAAGTCATCCATCCCCATGTCAGCTAGTCATCGAAGGTACCTTCAGTAACTATATTTTCATATGAAGCAATGGAGTGGGGGATAAAATAAAGACACAACAGGCAATAGTTCAGAAGTACCACAGATGTGAAGTTAATGCAGATTATACGTGTCCAAAGTCAGACCTTTGGCTTTGAACTCGCTTGGTTAATTCCCAGCTCATCTTTCCTGCATTCCGGAAGGTTCTCAGGCCTCAGGGTCAGGAGGTTGCAGCAGACTTTCCCATCGTTTTCCTTCTCTCTGTGCACCTCAGTCATTCCCTACACCACAAGAATAGCTCAAATTCTTCTGCCCGAGAAGAGAGACCATGAAGGGTAACCCAACCCAAGCTTCATCTTACCGCAGTACTCCTCTCCCTCTATCTCTTAAACTTAAATCATATCCCTGCCTCCATTCCCAGAGTTTTGCACCGTCTATAAAAAGGTATGCCTTCTCATTTCATGATTAATGATGTAAAACATTTAGGAGTATTTGACTCAGCCAGGAAAGACTTTCTCGAGTATCTGGATGGGCCTCGAGATTGCTCTGCCACTGATTTTGCTTTATAACTACATAAAATCCCTAGGAATGCTTTGAAAAATAGGGCGACTGTCAGCAGCGGGACTTATCAGAGGGAAAAATAAATGTGTCTTGCATGCAAATACAATAAGAATGTATAGAAAACCACTCATTGTTAGGAGGAATACTTGCTCGTGCAGCATAGGAATGTTTCTTCAAGCAGACTTGGCATTGAGAAAAAAAAAAAACCTCCCATGTGGCACTACCAAGGTTATCAGCTCTCGAGTGTGGATTGAGGAAATGTTTAGCAAGTCCAGGAGCTGATGACTTTAACAAATATGTGCTTTGCACAATCTTATCTTCCTGAACATCCTGCGCAAGTGATTATAGGGCAGCAAACCTCTGGAGTGGAGTCGACCACCCCGTTTCCGCTTCATGCTTGGCTTTGCCTTCTGTACACAGACGTGGCTGCTAAGTGCTAGCAGTGGCAGCAACAGCTGGCCACATGGGAAAATGATGGAGGAGGGGAGAGAAGTGGAGGAACGGAATAATTTCACTGGTTTAACAAAGCAGAGCAGTGCGTCTCGCTCTACATATCTCGTTAATCTCATCATCTCAAAATAGGAGGTTGGGAGGGAGCTAAAAATAACCCTCAACTTCCAACTTCCATTGAGCAACAAAACGGCTTTAGCAAACCAACAAGCATTAGCGTAGGCCGTAAACTGAGCCCTTGTACAGGAAGCTCGGAAAGAAGATACACACAAACTCATGAGGATTTGGGACAGATTTTAAAGTTAAACAAGAAAAAAAGATGAAAGTATGTCGACCTGAAGAGTAGGAGAAAGAAACAAGCGTGAGTGTAGAAGGAGGAAGTTCCTCAATGAATGCATTTAGAAAAACCCTGGTGGGACGCTGTCTTTTTATCTCCCCTGCTGTTTCTTCTGCCGGCTTTAGCCTGTTAATTCCAGTTGAGAGGTCCTATTGGGACTTGCCCAGACAGAACTCATTGTCCAAGCACGGCTAATGCTATTGCAGAGGCCTTGGAACTGGCATGCTAAACGAGAGCCAGACATTTTCAGTATCGACACTGCTATTTAAGGGTAAGAATCCAATCCAAGCTCTGGACCCTGTTGTCTGATAACAACCGCTTGTCTTCTGCTATCGCAACATTTTTATGAAGCATGAAATAGCTGCCCGGTGACGCTCAGCCCTCGCCACTAGGTATTACCGCTAGTATTAGTTCATGCTGAAGTGCCTCGTTCTCTGTTCTTGTGGTAAGGGTGATAAGATGGTGGAGTGAGAGGAGGTTTTTCAAAGGGGCGCTGGGTTGACATTTTGAAAGCCCTACTCCTTTTTTCCCCTCGCTCTCTCTTTTCTATTTATAAGCCGGCACTCATCGGAGGAAGGGATCAAAGGCGTTTTTAAATTGTGGCAGGGTTGGAAGGATGGCTTGCCAATAAAACAGGGGGAATAGGAAAGCCGCTCGGTTCAAAAGCCAGATGTGGAACTGTTGACTCTGCTCCTAATTACATCTTTATACGGCATTACTGCAAACGGTGCGACTGTGCACTTAGCCGTTGTCTGCAGACCAGCTGCACCGAATCTCACCCAGCGGTGTTGTGACTGGCCATGACAAACCAAATTAAGTCACAGCTAAATAGGGAAGAACATTCTGAACATGCCAAGACTTACACGCAAGACCGGCTTCAACATTAACCATCAAGGTGCACCAGAATCAGACAGTAATGAAAAGTTCAAGAAGCATTTTTCTTCATTTCTGATTGATTTGACATGAAGGCGATAGCTCTGATTTGATTCGACTGGTTCGACGTGCAGTCACATACACTTTACGAAGAGATGAATCACAGTTTTTCTTGTGTTTGGGGAGCTTACCATGTTTATTTCTGCTATCACTCCCTTCAGGTTCGATTCTCGTTACAATCTGGAGAGTGTGACATCAAAGGGGCGAATAAGCTCTGGCGGCAGGGTGCCATCTGCCATAATGGGGATTTTCATTGCCAAGCACTGAACCGTGGCCTAAAGAGTACACAGGGACTGTGGGTATCAATTTAAGAGCTAGTGGGTCCTATTAGTAGAAAATATGCTCGGATAATAAACGGCATCTAAACTCACAGGATTTCTTTTCAGGCACTACAAAAAAACCATTAACTATTTTATGGTTGGTTTTCGGGAAAGACTTTCCACTCTATTTTTCCTCACTTTTTTTTTTTTTTTTGAGCTCACAAAATTCAGGCACTTCAAATCAATTAGCCCTCATTAAGGCTCATTAGCATAACCTGAGTGAAGCACCTACGCGGGTACTAAAATAAACGCTCCCAACGTTAGCACCCTGCAATCATCTCCGGCTCCCTTCACATTCCTGAGCACTGTCGCCTCGGCAACGTGGCCCAAGCACAGACTGTGTGGAGTCGAGGTCATGTGACCCTCCAGGGGGAAGAAAAGGGACAAGGAGCAGGCCGAGAGAGAACCAAGAGATGAAAAATGAGGCAAAAGGAATGAGAGAGATCTTAAATCTTGAGACAAGTACATACTCTGTCTTTCACCTCACTCACTCTTTTACTTCTCTTCATCCTTTCTTTTACTCTCTACTTGCTCTCTCTCTCTCTCTTTCTCTCTCTCTCTCTCTCCCTTCCCCCATTTCTTTCCAACGATCCCTCCTTCCTTCTTCTTTCCCAAGCCTGAAACATGAAAAGGCAAAGCAGCAGGCACATATTTCTGTTATCTGGCATCACAGGCAACTTTTCTACCTCTAACGGAAGGACACGATGGAGGGGATCATGATTTTTTCTTTCACAAATGACAAAAACACACTATAGTGCTTTGTCGCAACATGCCCAGATATTGGTGGCTGTTTCACAGAGCCAGAGAAAGGGCAGTGCATACATTAGAGGCTCTGCAAAAGGGCAGGCCGTGTTAAAACCCACAAACAGAAAGCAGAAGAGACTCGATTAACGACTCGGCCTGACCACGTGCCATTTCGCTCTTTCTCTTTTGAAAAGCGGCCTGTCCTCCTCAGAAGGCTTTTATTTGTTCCCTAACCCTTCCACTTACTTCATTACAGGGCAGAGAAGAGAGAAAAACAACAACCTGTAAGACTCTAGGACAAATACAAATCAGACCCATTATCAGGTCCGCACGCTTTCGTCAAGCGCCGAAGGGTCAATCGAGGGTCACATGAAACAGAAAAAACACATTTAATAGACCGAAAAATGGCACGACCTCCAGTTCTGAGGATCGCCTTTTGTTGTTTGTTAATGCAGCAGTAATGAATTGGGAATTGACCTTTTTGCATAATTGCGCCTTTTAAATGAAGAGTTGCCTGGCGTTGAATGTTTACTCTCATTATGAAACACAGCAGGAAACCTCATACCTCCAACACCACAATACATGGAAGCCGAGCTGCAATTAGAGCCCTCATTGTAGGTGTGCAATTTGGAGATTTGCAGATGATTAGTATGAAATTTCGGAACATATTAATGATTGTAAGCTATTTTTCTGTGTACCATCCAGAAATATTCAGGATATATTTGCTGTATATTTGTTCTTTTAGCACTAACATACTGTAGCTACAACAGACTAATAAGGCAATGCAATTAGCTCCAGACTCAAAAAAAAAAAAAAAGTAAACGTACCTCCAAAATTCAGGGCACAACACTATCCTGACAATTTTAATTGCCTTTGTTAGATCGGCTTGTTTATCAAAGTTAATCAAAATGGATTAAACCCCTCCCCCCCAATTTATGGGACACAACAGAACACGATAATCAGAGTAAGGGCCTTTACACACCAGATACGACACGAAATCGTGATGTGAAAATGCGAAAAAGTCGTGTGCGAAATTTTCGCATAGAAACTATGCACACCGTGTCCGATGTGAATTTTTTAATATGTCATGTTCTATTTCACGCTGGTTTCACGTCTCGGAAAATCAGAAAAATCAACCTCGGTGCGAAAACATATGTCGCTTTTCTGCTGTGTAATATTCACATTTTGCATGAAAGTACTCATAACAAAAACAACAGTTTGAAAAAATATATTGACGTCCGATTGCAGAAATTGCACAAAACAAATGCCGCCGTTGTGTAAAGGCCTTTAACAAGTTATTTTTCTAATGCATGTATATCCATATTTTACACATACAACAGTGAACACTGGAACAGGAAATGTTTTACAAATAAAACTATTTTTAAAATGTTATTAAAAAATGTATTGTGATGCAATATTTGTCATAATTTATCACGAATTCGATATCATACTGTGATATACCTATATATACATATCCTAATGCATAAGTATATATTAGAAAATAGTATTATTATATTATCTAACACTCAAAAATAAAGTAAAAATGAGATCTTTTACATAACTAATTTAAACACTGTGTTCAGGCTCTACAGTGGGAGTGTTACTTATTCTGAGCACGTACTTAGCATGTAACGTGATCTTTTCCTCCAATCCTGAACAACAGACAAGCTGCTTCATTATTTACTCAGAAAATCCAATTCCATCTATATCCAAATATTTGAGCCAAATGATATTACAAGGTGTGCAAATTATTAAGTGGAAAACCTGGAGAATTGGCTACTTTGCATTAATAGCATGATAAAGAACAGGTGGCTGGTGAATGGCAATCTCGGAAAACTCATATGTGAGATGTAGGCAAGACAGGTGAGATTAATCAGATCTGACATTGTATCCTTTCAGTGTGAATAGCATCGAGGTACATGGCGCTTGGATTTGCTTTGCTCTAGCTGAGTTTGTATTGCAGATTTGCCTTAGTACAGTTTATATTGCAGATTCCAGACAAGGCAGTGCGGGTTAGCTAGTGGGCTTTTGTAAACCAAGTCTCTCTGCCTCTGCTGTGATTTGCGACATGTGCCTTGACTTATTCCTTCACCACAAGGATGTTTAGCGGTTAAAAAAAGCACCCGATTCATTGCCATTCTCTGGCAACATCAATCGGGTTTGTGGCAAAACCTCAATCCTGTGTGAGGGTGTGCGGCCTCTATTAACTCACTTACTCAGGAAGCGACATGCACACAAAATCAATTCTTTAACTCACACTCGCACACATGCCTTGAGCAGAGCTGAAATTAGCCTGGTTCACATGGAGAGGTCTCACTGAGGCTCGACGTGTTTGTGCAGTCTGGCAACGGTAAACATCAGAAGCACACTCAGGAACTCAGCAAATCTTCTCCCAGTGTCTACAGCCAGCAGCATTTGGGAAGACGAAAATAAAAATAAAAAGAGCCAGATGCAATCTGGGAGTAACAATTTTGGGTTTTGTAGCCTGGCTAAAGTTATCTCAGGTCTACTGGGACAACATATCAAGAGCTTCCTGACGCAGGAAACCTCGGAAAATGCGCTCGAGCTCGTACGTGGTTTGGAAAAAATCAAGGTTTTTCTTTTCTTTTCTTTTTTTTATTCTAAAATACATACATAGCCAGACTAAATATAAAAGCCACACATCCCTGAGGGAAGAAAACAGAAAAGAGGCACAGATGTGAAGCTAGCATTAACAAGATGCTAGGCTAGAGAGGAAAATAGGAAACTGTGTGGCGCGTACCTTCCAAGCAAATTCCTTTTGAGCAAGCAAGCCCCCCCCCCCCCCCAACTCTCCCCTCAACCCTCAAATACCACCACCCTTGGATAGGGAAAGCAAGCATGCAAATAAAGCAGGAGGCGGAAAAGCCGCAGAGCCCAAAAGGTGCAGTACGTTTAACCAATCCCAGATGGGGCAAGACCAGAGGAAATTGTGCCATTCGGATTTTAAAAAATGGCCTGGTTTGTTCTGTTTCATTTTAACCAAACAACATTGTGCTGCATGTCAATGACTCATGACACCGGCTGGACAATACGTAAGGAATAAAACACTCTGTGTCATGCTGTTATAGTAAAACAATCAAAGACAGGGAGGTGTGATGAGTTACTTAGCAACTTACCACCCCGAAGTTGATTATTTTCCCAGAACAGCATGTCCTGAAGTGTTCCTCTAATACCACAGCAAATTTCCAACATTTTTTTTATTAATTAAAGAATGCCATGTCATACTTTTATCTGTTAATAGTTACATGTTGTTTAATGTTGTCTGCAAAACAAGGTAGTTCCTGTTCTTGCGTACAGTTTAGCAGCTTAAAGCGTCCTGAATGTGTCAGAAAACTTAAAGTTACACCTTCACCATGCTTCACCACTGGAGACTCCTTTCATAAATGATAAATAAACATCTCTTTACAGAAAACTTCACCACGTCAAAGATAATAAGGGTGGATGTGAATGGCAACATGTGAATGGCTCAGACTGATATAATCTCAAGCGCATTGATTGTAACTTCCTTTCCGTTCTTTCTCCCCTGCGTCTAATCTGCCTCCCACAGGGAGCTGTTCTTGGCTCATGCATACTTACTTTGCCACCAGCCTTAGCCATAATCCCTAACAATGGACCTTAGTGCAAGACAATTCCATTCCTGCTGGCACTTCTAGATTACTGAGGTCAGGGAGGGCAGAAGACCGGGTCAGGTAGGGGTTGACCTGCAATGTTTCGGGGTTAAAAGGCGGTGCCATTGAGACTACTCCTCAGGTGTCATGGCTGGCTAAACATATCAAGCTGAGATCTGTCAGTGGGCAGCCTGCTAAATCCAAGCAATTATTTCGCACCATTTAGCGTTTAATGGATGAAGCGGAAAAAAGTCACTATTTGACTTGGAGTTTGAATATCTGGCAGAAAGATACTGTCAAGTCAAGCTAAACCTTATCATCAGTCAGGAGATTGCAATTTTGAATCCTGGGAGCCAAGAGCGCAAAACTGGCCATGCTCTCTGGGTAAGAGGGGCATCAATCTCTCTCCGCTGTCAATCAGAGCAACACTAGCCAATCATAGGCATCTGTGAGCTCATGTATGCGGAAGATGGTGAATAGCATGGGTGTGTTACACCACTTTCATTTGGAAGACGGACATGGTAGGTGATATCAATAATATCTCAGGAAAGCATATTGAGACAGAATTTATCGCATCAATGATGTCATGGAATCTACATCGGATTCGGATGCAACATTTTCTGTGAGGTTTTTTTTATCCTCCCCAGTGTGTTGGCGACTCCACCAAAATAAATGATCAATAACCTCTTACTGAATGACTGGGCAAGCACAATGACTGGCAGATGGTCCTGTAGGGGAAGAAGCAGCAGCGCATCCTGTCATGCTAAATTTACCACTGCCGAAAGTGAGATTTCCCTACAGGGATCCCTAACATCCACGTCTAATTTACCATCCTTAATGAAGTGCCCTGCACCACCTTCATCTAAACGAATGCTTAATGCATTTTATAGTTTTTCCTAAGAACTTTGCAAAATGACATTGCACAGTACATGTAGAAAACCCTAATGTTTTATTTATGATAATTTCACAGACCCATTTGTGCATTCATTATGTATACTGCATGAACACATTATCAGAAAGAGAAAAAAAGGCAGAAGCGCACATTAAAGGTATGAATGAAAATGTCTGTGCAAAAAATCTGAGTGAAGCACCACAGATATGGTGTGCCAAGCAACTGTTAGAATTCCAGACAGCTTATTTTTAAGCTTTTTTGGCACAGGTGCTAACAGTGACCGGCTGAGTAAAGTATAAATAGAGTCTTTGTGTGGCATTAATGAGGTCAGGTTTTGACTTTTGCACCAGAAATTTGGTTTGGTTCAAACAGCAACGGATTCCTTTATCGAATATTATTAGGGTAGACCAGTGATCTTAAATAAGCTATTGGCCCTGATACCCAAACCAGATTATCTTAAAATACAGAAGGAAAATAAGTAAAGAAGGAAAATTGCAGGAGGTTGAGAGTGTTAGTGGGTGATAGATTGGCAGGGATGTGGGGGAAGTGCTCAGCAACTAGTTTGGAATGTTTACGACAGGTCTGAAAGACAGCTGCTCCATCTGTTCCTGCCACCAATTCTTCCTCCTTATGCTAGAAAACCAAAAATTCCTTCTCAACACAGTCCCAATGACAGCACAACTGCATATGCACCTGATTTCTGAAATTTAACCCTACTCTTGCTTTGCGATATCAACATTTGCTTATATCACTGACCAGATTCATGCTTCATGAAATATTTATGAATTTATGAACAAACCAGTCACAAACATTTCACATCCAATCTCAGCCTGAGCAGCTATGAGGAAAATACAAAACAGCTTACCAGTTTCTTCATCGATGGCAAAGATCCCCAGTCCAGATCCATCCCGAATAGAGTAGCGAATCTCCCCATCTCTTCCTTTGTCCTCGTCCTGGGCCGTTACTTTCATGACCAATGTTCCAATTGGCACGTCCTCTTTGATAAATCCCTTATCCACAAATGACGGGAACCACGGTTGATGTAAATTCTCGTTCACGTCCACCACCTCCACCTCAACATGACAGGTCGAGGATAAAGAAATCGGTTTGCCTTTGTCCTTGGCCCTCGCTACAAGATTGTAAACTTGTTTTTTCTCATAATCCAGATTCTGTACGATTCGAACTGCACCACTGAGTTTGTCCACTTCAAATTTCCCATCACCACTATCGACAAGGCTGTAGCGTACCTGGCTCGAAGTTCCTACATCGAGATCATGGGCTTCCAACCACATAATAACAGTACCAATAGGTAGGTCCTCACGAACTTTTACCCGATAATTGGGAGGTATAAATTTTGGAGGATTGTCGTTCACATCTTCAAGTGTGATTTTAAGTGACACGGTCGATACAAGCTGAGGTTCAACAGTAGCCTGGTCACGGGCTGCTATCCTGAGCACCAACTCAGGCTGAACCTCGCGATCTAATGGCTTTTTGACCCTAACCACTCCAGTCTCCTCGTCAATAGCAAACTGATCTGTGTCTGCCAATACAGAATACCTGACAACACCATTATCTCCCAGGTCTCTATCTTTGGCTTCAACCTGAATGATTTCAGTCCCTACAGCCGTGTTTTCACTTATTTCCACTGAATATGTACTTTGTAGAAACTGTGGGCTGTTATCATTAGCATCTGTTACCTTGACGTCAAGCAGGCGAGATGACGACTTCTGAGGTATTCCGAGGTCATACACGGTGACATTTAGTGTGTAATGATCAGATGTCTCTCTGTCAAGTGGCGCATATACCTTAAGCCAACCATCATTCATGTCAACTTCAAACCGACTTTCTGTGTCACCTCCAGATATGACATAAACCAGCTTCCCGTTGAAACCGCTGTCAGAGTCGGAAGCGCTCAAATGGACGATCCGAGCCCCAACAGGCAGATCCTCCTTGACCTCAATGACGCTTGGGAATGATTCTGCGAACTGAGGTGTAAAGCGGTTGACGGCATGAAGGTCTAAAAAGTTATCATCTGGTTCTACTTGGTTGTGGATTTTACTGCCTTGCAGCAACTTTTCCGCCAACATGGTGGCTACACCGGTGTCGACACACTTGACTTGAACCGGTTTTCGTGGAGTGACGACAGTAATGTTCAAGAAGATTGTTGGAGTTTCATGTTCTCCATCGCTGGCTATGATCTGCAAGCTGTACAAAGATGTCTTTGCTGCTTCACCCTCACTCAGGGACTGCTTTAGGGACAACACCCCTGAGTTGGGGTTCAACTCGAAAAGATCCAGGTCGTTGCCAGCTTTAATCATGTACCTGACTAGCTGAAGCTCATCAGCATCAATGGCGGATACAGTTGTGATCTGTTCTCCATTGCCGTGATCTCTGGGCACGGTTACCTGGCAATCCACGTTTTCAAACAGAGGATTGTTGTCATTCAGATTGCTCAGGCTGATTGTGACTTGCGTCTCCACCTCACGTCGAAAGGGTTCACCCCAATCTGATGCACGTACTCGTAAATTATAAATCCTTGGCATCAACTCATAATCAAGTTGTTCCGAGGTACTGATAACACCAGTGAAGTAGTCAATAACAAAAGGCTGGGGATTTATATTAGCAATACTGTATGTGACATAGCCGTTCTCTCCACTGTCTAAATCTGTGGCTTTCACTGTTAGAACACTGGTGCCTACAGGCATGTTTTCATCAACACTGGCCTTGTAAGACGACTGCTGAAACTCCGGGGTGTTATTATTCACGTCAGTCACATCAATAATAACTTTGGTGGCTGCTTTTCTGTCACTAATAATTACCTCTAATTCATAGTGTGGCAAAGTGTCAGCATGGATGGGTCCAGCTGTTGTAATTAAGCCAGTGTCTGAATTGACTGCAAAGGGAATTTTGTCCAATTTATGTTTGAAAGCATACTTCAATTGGGGATATTTTGGCACAGCTGTTACCATTACAACAGGAGTGTGCAGTGGAGCAAATTCACTTATATTGGCCCTGTAAACAGATTGTTCAAATTTAGGGGGCCCTACTTTAAATTGTGGGGAAGTGATGTGGATGACTTTAGCTGAAGAAAACTGAGGTGGATTTCCTTTATCCTTAGCTTGCAAAGTGAGGTTGTAACCATATGGTTGACTATCCCAGTCGACTTCCTTCACTGCTTTAATTTTGTATTCTTTACTGCCAGGACTGGTTCTCATAGCTCGAAACTGCTGTAAAGGGTCTCCTGCTACCACGCTAAGAGATGCTATTTCGCCATTGGCTCCTTGGTCGTCATCTTCAACAGTCACTACAGCGTAAGTCGGGTCCTTGTCCGTGTTGGAAGGCGCTAGAGTTATAGCAGTGATGACCGGGGCATTCTCATTAGCCTGCTCCACACGTACCGTTAGTTTAGCCATGCTGCTAAACCCGCTGCTCCCATACAGCTTCATCCCACGATCTACTGCTAATATCTCCAATTCGTACTGCTTTGTCTCCGCGTAATCTAGTTTTCCAGTTAGAGTAACCACCCCACTTGTGGGATGGACTGCAAACATGTCTGTCCACTCTCTAAAGCTGTAGTAATACTCTCCATTCGTACCGATGTCCGCATCCGTTGCCGTGACCTTGGCAATGCTAGTGCGGATTGCTGTGTTCTCCGGCAAGGACACAGTGTAAGAGGTGGGAGAAAACAGAGGCCGGAGGTCATTGGTATCCAGTACCTGAACCATGACTCGGGTTCGCGCCTCTGCATTTGAGTTCCTTTCCACAGCTTTGACTGTGAGCAAATAGTGGTCTTGGACCTCCCGGTTAAGAATAGAACTGCTGCTTCCTTTGGTCCTTATTCGCAAATAGGTAAAGTCCCCCAATTGATACTCCTCTGCTTTGAAAAGGTTCTCATTGTCACCCGACATGATTTTGTACCGTATGTCCCATGAAGGGTCTGTTTTGTAGATGCCCATTTTGACAGGTCCTTCCAAGTATGTTTTAGCAGCAGAGTTTTCGAATATGGTGGCATTATAAATAGGACGGGTGAAGTGTGGATCGGACTTTGCATCCAGCCCTTGGTTTCGGGCGCCGCTGCACAGGAGCAGCAGCAGCAGAGCCAGCAGCGAAGTCACCTGGATCTGCATGGTTGCAAAGCACTCTTCACCAAACCACCTGCAGAAAAAGAAAGAGAATTATTAAAAAAAAGGTGTCTTATACAACTATTTTACACACGTTTATAACTGTAGCAATAATTAATTCATTATAAGGACATCTATAATAACATCTTTGACCATGCTTTCCACCACAGACCACTTGGCTATGCTTTACAGATCCTCAGGGTCCCTAGATGCCAGATTGAGAACCATTGATTGAAACAGGCAAGAAAATCTATACCACGGCTTCTCAAAGTTTTTGTAGCCAGGGATGCCTTCAACTGTAAAATCCCACAAACCCTCTCAGTTCAGACAGACCATAATCCAGTCATTCAAATATTAAGTTCCTTATTCCAATGTGTACAATAATATTTTGGCTATTTATTAGAGCAGTACAGTTTACCGACCTCATGGGTATGTGTTCTAGATCTCATTTTGAGAACCACTGTATTTATACTGTACTCAAGGGAAAATCAAATGTAGTCACAGTCGGGAAAGTTAATAAATTCTAAGAGCAACGTGTTAGAATTAAGCCAGTTTTCCACAGCAATTTCAGCTGCCTTTTAAGATGCCACAGTGTACAGGATGATCTGGATAATATTTTATAACAGGCTGCATGATCTTTATTACACAATACACAATAAAGATCCTCTAACTACAGATCTGCGATTCTTCCATGAATCCGGATCCAGAGATCAGCTTGTGCAGAAAACAGGCTCGCATAAACTCAAACGTTGAGTTAATAAGGCTATCTTTTAATGTTATTTGTGTTATTTAAGTTTTGCCATTGTCACTACCATATTTGTAGCTGTTCCCTACTTGTAGCTGTTCTGAAACTGCCAGAACTTTGTCGTTATGGGACTAAATCGACTGCCAGTAACGTGAGTATGTCACATTATTCGATCTAAAACCATCAATCTCAACTCATAAGCAAAAAAATTATTTTGCTACAAGGTGCGATTTTTGTCGGCGACAGCAAAATCATACAGCGTAAAGTCAGCTTTAAGGAATCAATCTGCAACCAGATACTCGGTTGCTCCACATTTCTGAAATGAAACAAATCTTAATGGCAAATCAACCCTCGCGCAGCAGATATGATATGATCCACATCAGGCTGAACGGTCGTTCCTCTCTCCTATCTCTTATTTCCAGTTTTGCTAGTCTCAACAAGCGCGGCAACAGTAACCCAGTCGTGAATGATTAACACCAGCACTCCCAGGATGGAGCATGGAAGCAGTTTGTCCTGGATATATTACACAAATAGACACATTCCATCCGCTGGTTGTTATGAGATTCATAATCTTTTAGGCGCTGTTTAGCCTGGGACGCATGGAACATTCCACACAGATACAGACGTTCTACAACGCCTCCACAGGTTGGATTATTACTTCATCGAGACACTTCATAATGAAACACCGAAGTTGCAAAGGAGCACACAGCAGTTCAGTTGGTCGTGGATATATTGCATATTTCATAAGGCGGTAATTAATTCAGATTCAGGCACAGATTTATAATCATAATCCAGCTCCCCAAAATATTAGCTTTATCATTGCCTTTAAATTAAATGTGTACAAGCATATTGTGGCAAGTCATTAGAAGCAGGGAGCTGTTTATTCCTGAACTAATCACTCACAGAACATTTTAAACCCAAGTTGACATTATTATTTATAGTCTTGATGATGGTCAGTTAAAAAAATCACACACACACACACACACACACACCAGACCCCTGGGGTTTCCTGGACCTCACTTTGAGAACAACTGATTTGGACCAAATTAAAGAATAAGGACTTTTTCTCCACTGGTGCAGGAGTATAGCTCCACAGTGCACAGTGAATATGTCGAGCATTTACACTTCGTGCACCTTAATTCCAACTTTTACCGACTTGTAACAAATACGCACGCGAACGCTTTGAAGCACGTCTTTGATTTGTGCAACACCAAAAAATAAATCAAAACAAAACAAAACCCGTTCAGCAAAAGCGACTTGTTACATTGCAAAGCCCAGTATCCCATCCCCCTCTCCCTCTCCCTCTCTCTCTCTTCCAACCGCGTTCCCTATTCAAGCCCCGCAGCCAGATGTACGGATGCGGGTTCAAACAAAGCCCTAGGAATTTACCTAAACGTTTATACATTCAACCAGCAACGCAAAACATCACACATTTACAAATACAAACATCCCTGTTCCCTCCTCTCTCTCTCTCTCTCTCTCTCTCTCTCTCTCTCTCTCTCTCTCTCT
>JAOTRR010000035.1:12294199-12309565 GCA_028570945.1 Gogo arcuatus
ATTAGTCCCTGTGGTGCGCGCAAAGCGCTCTGTGTGCGTGGACGCGCACCAGCGCTCGAACTGCTTCTCGCGCACATAGGCGTGACACACAGCTTCTTGTTTTTTGAAAGGGAAGCCTTGTGCAATAAGGTTTATGGACCATTTAAGAGTTCCCCAAAGGGACAAATTAAAGAGCTCTTGATGGTGATAGATGGAACTTTAGCAGTAAAAGAGAGAATGTTGTGCACCAAACTAGACAGAAGCATTAAGAGGGTAGTGCTGCTTAACAACTCAAGGTCCCTGGTTTGATACTGAGCTTGAGTTCCACCTGCCAAAAACTGGTCGGTAAACTGCTGATTCTAAATTGCCCCTAGGTGTGAATGAGTGTATGACCTGCAAGAGCATGGCATCCTATGTATGGTGTGTTCCCACCTCATGCCCATGGCTCCAGGGATGTGTTCTGGATCCACTGTGTCTTCGTGTGAACATGGGTTATCTTCCAGTTCTCTAGTTTCCTCCCACCTCCCAAAACAAATTGGTAGATTGGCTATGCCTAATTGCCCTTAGATGCTAATGAATGTATGTGGTTCCCTGTGATGGACTGGTATCCCATCCCGGGTCCCACAGTGACCTTACTGAAAATGAATGAATGATGTGTAAAGTGACTTACAAGTGAGCAAATCTAATTTAGGTTATCTGCTGAGGATTAATGTTCTTGCTCAAGGACCATCACTGTCTCTCTGGCAGTCTTGGGATTTGAACTTACAATCTTTGGATCAGTAGCACGGAACCACTGACTGGTTCATCAAATCCAATCACTGACCAGGATATCACTGAGCATGATATGGGTATGGATGTGGATATGGATGGCCAAGCAACGGAATTAGTCTCAAATTCGCACGAGAGAAGACACGAGAGGGTTCTCTGATTCCTCTCTCCCTAGCACCACGCATGATTTAGCACATAAGCTAATGTTCACATCTCTCTTCAATGAGCAGCTTTAGGGGGAAAAAATGCTGCAGCCCTGCAGGAATACAGACTCTATATATAAGTGTGGATATTTAGAATGAGTACATGCTTTGAGTGTGATGCAATTACATTGCAATCCAAAGGGCATAATTTTTTGATGGAATAAAATGCTTTGATTTAATAAATCTGAAGCTCATAAAAAGGAAAATAAAGTCAGTCTGGGTTTCTTTCTTTCTTTCTTTCTTTTACATCCAGCTATACCGTGTCTAATATCCTGTTATTATTATTTTATAAACCCCTAAACTTAAATGTGAGCTAAAAATATGTAAAGTTCCTATTTAACCCACTTAGCAAGAGAGTTATGGATGGATGGATGGATGGATGGATTCCATAAAAATGAATGTACCAATCCACAGTTAGATGAATTCATGGATGGATAAATGTCAAGGTGGGCACTTGAATGTATGTATGTATGTATGTATGGATGGATGTATGGATGGATGGATGGATGGATGGATGGATAGATGGATGAATTCCACAAATAATTAATGAATGTATCAATGGAAATTAAGATAAATGGTTCCATGGATAGATTCCATGGATAAATAAGTGAATGAAGAGTTAGACACACAGATGGATAGATGACTGGGAGGCCACCTGTATGGATGGATGGATTCCATGAGTGAATAAATTGATCAATAAACATTTAGACAAATACATGGATGATAGATGGCTGCCTGGATGGATGAAGTTGTGGATGGATAATTGTATAAATGAGTAAACAGATACTGTTAGCGTGAACTGGTGGACGGTCGGGCAGATGCATACATGGATGGATAGATGGCTACTTGGATGGATGAATGGACAAATCCTCAAACAGACCTCCTCTCCCTGCAGATCTCATCCTACCAGCTTGCTTACACTGAGAGAAATGTGTCATCTGTCATGGCATGCTGATAGCTCATTAAATCCAGATTATTACATGCTAGTTTGTATGACGTGATTAATGGCTGATTTTTGCATTAATTAGATGAGCTCCATATGCTGTCTGCATTGTTTTAGCGCACAGAGGCGAAAGAATACGGAACAGCTTGTTGTTTCTAAAATAAATTGTCAGTGTGGACGATAACGGGCCGTCAATCAAATTTGCCGGTAGCCTGAATGTCTTTTGTTGGGCTTAAAGTGATCTTATTGTGCTGTCAGGAATTAGACGTGAGACTGACAGTTAAACAATGACTGTTATTTGAAGAAGTGGTTCATAATATGTCTATGAGAATGCTATAAACCTCTCTAAGGTCTGATCCGAAATCATATTTAATTGGGTGCCATTTTCATGAACATTTGAAAGGATAATGTCCTTTTTGTAACTGAGAAGATCGGGAGTCTTTTTCTGTCTTCTTTGTTCTAGAGACAATAGACATCTTTAGATTCTTTATGTTATTGTTAATGTTTTTTTTCTTGCTACGTAGTACACTTGTGCTAACTTCATTTATGTTCATTTGATAACACTTAGTCCTCCAGCTAGTATATCATATCAGAGCTCATTAGCTTTTTATTGCTATTAGATTTTGCGATTAGAGGAATTTAACACTTGCATAGTTGCTCCATTTTTCTTCAGTTCCCAGATCATGGCTCATAACGACAAGAAATTACTTTTACACTTAATATGACATAAAGCCCTGGTTCTTGTTGCTGAGTGAGAAAAAAAACAAAAACAAAATGGACTGATCATGAATTCCAACAAGCCTTATTTAAAAATGTTAAACAAGAACCAACAAAGCAACACATACTCATTCCATAACGCACCTTTGCTTTCTCGGCTGTGACCCTGCAATTTCCTTTCACTCACCACCACCGCTGGCTCAAATCGAGCGAAATTAGAAAGCCTTGTGGGTAATGGCAAGGCTGATAGGATTCAGCAAAAGCAATACAAGGCCACAACAAGGCTGAAAATAGAGAACGGCAGCTGAAATAAGCGACCTTGGCCGAGGTTAACTGCAGCTTCTAAACACTCTGAATAAACACGTCTCTGCCCCTCGAACCCGCATCTGCACCAATTATCATCGGGACACATTCGCAATATTAATTCTTTTTTTTACTGCTGCAGAAAATAGCATGTTGAGGTTTAATGGGTGCAAGAGGTCAACAAACAGTGATAAAGACAAGCAATTGTCTGCAGTGATACCCATTATCATTTCCCCAAGAGTGTGAAATTAGTGGATCATTTCAATCAGGGATTGTAGATCAGACAGTTACTCATTAATTATGTTACGATTTACTGTTAAATTGATGGTTAAATTCCTGCTAATTGGCATGTGTGCTTTCGACCAAAGGGCATATGAATTCATTGATATGCTGATGCACTGGTGAACTCTCTTAACCTATAATGGCTGTGGTTTTGGAATTTCACTGTGCTTGGGATTTCGTAATGGTCATGTTGAATTGCTTTCATTCGTGACTACTGTTACACATCAGTGTCTGGTTCTATTATAGAAAAATACTTCAGATCAGAATAATCAGCAGAGTTACTGTTACCAACCAGAAATGGATCATTTTCTGATAACAGCAGGTGCTGAAGTGTATTGTTCCCCTTAACGACAGCAATTTGTCAACAATAAATGTTTTTTTTACTTACTAAATGTCCCTGGTGTCTGTATCCATCCATCAGTAATACATTATAAAATGTTTCATTAAAATAAAATATACACTTAACATGTTAATAAGAAAGATATTGGTAATCTGACATACAATTATGTCCAGTAAATAAGGACATTTTTTTAATTTTTAAAAAAATAATTATACATTAATTGTAAAATTGTAAAAAAAAAAATTACAATGTAAATTTGTTATATTATTTCTAATATATACCTGCACTTTATAGCTTGAAATGGAAAAGAGTACAAATTTCCATTTAAAAAGACAAAACAAAATGCAAATGGAAATGTAATAAAAATGATTTTTAAATACATTTTCATATCTGTTACATTTTATATCCATACTTGCATGAAAAACCTGGATAGTCAGATGGTTACTCCAGCTCTCAGCCAGTTTTAAAAGCAGGCTTTGCCTCCTAGTTCTTCTGTTTTGGGTGACTGGTTATAAATCTGTTCAGCTTTTAATCACGCCACAGAGGTAATTAGCAAGAACCCGAGAAATGACTCTACCTCTGATCCATTAATTATAGAGATAGATACGTAGATGGATCTTAATGAGAAAAGTCATTTGTAACCTGAGCGGTTGCTTGTCTTGTCTTTGTTCATGATTATTTAAAGCCAGTTAGCGTTCTGTCATCATATTTTATACTGTTTATGTGTACAGCTAAACTTTATAGCCTTTACTTGATCATCTAACAAGGGAGTGTATGACATTATGTTCACTCTATTAAAGTAAATTTGTGTGTTCATTGTACCGCAACGTGTCTCATCTTTGAGTCGTTGTTTACAAAATACAGTCAAGGACAGAGCCCAGGCGGCATGTCTAGGTCCTGACTGGCCCATCACTGGGAGCCTCTTAACTGGCTCAAGGTGACACAGTGGAGTTGTGAATAAGCTAATTGTCTGTGGTGTGACTCGACTATTTTTACTTGATAGATGGAACAGGTTGATCTGTCATGATTGACTAATTGTTCCTTGCCTCTTAATCCGAATGGTTGACGTTTGCAACATACAGGTAGTCTGATTCTAATTAAAAAGTGCTGCATTAAATTCTGGCAAAAATTGTGCTCAGCTTTAGATGTAGTTTGTCCCCAATTTTCCACTTGATCCTCTTGATTTCCATTGGCCACATTCTGCTAGCAGTGAGTTTTGCTACGTTAGCTATGTGTGCAGTATGTATACTAGTTGGCAAAAATCTTGGGCTCATCAACTGACATGTTCTCCAATTGGCTAAGGTAAATTTTCCACCAACTCACCTGATTCTGATTTGTTTGGCTGTGAGGTTATTTGAATAAACTTTTCTTTCGGAGTCTATCCCAGGCCATAGTCAGTGGTGCCAGATCTTTCCTGATTGGCTGTTTGTTGGTCTGCTCTTAATGTAATTGGCTATAGTCCATTTTCAGATAATTCTGATTTGACATATGTTTACTTGGCAGTAGGTTTGATTGACTAAAATGCACTGTACAGGGTCTATGCTGGTTCGTTCCGGTTCTGTTCACGCCTGTCCTGATTGTCTGATTGCTGGTTTACTTTTAATCCAATTATGCATGGTCTGTTTGCATCCAAGTCCACCGATACTGACTGGTCCAACTTTGCTATTTTTCCTTGGCTCTAGATCTGATTGGCAGTGTTCGCTGTTCAGTGTGGGTTGTGATTGTTCTGATTCTGAGAGCTTGCTGCCAGTAATGTTGTTAATGCTAGTTAATAGTGATGAAACAAAGGATACAAATGAAAACATGCCAGTTGGAGAGACGACCTCCAGTGATGTCACACAGAGCGAGGCTTTAAATAATGAAACATGACCATGACTTTGTTTTATGTGACCAGAAGAGGATGTTGCTCTAATGAGTTGTTTGGTTTTTCAGTCATATTATGTTCAAGCTTGCCTTCAGAGCACAAAGCCTAGTGTGTGTTTTATTATTAAAGAACGCTCTGAGTGTGTGGAGTGCACTTACAGTGCGGCTCTACAGAATGACAACAGCAACAACAACCTCTATTCACTTCTATGTCAGTCATTTTAAGAGCCACTTAGATACATCCATCAACAGAAGAGTTTTAGAAATGAGGTTTGAAGTAGACGAATAGTGTGGTTATATGTGTACATACAGACATAATGCAGTGTCATTTCTGTTCCCTCGTTCCCATAGTTCTGTTGGTCTTCTCCTTGAAGTATTTACAGTGATTGGTCCTTCCTCAATAATGTTTGGGGGTCAGATAGTCTGTGATTGGAGTGTTTACTGGTCCAACATATGATCTATGATGGGTCCTTCTTCTGCAGACTCTGTAGCTCATGGTTGCTTTTGATGGGGAATTTATGTGGTTGGTGTTCTGTGATTTGTCTAAAGGGTCCAAAGGTCTCGGATCTGGTCCTTCTTGTAGAATGGTTGGGGTCCAACAATCTCTGAGTTTTTCTCTCTCTGGAGTGTTCTGGGATCAAGCTGAGACCTAACTGGATATCATTTTGTGGTGTTTGGAGTCAAATACTGTGTGACTATTGTGACTGGAGTTTCTGAAGTCACATGAACCTGTATTGGTCCTTCTATGTGTGGTGTCATATGGTCTCTGAGAGATCCTTCCTCTGGAGTGACATGGTTGGTCCTGCTTGTTGAATGTCTGGGCTTTGGGCCTTGAAGGGTTTGGACTAAATCCCATGAATTAAACCCCTTTTCCCTGGAGTTTCTGACAGTCTGTGATTGTTCTTTCTCTGGACCGTCTGGAGTCAGACAACCTGTTATTGGTACTGCATCTGAAATGTTGGGGTTCCACAGTGCTTGACATTTCTTTGGTGTCAGAAGAGCCCTGAATGGTTTTACCTCTGAAGTGTTTGGGGTCAGACAATTTGCCCTTGTCTTTCTCTGGAGTGTTTGTGGTCAAATGGCCCATGATTGGTATTTTGTCTGCAGTGTTTAGGGATCCAATTGTCCATGGCTGTTCAGATCTAAGTGTTTCCAGATCAATCATTCTGTCAATCCTCTGGAGTGTTTGGGGTTAGGTAGTCAATGATTAGTCCTGCTTTCTAGAGTGTTTGGTCCATGACTGATCCCGCTAGAGTATTTTGAGTCAGACTGGAATTTTTTGGTTGAACGGTTCCTTTGCATAATATAGAGAGTGGAACGAAGTGGTGAAGGATTCCGACTAAACAGTGGCTGTTAGTTGGGTTTGTTTTTCTAAGGAATGAGGTACACATTATTGGCCAAGGACAATTAACTTTTAGTGCAAACGCACTCACATACCATCTTCTGAAATGATTGACTAAAAACTTTCTTTGTTCTTTTTTTTTGAGAGGGCAGAATTTCTTTAAATCAGACTCTCTCTCTTGCTCTCTCTCGCTCTCTCTGTGTCTCTCTGTCTGTCTGTCTCTGTCCCTCAGTACTATATTTCATGTTTTTTTCTTTAATGTACGTCCCAGATTGATTCTTTTCTTTGAACTACTAGGATAATTCCTCAAAGGCTATAACGTTCCATTTTCCCAATATTTTATTCATTTATGGCTGCAGGTCTTTTTTTCTGAACTTTACGCAAATCATAAATATTGATTCAAATTTCCTACTCGCCCAAGTAAAATTAGCTGAGTTGAAGTCCTTTAGGTTACAATGTGAAGGGGTTCACACAAAAGTATTGAACTTGCTCAAGGCATTGGATGTGGCATGCATAAGGGTCAAGGTTGTCTTTTATCAAAATACAAAGACCAAGACCATTTTGGGGTTAAATTGGTGAACCCTTGTCTTTGAAGTTTACTATTTCTAATTACACAAATTTACTATTGCTAAAATGTTTGAAAAGGTTTTTAATATCCTGTTCTTTCTATGTCTGTTATTCAGAAGATTTTTTTTTTTGCTCAATCATTTTAGTGTTCTTTTAGCCCCCAGAGAGATGTGGGCTGCCATGTTAGTTCATTCAAATGGCTTTTTGATAGGCACTAATGGCAGCATGTCTTCTTCTGCATTTCCAAAAGTGCCTTTTCAAGGAAAAACGCCTGTTCTGGTTCAAATCCCAAGTCTGCCAGGAAGCCAATGTCAAGCTTTTGAACAAAACCCTAAACCCTTTCATTGCAATGAGCAATGGTTAATCCATTGTATGTTTTCTTCTTCCTGAAAAAAAAATTGATGCAAACAAACTTGGCCACAAGTTTACACCAATTGGGTGGTGAAATCTGAAGGTGTAGGTGAGCAAGTGCACTATGTTACAAATGTTAAAAGCTAGAGAAGCTAGCTAGCAGATATGTAGATAACCAAACTCAGAATTGTACCCTCTGCTTTGAAAACGATTGTTTGGGCCCTGTGTGGATTTTAATGAATTGAAAGGACCAAAAGAAAGTAAATTGCAAGTTTCATTATTGAAAACCCCAAGCTTGCACATACTAGAACCAAGGTACAGCATTTTAGTTTTTGCTTTAAAAGTAAAAAGAGGTCATACAGTAAAAATCCATCATTGACATCCCTCAAAATGCTTTGAGAATTGCTTTTAAAACTGCATTGTGGCATGCTGAATCAAAATACCCTTGAATCGTAGGATTCCCACCTCTAGTTCTAATACACCTTGTTCAGCTCATCAACAAGTGTTTCAGTTCAGTTAGAGTACAAAAAATGTACAAAACCATCAGGAATTGAGAGCCAGCAACCCAGAGGCGAGTTTTTGGCAGGATTTGTAGATTCTTGAGAGTTCTTCTCATTTTAACTCCCACATACACACACCCTGTTGTTCTTCTTCTGTCTTCTTCCTCCTCCTGCGCACAGCAGAAAGAGTGCTGACTCTGTGTTTCCTGTAGAGAGGGATGAAAACATGTAGCTTTTTATCCTTCTCTAGCCTCTGTACAGGAACCACTATAGGAAGACTCAGAAATGCATACGGATCAATGGATACTCGTGAAAAAATCCAAACAGGAGTTCCTCAAAGTTCCTTTGGATGGTTAAGTTCTAGGTTCTAGGTTTCTAGGAGCTTCAATGTGGATCAGAAATGAAAACCCTAAGTACAGTATTCCTAGTACATTAGGCTCCTAGGATCCTACTTTGTCACCCTATGTCCAAGGGTCCTATGTTCCTAGGTTTCAATTCTCCTAGGGCCCTCTGTTCCCAGGTGCCTACATTTCCTGGGCCCTGTGTACCCAGGCTCCTACATTCACAGTGTCTTATGTTCCCAGGAACCTATGTTCCTAGAGCCCTATAGTCAAAGGTTCCTATGTTCTCAGGGTCCTACAATCACAAAATCCTATGTTCCAAGTGTCCTACTTTGCAAATGTCCTATGTTCCTAGGGTCTTATGTTCCTAGAGCCCTATATTGCTAGGGCCTTATATGCTGAGGCTATAAACCCTAAATTCTGCAAGCTCCAGGTTCTCCATCTGGTGTTCTTTGGATGATGTTTACTTTCTTTCACAATACATCATAACAATAGTTCATGAAAACACCATCCCATTTCTTTTTCTTACTTTATCAGATCTTAAAGTTTGCCAAATATTTGGATGCAAATCTGAGAGATAATCTCAAGTTAGAAGGACATTTTTGTAAGGTCTACATATTTGGGTTGAGGATCTTGTGGACTGCTTTCACCTTTTGAGGCGAATGATCAAATGCTAGCACATAGCACTCCTGGTAGAGTCATTTTTAAAGATGTATGTTAGACCAGGTACCAATTTACCAACGCCATGAGCAGAAAGTCTGCTACTTTTATTGACGTAATCAAAGGGGGGAAAAAAGACAAAGCAAGTGTATCTCAATCTCTGAGGCCATATAGGAATCCTAATGGTGTGATTCATAGATATCCTCACAGGTTAGTGCTGAGTTTAAGTGCAGTTTAATAATAATGAATGCTTTTGCACCAGCTCACACCACAAAACATTTCAACTTAGCATATTGCAGCATCCATTCGCTTTGCACAGTAATAGCCATGCTATTTTCCCTCTCCTGTTTGCTTTGGGATTTATGGATTCCTATTCATTACTTGATTCAGAGAGAAGAGTGTAGACTTAAGTATGCAGCCAAATGAAGCACAGAGGCCAATTTGCTGACAGTAATCCAGCATCTCGGTAGCGCCAGGTGATTTGACATCGCTTAAGAGCTCTCTAAACATTTCCATTTCAATGGTGCTGCTCCAGAAATTGGATGGAGGGATGGAGGCCATGTGCAGTGCAAGACAAAAAGATACCACAAGATCAGGAGTTTATAGAATCAGGATACAAGAGAACACAACAGAACCCTACACTCATATCAATTCTAAAGATTGCTGCCAAAGTAATTGCTACTTCAGTGGACTTTATATGAACAAAGCTGCATTGTGCACCTTGTCCTATATCTAGTGGGAATTTTTAGCCCCCTGGCAAACACCCTGGGCAATTTCCAGGGTCTTTTTTTGTCCGAGTGACCTATGTTCCTAGGCTCCTATATACTGAGGGCTCTATGTTACCAGGGGCAGAAATTCCCAAGGTCCTTTGTTTCCAGTGCTTTATGTATCCTAGGGTCTTGTAAACCATGAGAATTATGTTCCCAGGGACCTACATGCTTAGGGTCCTATGTTCTTAGGGTTCTACATTCCCAGGGTTCTTTGTTCCCAGAGACCAACATGTTCCCAGGGTCCTTTGTTTCAATGCTTTATGTATCCTAGTGGTTTGTATACCATGGGCTTTATGTTCCCAGGGACAGACATGACTACGGTCCTATGTTCCCAGGGTTCTACATTTCCAGGGCCTTGGTTTCCAGTGCTCTACCTATCTCAGGGTCCTATATACCACTTCCCATAGACCAATATTCCTAGGGTCCTATATACGTATAGTCCTGAGGCTTTATGTTCTCAGTGTCCCTTGGTATCAGCACCCTATATTCCCAGGGACCTATGCTCTTCTAACTCTATGATTCCAGGTTTCAATATACCTATGGCCCTATGTTCCCAGGGTCCTGTGGTTCTTGGGTTCTAAGTTTTCAAGGCCCTACCCTCTTAGAAAACAATTTTGGGAAGCACATTGTAGGTGAGCACTCTTTTGTCACAGAGTTACAAATTATAGAACATACGCAGAATGCATTAGAAAAAAGCAAACACTGTGCAGTGGAATAATAGCGTCTGGGCTGAAGGTGGACTCGCTCGCACGCACACACGCACGCACGCACGCACACACACACACACACACACACTATATTATACAGAGCAGTGTAAAGGTCATTCAATTTATTTCATATACACTTCCTTCCCTCATGACAATGACCGCTGCATGCTAATCAGAGTTGAGTTGACAAACTGTCTGTCTTTATCTGTGTCTCTGTCTGTGTCTCTCTCTGTCTTTCTCTGTCTCTGGCTGTCTTTCTATTTCTGTCTGTCTCTCTCAACATTGTTACTCTCTCTCTCTCTCTCTCTCTCTCTCTCTCTCTCTCTCTCTCTCCTTTTCTCTTTTTCTTTCATCTTTAGCTTTATTTAAAAAAAAAGCTTTTGCACTTTTCTCCCACTGACTGTTTTTTTTTTTATTTCACTGACCGATTTTTAGCTTTTGGTTATTTTTCCTTTATTTCTTTCTTTCTGAAAGCACACACACAGAGCTCCACACATTTTAATCCCTGTCATCTCTTAATTTATTAGAAATGAAACATCTTTGCTACTTTATTCGCTGTTCATTCTGAGTTTGTTATCCTCGGGCTTAACGATTGTGTGTGTGTGTGTGTGTGTTCCAAAGTGTAGTGTGTGTGCTGTTTATTCCGATATTCCACTTAAAATGTGGAGTTCGATTTTGCCAAACTGAAGTGGAGACTGACTCGCTCTCACTTTATTCCACTGGAGTGTGGCCCAGATGAATTGTGGGTAATGAATCAGACCTGGAGGTGCATTAACACCCACCTACACACACCTGAGGGAATGGATGAGTGTGTGCTGATGTGTGTGTTACCTGAGGTCGAATCGCACAGGGAAATGCGTGTTCATTAGACAAGCTGGACAATGCTGCTCATTGATATTGCAATTGTGTGTGTGTGTGTGTGTGTGTTCACACAATTTTTGGTGCTCACCTAAATTGCCTCCTTGAGCTCCATGACTCTTCTTGGTGATAATTCAATTTAGCACATTGCTAAAAGTGCCGCACTTTTTTTTGCAGCTGATATGAAAATGGATTGCTAATTATCCACTTGAGCTAGCAGTGCTTAGCTAAATCTCACAGGGTTGATTATAAATGGCCCCTTTCTGACTCCAAGCTTTGAACGAGTGTGAAATTAACATCGGATTATGATCATTACGGGGTGCAGTTCAGGAATTTCGGAGACGCTGGGAGGGAAACGGGGGTTTGATTGTGATTACGGAGTGACAGGGAGTGACATCACCTTTTCCTAACCACATGTGACGATATGTGAGTGGTGCGAAAGATTTGCTTCAGAGATCCACGTCGGCGTTAACAGCCTCATTTGTTACAGTGGTAATAATCACGACACCGTTATGACAACATCATACTTAATTATTGAAATATAAATTTATGAATATTAACATTTATTCTATAAATAACCCTGTGCTACTTTTCTGTCCAAAATTAATAACTAAAATTATATCTAAACACCTGCTTTGATCGAGTTTTGACATGAGGACATCAGAAAATGACAAATTCTCAAATGTCATTGGTTCGATTTTTTTAAAACAGCATTCACTTGTTTTAACATTATCGTTGCTATAGTAACAGCTCATTCGTAGGGATTTGTACGATAACTGTTGGTACGTAAGGAGACGTTTATTTGACATTTATGGAAGGAGTCTCCAGTGTCAGCGCTTTGTAACAGGCTGTAACTTTAAGTTTTCCCGACATCTTCAGGACGGAGGAGTTTAGGTGTTTTGCGGTTTCTCTGTAACAAATTACAACAAAGCTGCGGGGTGTTTTTTGCCTTATTAACTTCATGACAAGAAAAAGAGAAACTCTGCTGAGGGAATGACTGTTTAAAGACATTCTTTAACAAAGAAAAACAAATTGGCAGTGGTTAATTGCTGTGGTAGAAGCTTTGCATACAAGCTGGTCAGAATGATATCACACTCCGGGAACAAATCCCGTTTTGACTTTGGCGTTACCTTAGCAACAGGCCACTGGTTTTCTGAACATTTACGCTGGAGAGGGATGGAGGAAGAGAACAAACACACACACACACACACACACGTGTCTGTGAGTCATCGAGTCTAATTCTCATGCAGAGTGGTGTGTCGCAGGTTCTCTCGGGCTGCTGGCGAGACCTTGGACTGACTCTGATCTTCTGAGGGCTTCTCTGGAGAGCAGAACGGCTCCACTGACAGGCTCTTTTGAAAAAGGCACTAATTTACTCATTTCTTTAAGACAATGCGCTTCAGTGTAACCTCCCTATTTGTGATCTTTTGAAACTTCTACACTCTTACCTTCTTCTTCCGTTGTTCCTCTTGGAGAACTTTTAAAGAAAGGTATCAGAGCAGACACCTTTTTTTTTGAAGAGAATGAACCGTTAAAGAACCCTTGAAGAACCATGTACCGAGATCATTTTAAAATTCTAAACGCCTGACAGGTCTGCTAGCGTAACCTCTGACCTCCGACTAGGAACTAGGGACGGTCTGCTCAACTCTGAGTTCAGCAAATGATGTCAAATCAACATGGCCGCTCGCAGCATCAGCAGGAAACAAAACATTAAAACACATCATCGTTAGCTGGCTAGCTGGTTGCTAACAAAAAAGACAAACAGGAAATGATGTAATTCCGACGAAGCTATCATTACATTACTTTCTGAATCATTTTTCTATTTTGATGTCCTGAATGTCATCATTTGAACTATACTATACATGTACACAGGATAATGCATGCATACCATAACAACATTGAATGTTGTTGTTGTTGTTGTTGTTGTTTTTACGCCATTTCCCCAATTTGCATCCTCTCCCCCATCAGCCAGCATCAACGACTTATAATTATGGCTCATAATTGGTGTCACGCACAAGAGAATAGGTGCCATTTTGAGTCTGGTTCCTCTCAAGAGTTCTTCCTTGTTCGTTATGGATCTAAATCTATATCCATAACTACTTTGTGACAATGTCCATTGTTGAAAGCGCTACATAAAAAACACAAGTTGAATCTACAAAATGAAGATGGTGAGATCTTGCACGTGTTGGATACGCGAACCCAGGTACCATAGCATCTTTTCAAACTGCAGCTTCATAGAACTAAGAACTTCCTTCATAGACGCCGACGATTTGTGGTTCATGGTTTCGCTCTGATTGACTGCACAGCCAGTTACACTCTCACGGACTCTCAGATGGAATTCTGTCAGGATTCGAGCTTGGGATCTACCAATGATAGAGGTAGAACGCAACTCAGGACTGTTCTTAATGTTGAAGAATATCTTGTATCCCATCATATACAGATGATTGTCTGTATGTGTTGTATTTGTCAGGTTTATCCAGACTGTTTTCTTCCTCGCTTGACACATGGTTATGATGAGATGGTCCTGTATGACAGCGAAGCTTTACTCGATATTGCATCAGACTAAAATGCTGTCTGGGTACGCAGTGCTGCGCTGTCATCTAACAACTGTCTAAAAACTCGCGCTGATACACTAATAGACTGGAACTTAACTCAGTGACTGGGATTCACTGTGTTATTCCATCTCAACATCGTTTCTTGAGATCTGGGCATTTCGTATTCAACGTGTTGCCATTTGGATTTAACAATGCACTCATTTTAAAAAAGGAAGAGCACTTGAGAGTTTGTTTCCTTTCTCACTCTTTCACTCGAGCTGTCCCTTTCTGTTTACTAGACCTTTTATGAGCCAGGACTGGCATGAAGCCATGAGGGCAGCACAAATCCATTCTCCCTGCTATACGTGTGACATATTAACACAAGAAATAAACACGGTTTAAAATTCATGAGTCTACCTCGGGGAGCGTTTAGGTCTTGGCCGGCGAACGCTAAATTAATGCAGAATCATTACTTCATCGCTATACGGTCGCCGATGTGCCTCCCGCATATAAATCTACTTCTGTTCTCCCAAAGGACAAAACAAGCAAGGACAAGGACAGTTCACGGATGGGGACAGACGCAGAAATCTGAGCGTTTGTGTCAGTCAGGGTGCATGCGTATGAAAAATGCATGAGGTGTAGATGGATGGCGAAGGCAGTCATCAGTAATAAAATCGATGGATACACAATATCAGTATTGACTAAAAATGTTTTTATGTGAAGCGATCTGTGTTTTATGGGGTTGAATTTGATTTCAAGCAATAAAGTTATTCATTATTTAGAATTGTTTTGATATGAAATAACACACCACTCAGGGATGATGCGCTTGTTCTTGGATACGTTCTCATTTCCATAGTAACAGCTCGTTCATAGGGATTTGTATGACAAAGAATCCATCTAAAACAAATAAAAACGCGTGTGTAATATGAGTTTTCCTATAAAGAGAGGTTTATTTAACATTTACAGAAGGAGTCTTCAGTGTAAAGGTGTTTCAAGTGACAGAATGATTCTTTATATCTGCTATAAATGGGTAAAAAAGTGTCATTCTTTAATAAATAAAAAAAGCTTGTTTTATTGGGGAATAAAAGACCCCAGGATATTATTTAATGTAAGTGTGAGTTAAGAAGCCTGTCTAAGGGAAATCCAGCTGAACATGACATGTGAAAAACCACGAAAAGGTCATCTGTGCTCTTCCCTTGTTCTGTCACACCTCTCTAATAAATTACCAATTACATTACCATTTTATTTTATTCTCCTGATCCCAGAACAGCTTCCTGCCTCTGACGTGTGTGTGTGTGTTCACTGCTCAGATGGGTTAAATGCAGAGGAGGAATTTCA
>JAOTRR010000035.1:12390936-12398436 GCA_028570945.1 Gogo arcuatus
CACACACACACACACACACACACACACACACACACACACACACACACACAGGGCTATTCCTGTCAAAAGCTGCTATTCATAAAGATGGAAAAATCCATACAGAAGTCAAATTCAGAAGGTTCTTACCTTCGTAGAGCTGAGCGTACTGGGGGAAACCAGCGGCACGGAGCCACGTACACGCCTCCTTCGCCTCAATTTCTGAAAAACACAGCATATATATTTTTAGCTGTATGTCAAAGAACCATGAGAAATTTATATTAAATTTTCTGTAGAACATCACAGCAATAAAAAGACTTAAAGAGGTCCCTCACCTGGCCCGAGATACTGTATACTACAGGGACCTGTAATTATTTGATGTCTGCGTGTGGATCTCGTGATGATACAATGATTCTACATGATAAACTAAATGCTATAAACTCGAGGTCCTCAGAACCCATGATTTTTTCTTGGGCCCTGTAATTACAGCAGGACATGAAAGTGTGTTTCAGATTATTGTGTTTTGTGTCTAAATAGTAAATACCTGCTTATTTAACTTAAATAAACAACTACGACAATTTTATTTTAAAATTAGAATTTACGTGTAAAATGAGTAGTAGCAAAACTTCATTCTGAGATGTCGTGATTTAAAACAAGAGTGTTTTATAAACCGTGTTTATAATTTTGCCGTAAATACTGTACATTTCTTAATCTATAACATATCTGCCACCAAAATATTATACTGTAAAACAACCCATAAATATGACCAAGTATGACAACTATCCAGTCGCTATGCATTAATTTCAATTTACACATCACAAAGTTTACAGCTGATTTATAAACATGATAAACATTTTTGCGAATTTCTCTGCATTGGCTGCACCAAATTTAACCAATGACCGTTATTTTAAAGATAACTAACTGTAGATTTAAAATATCCAATCAAACAACTTTACATTTTTCGACCCGCTGGACTGGATTCTTAATGACGCCACAAAATATATACATTTTGTTACAATAAAATAAATAAATATGGAATAAGTGGTGCTTCCAGCTACGTTATAGATACTGGACACATTATATACTGTATGTATGTATATATTATTGGTAATTAGGGTCAGAGATATGACAAAAAGATCGTATCATGATACTTGACGGTGTTTCTGTAATGTACGTTACGCATCACTGTATTTACAAGTTTGCTAACAAACTATCAGCAAGACAGCAGTTTTGCGTTTAGAAATAAACCTTAAAAAAAAAAAAAAGCAGTGCGATGATGCTACAAAACACTGATGTGTCCAAAAATGAACTATTTAACACTGGAAAATTGGTGGGGAGGATAATTTAAAGAAATCGTACAGTTTTATGGATAAAATTTTAATACCAAATCAGCCATTTCCAGAGATTTTTTTTCTTATTATTCATTTTCAGAATAAAACTCGCCACTTTTTTGGTTACCAAATTCTAAACACTATTAAGATTTATTTATGTTCAACGTTAAATATGTATATGTATACGGATCCTTCTGTCCGTTCTCTGCGTTCATTTTGTATGTATTCGCACACGTTTTCTGAAAGCCAACGGATACGAACCAAACGGAGCGGTACCGCTGGAAATCATGGGGCAGTGTAGGCAATAGTTCAAGCAAGACACAACGAAGAAATTTTAAAAACAGCGAAACTTTTTTTGAGGAGAGATTATGCGATTTAGTAAGAAATTCCAAATGTCTATATGATAGCTTGCCTCTTTCTTAACGGCTACATTATCACGACGCCCTCCTCCTCCCCCTCCACCACTGCCGTGTTTGTTGTTGTTGTCAGAATCTTTTGACTCTGAGCTGCCCTCTAGTGGATGCCAACATAAAGGACACATAGAAGTATGTGAGCAGTGACGGTTACATCGTTTCAAACGGACATGTTTATTTTCATAAGTGAACCCCTAGAAAGAACCAGAGTTATGAAGTCTTTAAATAGTCAGCTAGTAATGACAGTCATTCTGAAAGAAGTCCACAGTGCGTATGGCCCCATTCACACCAACGCTCCGACTCCACACACTCCTCCCCACCCATCACGTTCTCCTCGATCTCATAGTGTAGCGCTAGTTTTCAGACAGCGCTGCTAAAGCTTATTGTCCTGGGAATGACCTGTTTATGAAGCGAGTGCCAAATGGCCAACGATGTTCGCAGCAGCCATTTTGGCTCGTAGACAGCGTTGGGTTCATGCAGCGAGGTGTCCGAGTGCTGGACTAAGCCATGACTGTGACGCGCATCGTATAATAAGCAACAATAAAGAGCTTAGAGCCAGTTTGTGTCAGTTTTGTCCTGGACTAAAGGGCTCAGTCTGTGACTGAGTGTGAAATTATGGTCTACATTCTCTATAGACCATAAATTAAAGTCTAATCAGACTGTTAAATTAAAAAAAATTAAAAACCAATCAAAACCACAGATCCCACTTCTAGTGCCAGTTCCTGTCCCATACACCACTGTGACCAATCACAATACATTTCACCACCGTGATTAATCAGACCACAGTTCTCACCCAAAACGCCTATCCAGTTAATCAGGCTACAGTGCCCGCCCTCAAACCACTACGACCAATCAGAACACAGCTCCTGTCCCCAATTAAAGCCTAGCCACTCAGACTATAGTTCCTCTCAAAATCAATTCATAATTCCTGGCTAAATGTTTACACCCTGTGTGTGAGTGAGTGAGACCGAGAGAGAGAGAGAGAGAGAGAGAGAGATGGGGAGGAAGGAAGAGAGCACTGAATGAGTGGAGAGGTGAGGACACAGAGCCAGTGCTGATACGTGACTCTCTGCTCGGCTGACTGAGAACATGCGTGTGAGTGAAGAAAACATAGGAGACGTGAGATAAGGCCTCGTTGCGTAAGAGGGACAGACACACACACACACACACACACGGAGCGACAGATTGCATTTACATACCAAAAGCAAGCCTAGACAGAAACAAGGTGAGGAGAAAGACACAAATGGGGTCTGCAACACACACACACACACACACACACACACACACACACACACACAATCGCTCTGACATTCCGACATAAAGTTCTATATGCTTGTGTGAACACATGACAACACCGTACGAGTGTGTAGTTCATGGACCCTGAAGGATGTTCGACAATAATTATACACACTTTTGTAAGCCTCTGTAACGAGGGCCGATGCTTCCTCTGTGTGTGCGTGCGTGAGTGTGTGTGTGTGTGTGTGTGCGTGAGTGTGTGTGTGTGTGTGTGTGTGTGCGTGCGTGAGTGTGTGAGAGAGAGAGAGTTTGGTTAAGTACATGTTTAAGGCCACACATGGGAACAGGGAACCTATTTAAATGTAAATGCTGCTACACACACACACACACACACACACACACACACACACACACACACACAGCAGTGCGAAGAGCTAAGATAAAGACTGCACTGGTGTCTGTTTGTGTGTTTTTACACGTTGCGTCCTATGTCCCACCTTGACAGTGGTGGTGACCTCACTTCCCTTTCCTGTCCAATCGGAAGCTGACTGGAGCCTGATGTGTGGTCGCCATAGCCGCTTAAAAATGCCACGCCTCCTTTTGTTCAAGGGCAAACAATAAAAGGCGGCAAAATGCAAACATAGGATACAGCAAACACACAGAGGAAAAAAAGCCCACACACTGAGAACACCACCCATCAGAGAGAGAGAGAGAGAGAGAGAGAGAGAGAGAGACAGATAAACAGCTAGACAGATCTATCTATCCTGACAGACAGACAGCTAACACCAACACCATTTAACTAGTTTATTAGGCTGTATTAGATCATGCTAGCTAAATTTACCACAGGAATAGCATCTAGCTAGCTAACAAACTATATGCCGAATAAACAAAACAGTAAAATGTTAGTTACAAGATTAGCATCACTGCTAATCACATTCCTCAATCAATAAACGAAGTGAATGCTAATACTGGATATGCTAATCACATGTGAAGCAGTCAGGCCACCAGAGCACATTAAAGTAAAACAGCTAGCAGGAGAGTGATAGAAAGAAACGAGAGAGTGATTAAGTATAAAGTACACACTCCGTCACTTCCATAAGAAGTGAAAGAAGAGAATTCTGAACAGGTTCCAGTTCCACAGGGAAAAGCTTTCGAGGAAACAAATTCCACAAGAAACCTGAGAGCACTTGATTTAACGAGCTAAATATGCTAACAATGCACATTCTCTCTCTCTCTCTCTGTGTGAACAAACAAACAAAATGATCCCCTGCTCACACTTTCCCATCCTTCATTCCACCAAGAAGCAAATACCAAGAAAAACCAAGTCTTTGACAAGCTAAATTTGCTAACTGTTGGCACTTATCTTTTCCTGCTTTCTTGACCAACAAATAAACCCCAGCATCCCTTCATCCAGCTTTCCATTCTTCTCTCCATCTGGAATCGAATTTGAAAAGCAAGTCGCAAGCGCTACGTCTAGCAACCCATCTATGCGAACAAATTTCTTCTTCTTCTCTGAATCCACTCTATCCATTTTTCATTTATAATTCCAAACTGGAACTGAATTCTGGGCAAATGTAATGGTATAGCAATGCTAACATTCATCTTTTTCCAGTCTGGTGGGCTTTCCCCTCCACTGCTCACTTCTTGGTACTAAGCCACAATGCAGCTGGCTCACTTCCTGCTTCCATCACCTAGTGACCTTTGGCCTCTGCTTTTGCCAAGTCATCGCTTAGCCAGAGCAAACAGCCAGCAAGGTCAGAGTGAGAGTCATTATTTTACACAAGTACATGTGGAACCAACCCCACGCAAAGTCCCATTAGATCCCCTTGATGCTGACCTTCAGCGGGTACCACAGTGATCCAGCTGGACCATCTGGTCCTTGACTGGCGTCTGAAGGAACTTGTGGTTTAAAGGACTGTGTTGTATTTGGATTCCGTCATCAAGGGTCAAATGTTTTTCTAACCTTTGAAAAGCAGAGCCTTATTAAGGTACCATACTTTAAGAACCACAATAAGATACGATCTTCACCGTACATGATGTGTATCATGATATGTAATTTTGCTAGGTTTTGCTAAAAAAGGAGCACGTCAGACCCAGAGATTTTTATCCAGTGTTTATAAAAATGTGAGTACTTTCACGAAGACAAGGAGGGAAAATTAAACCACTTGTACAAAAGTAGTTACTTGTAACAAAGGAATTGATACGATCCATATTCATAAAGTCAAAACTGAAGTAAAGGCTTTGATGGTCACCATCACAGAGGCCACGCCTCCTTCATTAGGATTCACAGACACAGAGGCCACACCTCTTTCACTCAAACCGACAGCCACAGAGGCCACGCCTCCTTCTTTAGGATTCAGAGGCACATAGGCCACACCTCTTTCACTCAAACCGACAGCCACAGAGGCCACGCCTCCTTCATTAGGATTCACAGGCACAGAGGCCACGCCTCCTTCATTAGGATTCACAGGCACAGAGGTCACACCTCTTTCACTCAAACCGACAGCCACAGAGGCCACGCCTCCTTCATTAGGATTCACAGGCACAGAGGACACACCTCTTTCACTCAACCGGCAGCCACAGAGGCCACGCCTCCTTTATTAGGCTTCACAGGCACACAGAACACACCTCCTTCATTAGGACTCATAGGCACAGAGGCCACGCCTCCTTCATTAGGACTCCCAGGCACAGAGGCCACGCCTCCTTCATTAGAACCCGTAGGCACAGAGGCCACGCCTCCCTTACTAGGACTCACAGGCACAGAGGCCACGCCTCCTTCACTGAAACAAATGTTAAATTTGATTAAATGCCTGACCTCTAACTAGAAAAAAGTAAAAAAAACAAACAAAAAACAAAAAACACGACCACTAAACTTGGAATGTGGACCTCTAAACTATCAGGAAGTTCAGAGTATGATGTCGTCAACATGGCTGCTCAAACCATCAACAGTAAATAAAGCACTTCTCTATTTTTATCTGAGATTATAGACGTATTTGCTTTAGATCCATCAACATACAGACACATTGACTGGTTACATCCATAACGTACTCGTTCTTCCAAGTTAAGTCAAAAGCAGCATATTGACAATATTTAAAAGTAGGCACCCAAAAACAACTAGTCTGGTTCGTTAGCGTTATGTTCAGTCATCAAAACCAACGGTGGCCATCAAGATTTCTTCACTTTTCACAAACAATTAACCGAATTCAAAGTACTTTAGTTGCGTCACTGTGCTTTCCTATCCAAACAGAAGCTAAATTATACCCTGATGTGTGGTCACCACGGTTACTTCAAAAGCCACGCCTCTTTGAGTTTGGTGCTTTGATGAAATTAAAACACCGTTCGTCAAAAAAAGCTGTGAGTAATTTAGCATCTGGAATCTCGTTAACTCTTCAGTGATCAAGTCTTTTTTCTGCAGCTGTTCGATCGCTGCGTACTCGTCAACACTCATCTTGCTCTGTGATAAACTTAATGATGATGTCATGCAGTCACTTATTTATATTTTACACTGATTATGAATGTGCGGTAGTTAAAAAGAAAAAAAAACAAAACTCCCAGTGATGGACAGTGTGCTTTTGTTCGTGAGCTCTGAAGTTGAACTTTGTGCATCAGGAAAGCTTTTATACAGGCTTCTAAAATTATCCAGCTTTTCCTTCTCTCTCTCCCCCCCATCTTTTTCCTGTCAGAGGAAGTTCTCACAATTGCAGGCCAATATTGTGTCAGTGTGAGGACGAGGAGGAGGGAACCGCATGCTCCCCCTGCTGTGTGTGTGTCTCACTGGTCTTCTGGAGACTGCCAATGTAAATTTGGTCCTAGCATTTCAAAGGCAATGTTTGAAATCACCTTCACGGATGCAAAATTTCTCAGAATCCATAGGATGCTATCGATACACTATGCACTTATAACTATTGGCACCCCAAGAGTTTCTGATTATTTATACTGATAGACAGATGAGCAAAGCTGCAAAAATATTCAACAGCCACCGGAACTAGACCATAACCCAGACCACAAGATCATTCTTCTGATCGCTCTGTGTGTGTGTGTGTGAAGTGTAATCAATCAGCAACAAGCAAACTGCTTAAGCCCCACCCCTTTTGTATGTTACAAAAATAAGTATAATATTTGTTTCAGGACGGGGGTGCCAAAATTTCTTTTGCCACACTTATTTGCCTAAAGATATAATGGCATTGATTCATGATTGGGAAATTTAATGGAAATTCTTCCTCAGTTTGAGCACCAGTTCTGTCACACACACACACACACACACACACACACACACACACACACAGTTAAATCTAAATGGTGTTGATCCTCACACACCTGGAAGGCCATGCATCACTCTGTAGACTTCAAGCATATCGAATGATTCCATTAAGATCCGGAAACATATGGAGAGAGTGTGTGAGCGTGTGGGAAACCCTGGAAACGAGATGATCCTTTCCATCTGGACACACTCTGTCTCTTTCTCACACACACACACACCTTGGCATATAGAGTCATTAATATCAGTTTTACACGTCAGTTCTCACTGATCCTGAGTGCTGAAG
>JAOTRR010000035.1:12465966-12479712 GCA_028570945.1 Gogo arcuatus
ATGGGTTAAATGCAGAGGAGGAATTTCGCTGTGCTTGAGAGAGTACATGTGACAACAACAAAAAAAATAAAGGCTTCTTCCTGAAGGGTTTTTTTTAAGCTACATATCTTCATGTTGTTGCCATATGGCAACAATTACATTTTACCATTTTACAAAAGACTCATTATATCTAAAGTTGTCTTAATGATAAAAACTGAATGTTTACTTACCACAGATAGTGTTTTAATTTTTTTCTTGAAAGAAAGACTTTTGTCTAAATACTGAACAATTTTGACAAGAGTTCTGGAGTAGCATACCTACTATAACCACACTAACTAATGAACAAACTACCGTAAATTCTGGAGCAGCGCATCTACTGTAAACACACTAACAACTTCTGGAGATTCAAACCTACAGATAATCTTCTAACAAACATACAAGCCATAAATGATAGAGTATTAAACCCACCATATAATCACTAACAAATAAGCAAATGATGGTAATTGCTAAAGCTCACCTATTGTAAAATACACTATCAAAAAGCAAACTACCGTAACTGATGGATTAGTACACCCACAGTACACAATTATTAGGCAAATTATTTGAATCTTACAAAAAGGCTGTTGCAGCAAAAAAAACTGCTCTTATAGTCCAAAAAATAAGGTAATGTGAAGACTAATTCTGGTGAAATCTGTATTTCTTGTATATAGACCCCTCCTGCTTGCTATTTTATTAGCTGTCTTACTCTTCACATTTTTCTTTCAGACCCTCCTTCATTGCTTTTCATTCTGTCATTTAGCTTAAGATAAGAACAAATCCAAATGGGACGTCTCTGTTTTTTTGCTGTCATACAACAAATTGTACAGAGCACATTGTTTCTCTGAGGAAAATGACCTTTTGCGTTCATCTTCTTTCTTCACGTTTATGCAGGATGTCAGTCTCTCCAACTCTCAGCGGTAACGGAAAGTTCTGGAAGCTGAGCTGGGTTTGATCTCATGCCTGCATAATATGCTTGACAGTGCAAACGTTCTCTCTGTCTCTTTCTCAAAAGTGAGTAAAATTGCAGATCAAAGACGAAGGAGCTGAAAGTAGTTTAACCTTTACTCTGTCTCTTAGGCTCAGCTGTCTAAAAAGTGACACCTTTTATAAAAAGACAGAAGGAACATTGGTGTGTATGTGTGCATATTTGCACCTACATTTATATGCTCATTGAAATAAGAGAGCACAATGTGTGCTTTTATAGGTGGGTTTAGGAAAAAAAAAAGGGTATCGTTATCTCTTTCTGTGAATAACCAAATCTGTTTTGTTGGTTTCAGTGATGTAAGAATCCTGAAATCCACACAAGGCTAAATAATTGATACATAATGCAAATGAAGTAATATAAAAACAAACCAAAAGTTGATAGCATCTAACATGCTAAACTAATATTTCTCAGCATTCTTTCATAATACAGGTCCTAGATCATTCAGGCAGTGAAACTTAAAGCTGTACATTTTGTGGAGTTTTGAAAATGTCTCACGACAGACTTGAAGTTTTCAGGCCATAGCAAATCAATACTCATGCATTCCGGGAGAAAGATAACACCATCTGCTTCCATGCCAAAGGAGAAGGGTTGTAGGTGTCTCAAACCTAAAGGAATATGGTAGCACTGCAAGGATCTGAGGATGATGCAAGAGTCTGATAGAGACGCAAGAGAATTATACAGTGCAGGACTCTGATAGAGGTGCAACTTCTGGAAGAAACCGACTTTAGTGCAGGAAAATTCGAGAACTGCACAAATCTATTGCAGTTGGACAAGTCTGATGGATGATCAACGGTAAATTTAGACCCCATGAGAGCCTGATAGAGTTGCTAGGGTCCAATAGAACCACAAGCGCCTGATAGAGCTGAAAGAGTCTCACAAAACCACAAGAGTCTGATCGAGCTGAAGCGGTCTGACAAAATCGCAAGTGTCACTTGAGTCTGACAGAGTCAAAGAGACACTAGAGTCTAAGAGTTGTAAGGGTCTGATAGAAGCACAAAAGTGTGATAGAGCTGAAAGAGTCAGATTGAGCCTCAAGGTTCTGGTAGAGCCACAAGTCTTGTAGAGCGAGAAGAGTCTGCTATAGCCACAAGATTCTGATAGAGTCAGTAGAGTCTGACAGAGCCACAAGATTCTGATAGTGCTGCAAGAATCTGATGGTGCTGCAAGAATCTGAGAGAGCTGGAAGAGTCAGAAAGAGCCACCAGGATCTGATAGAACCCAAGAATCTGATAAATCCACAAAAGTCTCAAAAGAGCCACAGACGTCTGATAGTGCTGCAAGAATATGATAGAGCTGCAAGAGTCAGATAGAGCCAATAAGATCAGATAGAACCCAAGAATCTGATAAATCCACAAAAGTCTGATAGAGCTGCAAGAATCTGATAAAGCCACAAGAGTCTGATAAATCCAAATAGTCTGATGGACCCACAAATGTTAGGTAGAGCAAGAGACTGATAGAATTCTTGCAGAAGTTCAAATGCATGATAGAGTTGCAAGATCCAAAAAGAGATGCCAGTCAGATAGATCCCAGAGAATCTGATAGATATAGCCATATGAGACAAATAGGCCCTTGAGTCTGATAGGGCTGCTAGAGTCTGATAGATCCCACAAGAGTCTAAGAATGCTGCATGGGAACTTCATGAGGTTCTGGAGTTATGTGGTGGTTGAAAGCAGATTATACACAATTGTAAATGGCCAAAAAAAATCATACAACATCTTCCAATAAAATTTGAATTAAATCAATCAGCATTGTGTGTATTCCTTCTCTGGCCCTATAAACTTCAATTAATAACCCCACAATGACCCCCCTATGAACTGCCATATGGCCAGCACTAATCACATTGGCTGACACTGTGTGGTGCATGTTCTCTCAGTGGAGTTCAGTCATAGCACACACTTACACATTTGCTAAATTATAGCTAGAGCAAACACACCCATTTGCTTAACCATCACTCCTGATTCTGTCAGTATTTTAACCATCAAAGTGTTCCATTCTGGCATGACTAGAGATGATATTTACTTGAGAATCTATGAAAAGTATTGGTACATTTATGCACTATATTATACACAGCTGACCATCACACCCATTGGGCCCATTCCAAAACCATGGAGTTGGTCCCCCTTTTTGCTGTTATAATAACCTTCACTCTTCTGCGAAGGCATTCCACTAGATTTTGGGGCGTGGCTGTGGGGATTTGTGTTCATTCAGCTACAAGAGTTTAAGTGAAGTCAAGCACTGGTGTTGGGATGTTGAGGAGGCTCCAGTTCCAGTTCATCCTGATGGTGTTCAGGTCAGGACTCTGTGCAGGACACTGGAGTTCTTCCACTCCAGCGTTGGCAGTCCATGTCTTCATGGAGCTCACTTTGTGCACAGGGGCATCATCATGTTGGAACAGGTTTGGGCTTCTTAGTTCCAGAGAAGGGAAATTTTATGCTGTAGAATTACTTTCTATATAATTGTGTGCTTCAGACTTTGGGGAAGAACCATGTATAGGTGTGACGGTCAGATATCTACATACTTTTGGCCTTATAGTGTACCTTCATTACAAGATGTCCTGGTGTCCACACATGTCTGTTGTCTCCTGAAACCACAGCATAATATTTTCCATCATGAATGTAGTAACCATTTAGTCATTGCTAGTTCTTTTCTATTGAACGTTTCCATAACAAATTGCCACTTGTACTGTATTTGAACACATCTATGATGTTTTATTTCAGCACAAATTCCACTGCCACTTGAACATCCTTCACCATGGCCATTGCAAAATAACTAATGTTTGAAAGGGAGCAAAGAAACACAGAACACAAAATGGCCTGAAAAATGCCTTCCTTTGATGGTGAAATGTGAAACCATTTCTTTCATAAAGGCACAATGTAGCTAAAAATTTAATGTAATACACAGTACGCACCAACTCAGTGCTGAGACATTTTAGGGCATGTTTACAAAAAGGTACAATAATTACAGACACAAGGAGGTTATTGGAACGAACTGCCCATTCAGATTTATCAATCACGCACAATGGTGATTATTGACTTTGTCTTTATGGCGAGCGAAGTTTTATTTTCAGATCAGAAAGGGTATAAGGACCCTTAATTATCAAATAACCCCTTAAAGAACTTTTGAAGAACCCTTTTTTCTAAGAGTGTACCAAGTACCAAGAGCTACATTTAAATGTTTTGACAGGCTTCTTATTATTTAAGAAGAAAATAATAACCACACATTTACCCAGTTAACACACAGGTAGTCCTGAAGGGTTCTTTAAGGGTTCACTGGATAATTAAAGGGTCTTAGCTTCCAAAAGGGGTTTTCCTTGGAGGCCTTTCTGATATGAAAACAATTTGTTGTCACATAAAATCTTTCACAGCCGTTAAACAGTGTATGCCAAGTCAATAATTGCTATTATGCTCAATAAATCAGAATAGGCGGTTCATTACGATAATCTCCGCCCATTATTTTGTGCTTAGCTTGAGAACTCAATTGTATGTATTCTGTGCTCTTCCTGGTCGAGCCTGTTCCTCCTGTAAGAGTTTTTCTGTGGGAGTTTTACGCTCTCAGGCAGAGAGTGATTAAACTCAAACTTTTCGCCAGCGACTAATTAAATCCATCGACTCCTGCAGCAAGCGAACCAAGGGAGGTGAAGTATGAGTGCAAATCGCAGCTTTGATTTCGCTGGAGAAAACTTGGCCTGTTTCTGAGGCTGGTCCACCTGGTGTGTGTCAGTGTGTATGTATATGTGTGTGTGTGACTGTGATCAAACCACGTATCTTAGCTTTCATCGCCTATCGCCTCAGGGTGGGGAAGCTGCCTGAGGGGAATAAAGCAGCCAAAAGGATCTAGACCTTTTTCATTCATTTTATTTTTATGGAACCAAAGGTATGGAACCAACTTTATGTCTCTGGTTTCCTGTGATGCTTTGTTAGTAGCTGGTAGTCTCGCTCTCTTTTCCACCCTACTGCTCTTTCCTTCTTCATCTTTTAGCTAGTGAATAAATTTAACAACCCCTCCCCCCCTCCCTTCCACCGTCAGGCCCTGAGGAGGGATTGGAGGTATAAATGGTCTTTGTTCCCTGTGTATGCATGTGTGTTATCGAGCACTGCTTCACAGGAAATGTTATTGTTGTGAGCTGTCTCAAGGGAACTTGCTCAGGAGTGAGAGTAAGTGATTCAGTCAGTGCACCCAATACTGTCTCATTAGCCTCCCGTACTAATTACCAACATCATCCACTCATGGGCTCGGTCTTGGTGCTCTCTCTTACATCTCTCTCTTTTTCTCATTAAAGGAAGGATGCTAGTGTCGAAGATTCTGGATGTTTATACAGGCAGGGGGTAAAGCGTTTTGCCTGGAAAATAACCACTATTTTCTTTTCGACCAGTGGGAATTGGGAGGCGAGTTATTAGGAGGATTTGTTGCTGTTAAAAGCTAATTTAAGTAGCAGATCAAAAAAGAAGTCCCTCATGAATTTTGTTCATTATTAGGCCAAAACGATTGAACAGCAACAATTTTAACAGGAGTTTAACAGCCAGAGCTGCACAAAATAAAAAAATGAATACAATTAGATAGATAATAGATAAATAAAAATGAAACAAATAGCTGTGGTTTAAGAGGAATAAAGCACATAATAATGACCAAATAAATCAACTTTTCTTATAACAGCAAATAATCAAAAGCTTTCCTATAACAGAATAATGCTGAGAGTTTTATTACTTACTTTACCATTTCAACACTCATATTTGTAGCCCACTGTACCATATGTACCATTAACATTGCATATTTTATAATGGAAAGACGATGTAACGCATTTTATTTATTTTATTTTACCGAGAAACCGAAAGGAAGCGCAAAGGAAGCATGTAAACTCCTCTGTCCTGAAGATGTCAGAAAACGTAAAGTTACAGCTTTACCTCTGAGTGTTACAAAGTGCTGACACTGGAGACTCCTTCCAGATCCTGATTCCTGGATTAGCCCAAGCAGACTGTAACCCATAACTAACATCTACAGTAACTGAGTATAAAACTACGGACAAAAAGTCAGACTGACTAAATAAATAAATAAATAAATAGGCTCAAAGATGCACCAAGAATTAGCAAGACTTTACATCAAGCAGAAGATTATTTATAGGAGTCCAGAGTCCTTACTGAGACCAGAGACAGGTGCAGTTGATAATTAGTATGCATAAAGGAGTACGCTAATTTAGTCAATATGAGGTGTTAGCTCTTTAGAGGCAACACCAATTAACACTCAAAGTCAGGAGCACACCGTGTTACCCTTTGGATGAAATATACCCTGTGATGGAAAAAAAAAAGTATTTGCTTCAGATTTGTTCAGTTTTAAACAGATTTTTATTTTCTATGGGATAAATATGCTTTTCAACAGAACAGACAATTCAGATAGTTGATTATATCTGCCAGATGCTGCATTAAGGAACCCTTCACAAAGGCTTAGAAACTCATTTCCCATCGCTCATTTCTCATTTTCCCTTACTAATCAGTCTGTACAGTTCAGAATCCACCGAAATTAGCATAGAAGGAGTGTTGTATTTATTTAGCAAAGCGTTTAAATAAAGTTCTGTCAGCATATAACGTCCAGCCAACGATAGGAGGAATACAGGAAAAGTAGGATTAAGTACAAGAAACCCTGATGGATGCCAGGAAGCTAGCTACAAAGAAAAGACTAAACAGGTCAAAAATGTGGTCCAATACTTACTTACTGTAAATGGATAAAAATGAGTCACTAGAAAAGAGAACATTTTGCTTTGTGACCAATTTTGTAGCTAATTAATAACCTGCTAATTAATGTGAATGGATTCTTTGCTAGGGTTCTAACATTGGCGACCTATGATATCTTATTGAAGTGGTTTGAGAAGATCAAGAGTGCTTTGTCTAACGCTCTTTGTTCCATTAATCAGTAACAACCTGTGAAAAAAATACAATCACACCAAGTCTTTCAAGCTAACACGTAGCACGGTGTGGACTGAAATCAAGAGCTTCTCCTCTTTCTTCCTGGACCCACTGATGGATCCATCAGCAAGTGCTACGATTTCAAAGCTTTGGGGCTCTGAACAAAGGCATTTGTTAGCATGAATAAAGTCAGAGCAGATCCTGTTCAAATAAAGATCACCTTTAACAAGGACCATCAGTCCATTATTAGTCCTTTCCTGATGCAACATGTGGGCGTTTGACAAGTTAGATCACACCATCTGGCACATAAGCGTAAAGCCTCTCTGTGCTCTTTGTTTTTAGCACAGAGACAGTTTCAAGTGCCAGCATCCTGTGCGACACCACATAGGTGGTCTTCACATAATGACTGATAACGTATCCCCATTTAGTCAAATCGATCAGTGCTGTCACGTCAGTAAGCGCGGGCATCAAAGTGGACTCCTCTTGTGTGGTCACATTAATGACTTTGCGTGAGATAAGCTGAGGTAATTATCCGCTAATCATCAGGCTAATGAGGCTGGGAGAGTCTCGAGCATCTCCAAGACATGACTCTGAGTGCTAGTTTAGAGGAAGAAAGAAGGAAAGAAAATATGAAAATAAATTAAGCAAATGTCAAGTGCCTGTCTCAGTCGAACTAAAAGCATGCAGGGACTCATGAGTTGATGATTTGCAGCCTCAGAGAGCTACGGTTTAAGGTAATTAAGCAATTAAGAAAAAACTTTCACAGATGTTCCATTACAACACGAATCCAGTCATTAAAAGATTGGACGTTTATGAGCATAAGTGAGCAGATATAGAGTCAGCTTGTGCTATTTACATCCGAATTAACGCGTGTGCAGACAGCAGGGTCTGAACCTCGATGATTGTACTACTATAAATATGCATCGAGGGTGTAATTTAGTCCTGTCTCTGGGTTCTCTCTATTCAAGAGTCAATTGGTAATCACCAGACAGTAAAGCAAAGTTTGTAGGTTTGTAGTGAGCTAGGGTTTAATGAATGTAGCTGGAATTCATACAAATAACTGAACTCGCTAAACCCACCCCTAAGTCATTACAAGGGAAAAGTCAGCAGTGGAACACGACAAAAATTTACAATACAAACTACTTGGTGAAAATGTAGCTCATTAATGAAAAAGCTACATTATAAAGGAAAATAGGTCAGCTATTGCCATGCTACTAAAACATTTAATTAAACAAGTAACAGCTCTACTTGTAGCCAAGTACTTCCCAACACAGATTCTTACAAACTCATAGTTGTGAGATCACGTTTTGGAGACAGATGTTCATAGCAGGTATTGAGCATGGATTAATAGCTATTTCCCATAGTGACAAAGCTATTAAAAAGTTTTTTCTTCCCCCAGGAGAGATAACAGCAGACCCGTAGGGGGCCAAACAGCAAGGAAGTAAATGAATGCCATTAGCTGAATATTAGCATCAAGTCATCCTGATGGAGTCAGGCTTTTGGCTACACCATGGTGGTGTTTGATGACCCATAAAAATACATTTATATTTACAGCATTTGCCAGATATCCTTATCCAGAGAGAGTTACAGAAGTGTTTTGTAGTCTCCATCAAAAACTACCTCATTCTAATATGAACAGGACAAGGTTGAAGAATTCTATCAAGCTAAAGCCCTGATAGATAGAAATTAATGCAAGTACAGTAGTTAATACAGCAAGAAAAAACAAAATTATTACTGGAGGAGTTTATGAGCTACCTGACAGACCAGCTAGTTATATACTTGCTTGCCAGGAGAAGTCTGTTCCACCACTTGGGTCAGGACAGAGAAGAGTCTTGATGCAGGTCTTCCTTGTATCTTAAAAGGATGGTAGTCCAAGTGAGTTGAATTATGTTAGGGACTCAATGGGAATTTTGTTCAAATCAGGGTTTTAAGCACCTTCAAGTAGGTGGGATCTATTTTTGGCTTTGTAGAGAAGGAAATCCAGAAAAAGGAAAAGTTGCAAAAGTGTGATGTTGGAGGACTTTAGGACCCATGGAGACCCAGAGACCCTTGTTGTTCAAGGTTCAAGGTTATGTGTACTGCTGTAACCCAACTGCAAGTAAGTTTGCAGTTTGCAATTCCTTGGTTTGCAAGATTTTACTATTCAGTTGGGAGTTTGCTTCCTGGTTCAAAATGTCTGAGTCATGTACCAGGACTGCCAGAGAGTCACAGTTGGCCCTTGATCAAGACCCCCTACCTTCATTTGCTCAGGTTTGCTTTTGTTAGCAATTTGTCTCATTTGATGACTCACCAATTTAGCTGCATGTGGGATGTGCTAGAAGAGCCATCACCTGTGATTGCCACCACTTGTCTGCTTGTTGGTTGTGGGTAAATAGACTAGGCCTCTGTTCTTCATACATCAGCAAATCCAAGATAAAAAAACAACAACACGTATGCCATTCTAAATACATTAATTCAGTTCTTTGAATGCGTATACAAACAGACAGCATTTAGAGAAGCCTAGTGGGTAAAAATGCATATTACAGATACTAATACATTTCTTCACCATTATATGCTCTTTTCCCTACATTAACAACCTCTCCTACAGACTCAGATCTCTTTCTTCCTCTTTTCATCTTTTCATTTGTAATTTAACTATCCTGTAATTCCAGAGGATTTTAAGGGACATGCTAAAAACCTTCTGGATTAGATGACTATTACCAATCTGCTGTAGTGCCTAAAGCTATTGAAATTCAGCTTTTTCTCTCAGGAGAGATAACAGGACACAGGCAGGGGGTCGAACAGGAAGGCAGACAACGGTTGCCAAGAATTAGAATGTCCCTCTCATAGAGTCGGGCTCCTCAAGCATATGTCAAGTTGGATGGAAAGTTATAAATATTGAACAAATACTTGCTAAGTGGATAAAGGGAAGATTCGTGTATTGCATTCTGTCATTGGAAAAGTACATTAGATGAAACAGAGATGAGTGGGTGGTCCAGATAAGCTGTAGACCTCATTCTCTGCTTTAACATGACAAGTAACTATGGCATTTCAGCAGTGTTTGGACAACATTGCCAGCAATCTTGCCTGGCACCTTTGCAATCTTATTAAAGCAGGTCTGATTCTGAACATTTGTGATAAATGGTGATGGACAGATTTTTGGATTGTGTGTTCCAGTCTCACTACGACAGTGTGTGCTTTGGCTGGTGCTCTTTCCATGACCTCATCTTGTTGCTCCATATCAGGATGTTCAGCAGAACAGCATGGAAACTCACAACAATCTAAAATTTCTTTTAAAAACATATAAATATCTTTATACCCAGGCTTAAATCATGACTGAAGAAATTCCCTTGCTGTTGCTGTATTCTTGAGCTATTTATAGTTTAGCAGATTGCTGACAGTTTCTAGAAACCTGTTCAGATTGAACAGTGACAGTTTGATCCATTAAGAATATTACAAGAATGTAAAAAGAAATGTCTAAAACATGGATTTTCCTTTAAGCTGAGTATTTAATTTTTTTTTCCAGAATGTAACAAAACAGCCAGAGCACTGCATCCTGTAATCACAATTTTGATATTTGGAACTTGTTACATAGGTTGAAAGTGTACTGTTCATTCCAAAAACTACTGACTAGGTCACCCGCTATATGCATAAATTTGATGTTAAATATACATAGCAGTGGATCCATAATTGCATTCAGTTTGGCTTGGAGGTCATACTGTTGTCAGGTGTATGTGCTTGGCAGGCATCAAATTCCAGTAGTTGTTTACCAAACTTGGCAGAAGACGACTCGGAACGAGGGAGAGAGAAACCCAGTGGATTTTAGGGGTTAAAACAAATCAGCTCACCAACATCCACCAACTTTGGTCCAGGCTTGTTAGATTGGTGAGAGTATCCTGATAGCAGAGATCCCACATTTTGCTGTTTGCCCATTGACTTGATCCATCGAGCTTTAGACAAGATCTTAAGAACGAGGTGCTCCAACATAGCTTACATTTCAAAATATATCCTGAGATTTTGAAAAGAAAGTCTACAGAAACCAAGCATCAGTTTCTAAATCTTAGAAAAGCTAGTGTAAAAACATGAAACATGGCCCACATCTTTTCCAAAGGGAAAGTTTTAGTCATATTGTTTCTATCTGCAGCTTTATAGAAAGATGAGGCATTATTTTCTGTGGTCATGATGAAACTTTAGCAACGATGGGAACTTTTTGTTTTAAACTCTTGAAGCAAAGTGAAGTCCCTAAAGCACTTGGAGCCCTTTTCTTCAAAGCTTCAAAGTTGTCATTGTAACCATCATCCTTGTTCATATGACATAATGGAGTGTTGCATAATTGCAAATACTGTATATTTTGAACAGTTGAAGAAGAAAGCTATTATTATTAGCAAATGGAAAGCAAACATGATCTTTTATGCTATAAGAAATAGGAAATGTCAATGAGGAAACAAAGCCACATCAAGAAGTCCAGACTCTACAAGCCTTACATACATGGATTCTCCCAGATTGTGAAAATCCTCAATAAATAAATGCAAATCTACTTCTGTCTTCATGCTAGTTGACTTAGCCTGACTTAACCCCTTGTCCTGCAAAATCTCTAATTATAAATATAGTTATATTATCTCTAACTAATTGACTACTTTCAATAGGTTCGTTCTTTTAAGGGTTTTGCTGTGCAGATTCTCCAGATATTCCAATTCTGTCATGCTGGAGACGTTTTGAAAGAAGCTGAAGCAAGGCTCTGCAACGATGAAGTGTTTAAAACCTCAACATCAGTGAGGGAAAGGAAGAAAAGCTCCATGAGCAGGTCATTTGTGAAAAACCCTGCCGGTGAAAGCAAAGGTAAATGGATCACTGTACAGTCGAGTTCTCTTTGGGCACAAGGGCTCGATGTGATACGAAATACCAGCTGAGATATAACCTTTTCTATCCATGTCTTCACCACATGATAGGTGAAGTGAACAACGCATTCCCTAGTGGGGGTAGAGCTAATAAAGGGCACTCAAGCTCACAATCCAGCAGCTGACGAATTCCACAGTGAAGATGTTCCATGCCTTATTGCAGCACCTTGCATCATTATCCTCGGCAAAGAAGAGATCCTGGTTTCAAAACCAGGCAAAAAATAAAAGAAAGATGGTGCCATCACAAGTTCCTTGTCCCTTTCCGGAATTCTGTACATGGCAGACAGCTGTTTTGAAGAGGTAAGAAATGGAACAGTTCTAAGAAACTTTAACATGTTAACCAATACATCCATCCATCATTTATCTATAGCACGTATCCGTCATGGTCACGGGGGAAACTGGAGCCAATCCCAGCTGACTTCGGGTGAGAGGTGGGGTTCACCCTGGGCAGGTCACCAATCTATCACAGGGTTGTTAACCAATACACTTATAGGTAAAAAGAATCTGTTTGGGTTCCCTGATATGGGGGTCATGTCTGGTGGTGGTCAGGGGTTGCTCCTCTAGAGGATCTAGCACAGGATTTTTAATTATAAGAAATGACTAATTTGTCATTTTTTAGGGAATATTTTGGGAAATCTAACCAACTAAGTTTGTTAGAAGATGCAGCACAATCAGAACTAACTGCAGGTTCTGGCTTTCATTCTAATCTGAGATCTCTAATGTGCATGTCAGGGGCAGTAGTTCAGAAATAACAAAATAATTGCTTATTTTGAGTCATTACATCAACTGCCTGAAGATAACACCCAACCTTCACTTCAGCGTGGCGACTTTACAAGGTCCACGCCATTCCCTTACACACACTTACCTGTTCCCTGTCCTGGACTCGATTTTTCAAGCAGCACTAACAATACCTGTAAAATATTGGTAAACAATGGCCCAGGACAGACTTTGGCACTTTTGACACAGACTCTGATGTCATCTTTATTGATCGGTTCTCTCAAGTCAAGTCAAAGAGGCACAATAAAGAAATCCAGGAGCAAACAATCATCATGGAAATTCATCATGGATAGAAAGTCAGGGAGGCAGAAACAAACAACAAAGAAAAGTCTGAACAAGACACAAAAGGTGACAATAAAGGAAGGTGGATGGACAAGATGTCCACAGCGACAAGAAAAACTGAGAAAATAAACAAGACAGTAACTCAAGGAAAAGGGGATGAAAAGACTTCAGTGGAAGAGAAACAGACCAAAGAAAAAAACAACAAAACAACAAAAGAACAACAAAACAACAAAAGGAGGACACAAATGGAAAATAAATGGAGAAACAAGACACAACAAAGAGACAGGAAAAGATAAAAGAAAGAAACAAACACACAAAAAAACTGAGCTCTAATGGGTATGTGGAGAACATGGAGACAATGAACTGATTGCAAGTAATGATTCATGACAAAATAATGTAATACACCATTTGTGTAAGATATAACTGTTACAACCAAATGTGTTCCTGTGCTGACTGAGTTAAAGACATGACAAACAGCTCAGCCTTGATAATGTTCCTTAACATGGCAGAACTCAACTGCTAGGTTCGGTTAGTGTCAGCGCTAAAAATGGACTTTTCTTAGTCATTTATGAACATTCGAGTTTGCAGGGAAGTGTTGATATTCCTAAGAGTTTTGTCTTGTTTCCACCTTCACTGATATACTTTTTTAAAAAAACAGACTTTGTGGTGTAAGTGCTCCACAAATATTGTGAAAAATGCATATCTGCATGGCTCAAAACTTCTACAAGGTCATTTAACATTTAGCTCTCTCATTTAGTGCTTCATATGCTCTTAGAAACAAGGGATTTTTAAGGTAGTGTTGTGGTACTCAAGACTGGTCTCAAGACCACTTTTTAATGGTCTCGGTCTCGTCTAGGAATCGACCGCATTTTTACTCGGTCTTGTCTCGGTCTCAGACATAGAGGACTCG
>JAOTRR010000035.1:12479976-12494232 GCA_028570945.1 Gogo arcuatus
TTCCTGTTAACAGCTGTCACCCCTCCCTGCCCCCCTTCACACACACTGGTCTGGTTCTGGTCTTGAGTTGGTCTCACCCTGCCTTGGTCTTGGTCTTAACTTGATCTCAACCCCTCAAAGTCTTGGTCTTGTCTCGGTCCCAATACATTCCGGTCTTGGTCATGACTTGGTCTCGGTTTAGGTGATCTTGACTACAACACTACTTTAAGGGTTCACTGGATAATTAAGACCTTCTTAGCCTTCCTTCCTGATATGGCAACAGGCACAACCAAAGAACCCTTAAGAGTTCAAAATGTTCGAAGAACGCAGGACATTGCTTTCTTCTCAAAATGCTTGTTGGTGAAAAATATGTTTCCCCAGTTTCCCCTATTCAAGCCCCAGATGTTTTCAAATCTTAGAAACACCAATGGTTACAAGGACGAAAATAACAAACCTAGTCAAACAATGTCATCCCCGGTTTGTTGTTAGCTCACTACTTGACATGCACGGCTGCTGGCAGCATTTCCAAAATAGCTCATACTTGGCCAGAAAGAGACACACAGTTTGTGAGAACATTTCGGCACCAAATGCTAACGGCCAAACTAATCAAATGTGCTGTCAATCCCTATGAAATGTTGCATGCACCAGAATTGAATAGGTGTCAATTTAATTTTAGATGGAGACACTCGCTAGTGCAAAGTCATGGACTTGCATGGGCACTCACTGATCACTCACACTTAATTTTACAATCACATAAAAACATCGAGCCGTCTTAGATTTCACCACTCTCACATAACAGAACCGAATCCCTCTTGGGAGATGACGGTTAATTTAGCTGATGAGTTTAATTGTGTGCGTTAGAGCAGGAGGAACATTAATCCACCACCACACAGTAATCCATATTGGTGTTTTGTCAAGCATCCCATGAATCGCATCAGGTGTGTTGGAAGATGGAATCAACAGAGCTAATCTCAAGGCCTGGAGGCCAACAATTCTGTGCAGATTAGTTTTTTTTCCTCCTGCACCTGATTCAGCTCATGAGCTAATTAGCGAGTGTTTCATGAGTTGAATCAGGTGTGGTAGAGCAGGGAAAAACACAATACACGGATTGAGAAACAAAGTCCCAGGGTACACCCAAATGTCAGTTCCATTTCTGGAAACACCTTGCTTTGCATGTTTTTTTTTCCCCTCCTCATTTTCCATGATCTAACATAGACAGCAGAACTCGTCAGCTAATATTTTAGCCCTTTGCAAGCTCGGGGTGCAGGGAAAAAAATATATGTGGCACCAGGAACTGCTGAGATGTAAAGTTTTAGCAGTGATTAGGAGGGCATGTATGGATCCTGGAGCATCATGGTGTCAAAATCCAGTATGGGACCAAAAACCCTGCACATTTATTTCACGTGTGAATGATTCATTAGCTCTTGCATCACATTGTTTAATATAGAAGTAGCTTTACCTCGGACCGACTTTGAACAGCTAGTAGCTTTGACTAAATCTCAATCATGGTCACACTCAATTTAGCCAAGTTGGTAACTTGATAAACGATGACTACAAAGTTTAGCTTTCGCAACACAAAGCAAATGGATGCTCATGTTAGACTGAAATAAGGTGATAGAACTGAGACAAGATATTTTAGCTATGAGTTCATGGGACACGTCAACTTTGCAGTCTTTGCAAGCAGTGAGTGATTTAACATCAGACAAATCAGTACTAGAGTTTATAATGGGTTATTTTACGCTCATATCCTTTTTAGTGTCGCTATTCTGTACTTAAGTATTGGTCCTGGATTTTATTGCTTTTGGTACTGGATGGATGAAAAGTCCTGGAAATTGAAAATAGTTAAAGAGGATGTATCTTGAACTGTATTTTTGTGACTTGAACAAATCTAGAAGAATTTATAATTTTGCACAAAACTGCAATGGAAACCTGGATGGAGAGGGACCATACTTAACAATTAAGTCATAAAACTGGGTAGTTGAGGGTTAAAGATCCAACAGCTGCTCCTAACAACATTGACCTTTCTTGGATTTGAACTTGCAACCTTCCAGCGACTGATGCAGAATCGTAATCGCAGATCCAGCCCCGCTTTTATTCAAAATATTCAGTCAATGTAGACTTTCAAGGTCGGTACCAGTCTACAAAAGCTCCCTTCTTGTCAGTGCATCTCTGCTCAAGGTATATTTGATGGACATATCCATATCTTCTTAACCTAATAATCCCAAATCTAATTTGATCTGTCTTAAGAAAGAGTGAGAGATTGGGCTTCATTCAGACCACAAAAGCCAAAAATGTTCAGAGATTCATATCTCGCCTTCGTCGGCCTCGGAAACGACGAAGCAATTAGGTGTAGAGCCAGACTGATATGTGTTTTAGGGAAAGATGGAGAGAGATTTTAAGGAGATGGGGGGTCAGAGTAAAGAAAAGATGATATCTGGCAAAGACATTTCTTCAAAGAGTGATAATTCAGAGGATCCTTATCTGGATATGAGTATCATTTTGCAAGGTACACTTTGAGTATCTGGCTTCAAATAGACTACCTTTAAATAAGAAAGCTTTTTTTGTCAACATGTACATTTAATTGAGATACTGATACTGCAGCTGGATGTACAGTACGCTGATGATATACTGCTTCTCCAAACATACTCTGTAGAATGCTATTCATCATTTCAAATTAAGTTATATTCCATTAAATAAACAGTTGCAGTCAGATGGTTGCATAGGGACAGTGGCTGTTTGGCAGCACACTGTTCCAGGTGATTGCCCAACTAATCTGATTTTGTCTGGATGTGCACCCTCATGCTGCAGAGCTTCTTTATGCATGTGCACCACAAAGTGTGCATAATAGGGCAGATTAAGCATACTCACTGACCCAGAAAATGGTACAATCAAACCAGTTAGTGATGCGATTGCTTCAGCCGTTTCATGGCCACTTCATGGCAGCTTTTCTAGAGGGGCTTGTGTGATATTTAGTTAAACATTACTAGGTCCTTTCTCGCAGCTCGTACTGTATATTGTGATGGATAACAAAGCTTGGTTGTTTCAAAATCTTAGATTTTTATGCATAGTGGCAGGGATTATTCGAAATTAGTTCACACAGAGCTTCTGCCAAAGAATCTGGAGAACTGCTCTCACATGGTCAGGGAGGACTGGATCCTAAAATAGCTTCATCTCAGAGGCCCAGTTTAGATGAATTTGCATGAGTCAAGTTGAGGTCATAGTTTTTCTTATCACTTTATTCATATGAAATCCAGCTTCATTAGTCATGCTTATTGGGATTCCTCAGGTTGTGCTGATCAGGTTATAGGGCATAATTATATCCCAGTGGGAGATGGGAGCTCAGTGTTTAAAGTTCTTTTCTTGGTTTGAGACAAGTGTCTGAGAACATAATGGTGCTAAAAGATGGTTCATTGTTGGTCCAATTGCATTTCCACCACCAGCCCTATCGTTATAGCCACCCCATCCCTATAAGCCACATCTCCACATCTCCACATTCCCATTAGCCCCATACCCTCAGGCTCCATCTACACATCCACCCTATAGAGAATGGGATTGTGACACCAGCTGAAGTAAGTAACGCAAAGCATTGTGGGATTTTAGGACACAGAAGCTACAGTAGAGACCAAGTAGTAATAGTAACAGTAATGGAGGTAGCATTGTGGTGGTGTTAATATTATATAAATTAAAAACATGGTGGAATGGTGAACACTTGCTGTATTATCAACTGCCATAACCCTTCTCATGACCGGCGTGGAAAACGTATTGCAAATGGAGTACAGTTTTTCTTGAGGTTGAAATGTTACCTGTTACCTATTCACTTTGTGCCTTGTGGCAAATAAGGCCTTCACAGAGCGCTTCCGCCTCTCCCTGTCAGGCGCTACTGTTCGCACTTCATTCCAGAACTTCATGGAGTCTCTCCTGTTATGAGGTGAGGCCACAGCATCCCAAAGACTTGGTAGGTTTGCTCTGTTTCTGGTTTCCGTAATAATGTTTTTTTTTTATGGGAGAGGGTTATTAGCCCTCAGTCCAACCCCCAACCTGGAGGACCAAGGGATCACTCTTCGTCTGGTCCCTACCCTTCGATCTGTTCGGCATGGGTGACCCTACCAGGAGTACAAGACTCCGGCCGACATGGCTCTTGAGGTCACAGGGATATGCAAACCGCCTCATCACGATAAGGTGGTGATCCCATCCGAGACAGTGACATTGAAATAACTCTCAATTATTATTTCACTCAACGTACTACTGCAGTTTATAAGTATTGAGTCAAATAATCTTTTTTTTCTTCAGTGTACTCAAAATGCTCCATTTTAAAGTTTGTTTTAATTCTTTATTTATTTAGGCTACATTCTTCTTCTTATTATTATTATTATTATTATTATTATTATTATGTTAACAGCTGCTGTAGTTGCAATTAAAGGAATTCTGAAAGTTTGTTGTGCTGCGGCTCATCAACTCCATCACATCCTTCAAATCTGATTTCAGATTTAAAAATAGAAAATTGAATTCACTCAAAAGTACATGGACCCTAGCATAACAACAACAACAACAACAACAATAATAATAATAATAATAATAATATTCGAAATAAAGAAAGAATTAAACTAAAGTAACACCGTGAAACATCGTGATTTTAACTTTGTCCTTATGACTTGTCTGCGAGACTTGAGTTTTCAGGACAGAAGAGTTTACACTTTCCGTTTTCTCAGTAACAAGACAAACTGCGTTTTGTTTTGTCTCATTAACTTTAAGAGAAGGAGAAAAGAAGAGAAGCTGGTGGGGGATCACATTTGGTGAAGCCACATTTGAAGAGGTGTATCCTAAAATATGGTGACTACTACCCAGAATGCAATGACATAGTTGCTTAGTCTCTATAGGCAGGCTTTATCTCCATATCCACCACATCTCTACAGACCTCAGCTCCATATCTGCCACGTCCCCTCAGACCTCATCTCAATATCCACTACAGTCCCACAGACCCCATCTATGTCCCCATTCCATCCTTACAGGCAGATCCTATGAACTATGTATTCACCACATTCCTATAGCCAGATCCCATTTCTGTATCCACCACAATTCCATAAGCCCCATCTCTGTATCATTTATGGATATGGAACTACAGATTCCATCTCTCTCATCACCCCATCTCCACATCCACCACATTCCCACAGGCCCCATCACAGTATTCATGACATTCCCACAGATTTGAACCTCTGTATCCACCACATCCCTACAGAGACCCTGTCTCTGTACCCACCACAACACCATAAGCCACATCTTCACAGATCTCATCTCCATATCTCCATCCCCATCCAATCCCTACAACCAGATCCCATCTCCATAACTGCCACATCCCTACAGGTCTCATCTCTATATCCAGCGCATCCTCATCAGCCCCATTCCCACAGGCTACATCAGAACTACATCCAGGTCCTTTCTCTGTCCTCACCCTATCCCTACAGACTTCACCTCCATATCAATATCCACCACATCCCTACAGACTTCACCTCCATATCCACCACATCCCTACAGACTTCAGCTCCATATCCATATCCACCACATCCCTACAGACCCCGTCTCTCACCTTCCCTGCTTGGCCACATTTAATATAAATGGCTCTTCTGTTCAAATCTCTATGATTTGTCCTTACAAATTTGACTAATTATTCATTTGTCATTTTGTTTTGCACATAGATAATTTGCCCAATAGGACTCTATGCCCTTCTTTGCACTATTTTAACCCATTAATGTGTAACCAATCACTAAAAAGTCATTACACAGTAACATGCACTTGCAGCCAAGATTTTTCTCAGAATGGTACAACATGGACTTCAATGCCACCAGGTGTCAGAGTGATAACAAGCAGTGACACAGCCTACCCTATAAATGGGATATATGATTCCGATAACTCATGTTACCTCTAATACCCATGCTAATACCATGCCATTCCTGCGGGAATACCGTAACTCGGTGATCACTACCCTCAGACTGTTTATTAATTACTTCCCCATCCCAGTAGACCACCACAGTGTTACTAATCTCTCACTGCCATGTTGCACTGTGGTCCAGATATCATAATGGAATTTACCACTGGATATTTGGCAAGTTTTCCAGAATAAGAGAGTCAGCTACGCAGCATGTTCAGGCATTGTTGGAAGAAATGGAATTGCCAGCAAGGAGCTGCACTGAACTCTAATCTGAGGACTCATTCCTATTCAGAATTGCACACACACACACTGTCGGGTCTACACACTCATGAGTCTATGTCCTACCAGGAAAACAAACAGTTTGAGCAAGTATGTGTAAAGGCCTTGAATAATTCACCTCATGTGGCTTGTCAGTTGTCCCGGTACCAGTGTCCAAACTTGCCCTCATGGATTGACCTTTACCATGCTCTGAATCCCAATGAGTTCCAGACAACGTCTCTGGCACTCGCGCACACATTACTCATTCACAACGCAAGAATGAATATTAAAGCCAATTTATTCTGGGGCAATATTATTCACATGACATGAACATTACTAATGTTGGCAGGGTGCATTTAGAAGATTGGAGAAAAGCCGATTGTACTGACAAGCCGAATGTATGAGGGCAGAGACTTCTCAACAAAAATAAACAGCAATGGCACACTAGTCCAACCTTTCATGAAGAATACTGCATTGATTCGAAACAGTACGCATGAATTCATTAGGCTTTCACATCATGAATACACTTCTATACAGTGAAGCAATTCATTCGTATGTTTAACAGGATCATGGAAAGATTTACGTTACTTAAAGAAAATTCACATTATGAAGCAAACTGTTGGTTAATAAGCATTCAATCCAGTGCACTGCACTTTGAAACAGCAAAAACATCAGCTGTATCCCTTGAAATCAGCTTTTTCAAGACATGAAGTCAGTATAAGTTTATTAGACCTTATAATCATAATATAATAACTGTAGATTCATGTCAAGTCTCACTTCGTATGTCAGCAGTACAACACTTTGCTTACATTCTAATAACCTCAAGAGAATTGTTTATAGATAGATATACACTATATGCAGGCAGATTTTCTGGAGTTTGACTGGACTCAGTGACCTGAAGGAAAGTTCTGACTGCTATGATATCAATGGAAACGTTGACGCACCGAGTGAACTGTAGGCCGAGGCCACTTTTTCCACTGAAGAGCACTTCAGGCTGTAGCTCATTAGCCATATATATGTTCATTCAGCCTTCTATCACACACGTAACCCACTGGGTGAGTGCATAATATAAGAGATGAGTTACTTGCCTGGAGATCATCAGCTTTTGGAGATCACTCTCTGACCTTTAAGAAAGATCTAAGCATTAGCGTTCTCCATATGTCACTTCCTCATGTGGCCAATGCTAATCAGGCCTCAAAATGGGACAAAAGTGGCTAAAAAAACATCGGTCCCAACTTATATTTGATAAACTGTACCGTGAAAGGCAACACCCCAGGACAAGACATGTATACAAAGTGGTACACCAACAATCTTTGCAATAATGCAACGGTTGTATGGAACGTGAATCAAATCAATTCACTTGGATGGAATACTTCACATGAATACCTGTAAAAAAAAAAAAAAGAAAGAAAAGAGGAAGAAGAACGTAATGTTTTATTCCACTTCCAACTTGAACCTCTTGAATCTCTACTTGAACAATAAAAAGAATACCGAAACTTTGAAAATGTGAGCCAATAAAAACAAGAGGCAGGACGCAGCTTTCTGGAATAAAAACGTAGGACAGTGGATCATCTTGAAAATTCATTGAAACAGACAAACTGAAGAACCGTTTTGGGTCTAGATTCAATCTTTTCTCTAAGAGTGTAGTTTTATGCCGTTAGCTTCAACCGAGACACTAAGCTAAGAATCTTTAACGATACAGAAGCATTTTTTCCTATGAATTTCGCAGATCTCCCATAGAAGGACAAACCGAAGAACCTTTAAGATTCTTGAGTTTTTAATCTATGTGTCAATCACGTTGCATGCCATTTTTTTAAGGACCGCCCATAAACACATAACGAAAATAGCTAGTGTATATCCAGGAAGTAGGCGTGTTTATCCGTTATATTCATCTAACATACAGTAGACAGATCGATGCTACCTATTTATTGTGTCTCGTTTATAAATCTTTAGGTAAAGTAGTGCGTAAATGTTTTGAGGTTAATGAACACCAGTCAGGCATTTATTGCAGAAGAAGACGGACATAAAAATCATTGTAACTCATCGATATGAACGATTTGAAGATGATCGATCGAGATTCACTTCACACTAGTGACATAAATTTACAAGAATGAAACATAGGAACCTGAACGTTTTATTCCGAAGTAAATGGATTTTCATGAACCATGAAACCATGTCTTGTGGAAACACCTCTGAATATTTTACGGATAAATTCTTTCGTATCCAGCTTGATAAACGAGCCCCAGTGTTAGTAAGCCTCTAAGGTTCTAAAAATTACCAGTGCACCTCAGCATCTCATCTACAGATGGAAAAAATACAGTATCTCAGTATCTCTGAAATGCTGGAGACTGAGAACTTCCAGCTGTAGGTCCTTCAAGAATTAGGATCTCAAATCCATCTCACAAGTAAAACTTCGGATCGATGGCAAGGCTGGAGTAGGATACAGTGCAACGTCTTCACCATGAAACATAATTCACGCTGATGTGGAATAGAAACATTTTCTGAAAGTCTCTGCTTCTCATCAGGTGACGGATTCGGTAAAGAATGTGTGTAAAATAAAATATAAAATATAATCCATACATCAAACGGGTGTCTGAAGTTTTTATGATGAAAGCTGCACTTGAACACATCAATTAACTGAAAACTTCCATATGATACTCAACATTAAGTCGAATTTATCCCTCATTTTTTACAATCTTTTTAAATATCAACATAATTAATGGAACTAAACATCTTCACCACATATTTATACGATCCAGGACCTTATTACGCTGTAAAAAAATAAATATTTTTATATTTTACCAAGAAAACATTTTGAATAATCCAAATTCTGTACTGTACCTAATAATTTTTGTTATCATGGTTATAAAATAATTCACAAATTATTCATTATTCCTATGTTATAAAATCATTTTAATACAAAATAAATTAAACTTTTTTTAAAATATAAATTTTATGTTTTGGATTTGAAGTGAATTTATCTTATTTCACTGGAATAAAAAATGGTTTCTAGAGAAAGAAAAATATATAAAAATTTCTAGAAACAAAAAAACCTCTTTCTAGAAATTTCTAAAAAAAAAAAAAGGTGGATCAATTATCTTAGACAATTCTAAGTGCTAGAAAAGGTTCCTGAAGGCTCTAGAAACAATTTTTTGGTGTTTTTTTAAATTCAAACTGTCATCCCAGACTTTTTTTTTTTTTAATAAAAATCTCTCAACTGCAATCAAAGTGCTGGCTTTTGGACGTGTTTACTCGCATTACTCGCATTAATGCATTTCCACCAGATACTGAACCTGTTATTTAGCAATTAAACTAACAATATTAAAAATGTCATATGTGACCGTTGTTCTAATTTAGCGTCACCTTGGGGTTGGCAACAAATCCACCCTGAACCACTCTTTCATCAGCGTGTTGGTGTAGTTTCACTTTCCTACATTACCCACAATGCCTTTCCAGTACTCACTGATCGTAACGCCAGTGGGAATCATTCTGGGGTCACCTTAAATCCGAAGCTTGGAATGACGTCATTTTCAATCTCCATGTGTTTAAGCTACAAAGGGTTTTTTGTCCGATGTCACATGCCGAGGTGTCACACGCTTTTCTGAATTTCTGAGTAGAAATTCCAAGCTTTCTGAGTTTGAATTCTGAAATTTCAAGTTACGAGTTTTAGACAAACTCATAATTACCTAAAGAGAGCGATGCCGCAGCGCTTTAGTCCTTTCATCTGTCCGTGTCTCACTCCCTCTGTTCACTCGGCTCAAAATTAACATTTAGCTTTGTTGAATTTTTTTGTTGCTGTTGTTGAAGAACCACAAACTTCTCACAGGAATTTTCCCCAAAGTGCAACATCATCCAACAAATTAACACTACAATCGTTAAATATGAAAATATTCAAAATATTTCAACATAAACATTTTCACATGTTCAGTGTGTTTCAGGGTGGAGTTTTACTGATCCTGTTAAGAAATATATTTTTCATAATTATAATAATTATAATTAATAAACAGGAAACAAAACCCATAATTTTGGTCAAAATTCAATATTTTCTTTCTAATTTGTGCCAGAAAATGTAGAATAGCAACAAGGTTTTCCACTGAAAAAAATCATCGCTCTTCAATAAAATAAATAAATAAATAAATAAATCAACTGATATTTATTCAGATACATTTTTAAGATTGTTTTGATGTGAAATTCTTACTTTTCATTTTTTACAGTACATTAGATCAGACAGTTTTACTATATGAACCATGATACAATCCAAAATTAAATGAACATTGGTTTAATTTCTATTCAATTCTATTCAATGTGCACTTTTTTGTGGAGAGGAAATAGACAAACTGATTTTGGTCTGTTGATGATCAGATGATAAGAGAGCGTAAAAATGTTGCCCTTTTGCAACACAACACAAAAACAGCATGTTGTTTTTTTGGAGGTGGAGATTTTAAAAAAATGATCATCAAACATTCTTGGATACAAAATATTTAAAATAAACTTTCTCTTTTTATTATTATTATTTATTGAGTTTCTTATATACATGGCATAATCTTTGTGCTTTGTTCCCAAAAAAAGAGAAAAGTCCAAAAGAAAACAAACAAACAAACAAACAAAAATGACAGAAATTGGACTACATTAGATGCGTCTTTTCTGTTTTAACTGTTCTCAAAACGGAGATAGACGTTAATTAGTGTTCCTCGGCTTGTTCCTGGTGTGTTCTGCTGTGACTGGAGGATGGTTGCGGGTGAACGTGTGCTTTTCCGACAACAGCAAAGGCACCTGTGTATCGCTTCTTTAGAAAACCACACACACCCACACACTCGAGCGTGCACAAGCAAGTGTGTGCTCGTTTTCATTAGCCTCTCGTCAAATTTTCCCAGAAGTCTCCGCTGGGGAAGAGGGCAGAGGGTCGTACAAAAATAGGAGTACCAAAAACAACAGGAGAGGAGAGAGTTGAGTTTTTGCTCCATTTACAGATTGGGAAGATGAGGCTGCTATCGAGCCGAGTTTATTCCGATTCCTGAATTCCTGAAGGAAGGAAAGAGGGAAGGAGGGAAGAAGGGATGGAAAAGAAGAAAGGAGAATGAAAAAAGGCAAACAGAATGGATAAAGGAAATGGATAAAGAATTCAAAGCAGGAAACTGAAATAAAGATAGGAAGTGTGAGTAATCAACAACAATAATAATAATAAGTCCACAGGCCGTAACACCAAATCCTCCATCTTCTACCAACGTCCGGTCTGATAATATTCCGACAGTGGAGCTGTTGACGTGAGTATGGCAGATGAATAAATAGGATGAGGAAGGAAAGAGGGAAGGAGGAAGAAAAGGAAGGCCTTTCTGGTGTCGGGCGACGCCCTCACGCCACTCTCAGCTCCATAAACACACACTGTTGGTGGTCTGGCAGGTGGAGGCGCTGTCAGCGGGGGACAGGTAGAGCTTTCCGCTTGGACACACACACACCTCGTAGACGGTGTGTTTTGGGTAGCTGGTGCCCGGACTGAGCAGCGGGTCCACGCTGCCATGAGGAAGATTCGGCATGCGGATGGACTTGGCGTTGAGAAAGATCTAGAAGAAACCAAAAAAAACCCAGAAAGGAATAGACTTAACAATACGAGCTAGTGTAGAGAAATAACCACATCAAACATCTTTCAGGTTCCTGGATAAACTGTGTGACTTCCTGTACGCTGGAGTAATAAAATGTTAAACAACAACAGAACAATGTTTATTCACGTTTACACCTTCAGCGTAAGGTTTGGCTCCTCCTATTCGCCACAAGTTTCTAAATGACCTGCATTCACAACATTTTGTGCACAGTTTTACACGATGAAGACTTTCTTCACAGTAAAACAAACATTTTATTTCTAACATCAAGAACTAGATGCTTGGCTTCATTATTATTATTATTATTATTATTAAGCATGGTAATTAAATGAAACCTGATTTGCATAAATAATTTTTTTAAAGTGTTCTGAATTACAAGTTTCCTAACAAAAGCTATGTAAATATTTTGTGACTTCAAAAAAAAAGATCATTGTGTCTATAGTTCAATTTGGTGCTTGTTTTTATATTTCCACATTAGAGAGACGTGTGTGTGTGTGTGTGTGTTCTTAATATCTCTGAGCACATATTTCCTGTGTTATACCGTGTCTATTTTCTCCGCCAGCGTTTGATGGGCGAGTGTGTAGGCTGATGACTGTGAGCAGGGTTTATCTGCTAAGCCACACCGAATCCCCAATTCCACCTCTTGCTCATCGCTTCTATGTTCATCAGCGCCAAACTCCAGAGTGCAGGGTCGCTGAAGGACACGGCAGAGCGTGTGATCTCCACCATAACTCACAGAGATGGAATATTACACAGGACGAGACGGAGCCAGACAAAGAACGAGAACCTAATTATTATGAATAATGGAATGTGTGGTGTTGACGGTGCGTATCTGTCCAAACAGAAACACAAACGAGGAATCAAGCGTCTGAGCCCAGGCACCCGGGACGTCGCATCTGTCACTCCGTCTTTTTTTCTCCGATTCTCTGCTCTGTTGTGCTTTCATCCTGTTCCTGTCGTTTGTCTCGGAGTCCACTGGAAGTGATGGAGACAATCTGTTGAAGATGAGCTTATTATATGCCTCGGCGTCGGAACGTCACGTTGTGGTTGTGCAAGCAATAAAACTTCCGTGTCATGCTGTTATAGTAAAATAATCAGTGATATTTGGTGTGAATGGATGAACGGATAAAACCTTTCCCATAAAATAACAACACTGTAGCTGCCAAAGAAGATCCCAAAGTAAAGGAGTAAGCATTAAAGGAATTAATTATATCCTTGTGGCTGATTATGCAGTCAGCTAGCTTAGCTGTGTTATTTAGTTATGTTCAGAAGCACAAAAAAAATCCTGCTACTAGTTTGGGATCCACTTTAATCTACTGAAACTAGCGATAGTGCCGTACGCTAATGCTAAAAACTAACATGAACGCAAATCCATCATGGTTTCAACCTCCTAAATATCTAGCATTTAGCGTTCCTGGTTAGCACTAGACTCCACGCTAACTTAAAATGTTTGAATGATGTTTTGTCAGCGTCTTTTTTGAGGCTGTTTTTCATGTAGAATTTACAGTACACGTAGCTGATGGAAACACAGAACAGAAGGAAAGATGGAGCCCTTTGGGTGGGTTTATGAGGAGAGTTAAAGTCTCCCAGCGGAGATATCTGTACTCATTAACGCCTGCCACTCTCACACACTCTCACACACTCTCACACACTCTCACACGGACACGAGAACGCCTCACTAGTGGTCTGCTTACCATGCTAATGAGTGTGTGTGTGCATATGGATGAAGAAGAAGCAATTAGAGCGAGGACAGACAGGAAAAAGGATGGAAGGCAAAAAAAAAGCATACAAACAAAACAAAAAAGATGGAGTGACAGAGAGAAAAGTGAGTGTCAGGGAAACAGAATGAGTGAGAGATGAAAGTGTTTTCTTTGCTGACATGTTGATAAGATGACAGGAGGAATGAAGGACGGGTTGTGAATCCTGAAATAGCACAAACACACAAATGATGGGTTACAAATGACGGCGACAGCACAAAGTCGTCAGTGCACATTACACACTTCATTAAGCTGCTGAAATGCCTGGACCCCTGAATCACATGACCTCGCGTGATCCCAGACAGAGACGAGGAAGTGCTTTCTGAAGAAACGGACAGCCGGCCCTTTCCCAGAGTGCCGTGCTTCCATATTCCAAAGCTTTAATCAGCAGCTTCTCAGGACGCTTATGATTCATGATATCGCCGCGAGCACACGGGGGAAAGGTTAATCCAACACAGAAAGAGAGGGAGGCGGCGCTAAGGAAGCTCAGGTGTGGGCTGCACCGTGATATTTAGCTCTGTGTCTCAATAGAATTCGGTAGAAAATGACAGAGCACCTTGGGAACATTCTGGAAAACTACTGTATATGTAGTGTTTGAATAGAACCCTGGTGAAGCCTCATCATTGGTGTGGCTCGTCTCAGGAAAGTGATTCAACTCAGAATCGACTCACCTGCAGGAAGTGAATCAAACGTGTGTGTGTGTGTGTGTGTGTGTGTGTGTGTGTGTGTGTGTGTGTGT
>JAOTRR010000035.1:12494332-12504710 GCA_028570945.1 Gogo arcuatus
TGTGTGTGTGTGTGTGTGTGTGTGTGTGTGTGTGTGTGTGTGTGTGTACATGTGAGCTGCTAAACTTCGCCAAATGACAGCTTTGGAGATTTGGATAAACAAAAAGAAAAAATGCGTCACACAAAACGTTTACAAAAATCTACAGGTTTATTTATATTTTTCTGTCACTGTTTTTCTGACCAACAAATGAAAGATGTTTTCAGCCCAACACGCCCCTCTACAACATTCCTTTACTCTTTGATGTTTCCTTGTGTGCGATGTGAAACCAAAACAACATAAACAAAGCAAAACAATCACGTTTGCTCCGATTCCGACACCACAAACAGACTAATAGATGTGATCGAGTGCTAAAATGTTTCTTGTAAGCATTTGCGAGTTTTAATTTTTAATTGGATCAGATTCAGAAAATTGAAAGTTTCCAGACATCCTCGCTAACCTTATGAACATTAGTGACATGTCCTGCACATGTTTTAAAAATAACGTTTCGATTACAGTTGTAAAACCGTACACATTTAAATCCATTATCAGAATTTCTCAAGTAGCAGGATGATGTTCTTCTGTATTGTAGATGCTACAAAATAACATCCTTGTAATTTCCTCGGACATTAAGAAGACCAGGGGAAAAAAACCCTGACCATTTTAGGTTAGCAGAAGATTTTCTGAACATTGCGGTTCTCGTTCAGGTTTCCGCATAACGTTCCTACAACTTTGTGGCGACATTTTTAGCTGAGGAAACGTCAGCACTCGAACATTTCCACTTCTAATGTTCATTTTTGTGTAAGTGAGAACATTTTATGTGCAACATTCTAATAACATTTGTAAGCAAACTGCTGTTTTTAGAACATTGCAGGAATGTTATTTTTGAAACATTTAAGTCTAACCTTCGGAGAGCCTGTTAAATTCTTACTGAATGTTTTCTGTAGAGAAACATTTCACACAGAATAGAAATCAAATCCAAATACTGTATATAACGATTTTGCTAAGAATTTGCTAGTCGTGTTTTGCTAGCACGCTCATCAGGAAGCAAGCAGTTTAATGGCTGTATGTAGAGACTAAAAATGAGCTGCCTGTTAGCCCTCTAACGTTTCAAAATTTGGTCATACTTTGGTGTTTCTAAATTCTAACATTAAAACACATTGCTGTGAAATGTAGCGCGCTAGCTTGCTAATTTGCTGCTTATCTGTGTTAAACAGTTCGCGGATTTACTTCCACGCTGCCGTGAGACTGAATTTAATAGAAGAGGATTTAAATATAATAAAGTTTTCTGCAGCTGTACTGCTTTTACCCATTGCTGCTTTACAGCATTCTTTAGAGGATCAGAGATTGCTCACTCATTCAGACATGTTTATCTCGCACTTCAACGCTCCAGCAGCAGAATTCAAAAGCTAGTAGCGCTAAGCTTTAATTACTCAGCTTCCTTATAATTAAGTCCTTGAAATGGATACGCAGGGGCGCTCTACACAGAATGAGAGCAGACCTTTTTCGGGGTTTTTTTTTTTTAACAAAGTGCAAACCTCACCCTGCTACTTTTCTTCCACAGGAATGCACTTGATGAGATGATTTCCTGGAAGATTTTACTGCTTAGCTAGCTAATTTAATAACACGGCCCAGCAGGTAGTTAAGTAACATTTCCCTCAGCTGTCAGCAGATGGAAAGGAAACCGGTATTGTGATTTTAGGATTTTAGGATAATGGTGTACTGCTATGCTGACTAAATCTGTTGGGCCTCCCAGGACTCATTTCATCAATCTCAGCTGATCTGAAAGTTCGGCTGCAAAACAAGAAGCAAAGTGAAACATGCACAGGTGAAGGTAAAGGTTCAGTTTAGTAAAGTTTAGTGTAGCATTTACAATTTGTAACCCACTTTTATGGCGATACATCCTTGTTTCATCCACTGACGTACAGTATGCTAGGATTTCCGTGGAAAATGATGTTATTTTGTTATTTTTCTCTGCCTGCTAGCATTTCCCTATTAGCATGTTGGCACCTCCTTAACATGTGCAAGTGGACACAAATGGCGTTTATTATAATGCAGAGAAGTAACACACACAGGCTCGGCATGTCAGATAATTAGGAAAACCCCTTGAAACAAGTGCTCCAGATGTTTGGCCCATGACCTCGTTGCATTACTAGCTCCAAGCAAGTGTGCCATGATGAGTGTTGCTTGAGCTTATTCTTTGTCCTCTATGTGCCTTCATTTATGTTTTGCTGTGTGGCTTTGTTTTGGTTCGAGTCCTGTCTCTGCTACTGTCCTGTCACTGATTCATTATCCTAATGTGTGCACCTGTTCTGTGTTTATCCCTTAACAATCTTTCTTAGCATGTTTCTCTGTATTGTTAAGTCTGGTCTTTTGACTCATGCCTTTTTCAACTTTGATTATAGATTATCCCAATACATTGTTGGCTACCTGTTCTTTGATCTACCCTGTAGACTACAATGATGATTCTTGGATTTGCCGTAATAAAGCTCACACTGAATTTACACATCTGCGTTATGCCTCCTAGTGCCGCACGTTACGAGTTATCGTGATTGTTACGTTTAACAAATAAACAAACAGATCTATATGGTAAAAACCAAGTCCTTTACCAGTTCAGTATTGTGCTCTCTTGCTCTTTCTATTGCTTTATCTTCATTACCTGATACCCATCTCTTCCCCTGATTGCATCTGGCTCTCTCTTAAACATGCCGTCATCGCATCCCACATCTCTCTGTCTGATTGTAATGGGCAGCTTGGAGCTTGACACAAGGACGTGTTGCTCTCTTTAATTCCCTCCTCTAAAACCCAGAGACTTTTAGCGTCGCCTTTTAAAGAGTTAGCTGCTGTCAGCGCTGATTTAGCTCACCATCTGGACCTTCTGAGACACCTCATTCGCTCCGTCCAAATTGACAGAAACATCTATTTTCCCTTCACGTTACTTTTGCTGCTGGCTTTCATCATGTCACGTCTTGGCACCCTTCCTCTGAGGAATAAAGGGGGAATTAAAGAGCAAGGGGAGAACATTGGATAAGCCATCGAGTGCACCTATGGTTATGCTAGAGAGAGTGAGATGGAGAGACTGACTTGACAAATTCAGCCTGTGAGAGGATCGGACAGACGTTTCAAAAGCGCTTTCACTGAGCCTTGCCGCCGGTGACTTCTCTATCATATCACCGCATGTAGTTCTCTCCAGCATTGTGCAGGTCTAAAGGAACGCCTGCTATCTCCACGGCAAAGAAGGAAAAAATAAAAAGCTCCTTTTTACGGGAAGTTGACAGGACAGCATGATGTATTGCTCGGGCTGCTGGAAGTTAATTAAATAGCCTGGGCAGTTACTAAAGCGAAGCAAAGAGAACAATTCCAAGATGGCGGCACTCATTCAGGCTCAGCGTGAGGGTGAAACATTTTCACCAGATAGTACTGGTGTTAGAAAACCTTCATACTTCTAAAAAAAACCCAAAAGTTTTAATCTCTTTAAGTTCATTACTTTAGCTGTGGAAAATAAAACACTGGGAAACATGGGACCCTTTGAATTTCTAAGAGCTTATAAATCTGCAGAAATTGACTCCTCCTTTTAAAGGATGGATTGTTGCCTGATACTTTTAGCACAAATTCCTTACATGTGCATGGTTCTAGCTGTATATGTTGATGCTAACATTAAGTAAGAGTGTATCTTTATTTTTAGCTCGGTAGGATTCATTAAATGAAATTTAATAAGGGGTTCTTAAAGTCCCAGTTGGATGCAAGCAAAGAGCTTAGCATGAAGCTAAGTACTAACAACCACCTAGCTATCCTTCATTATGAGTAACGTGTGGCTCTTCATCTGTTCCTCAGTTAATCCTTGCTCCCTTCATTAGCTGAATCAGATGCTGTAAAGTCGGAGAACGCGCTAAAGTATGCGTGGCTGCGTCTCAAGAGTCCTGGAGCTTGACAGCTTTGATGTAGAACGGCAGCAGAACACACACAGAGAGACAGAAAGAGAGACAGGTCTGGCTGATATGTCTGTACTGATATGGTTTGTAATTTTATGTATGACCTTGTAAACTAGCTGTCATAACACTGCAAACTAACCACCTTTGATGCATGATAAGCTCAAACTGCTTGTCTCTGCATCCCCTAGAAACTTAGCTGAATGCTAAGTGTGAGCGCTTTTCTTTACTACACTGACAGATCAAACCATTTTGCCTGCTTTCCCACATTTATAAAGATATACTGTATGTGTATTTTTAAGTCAATTTTATTTATCCTTACTGCACTGTAGCTACTCACCCTGGGGGATGGTATTGGGGGTTGTTGTTTTTTTTCAGTAAAGTCACTAGCTACATGTGTTCTTTATTAGCACACTTGGTCCACTGGGAATCTTCATTGATTATCACATTATTGATTGTTAGAGAGTTTCATCAGAGTGCTAACTCCCTGCATGTTCAATTCTCTACAGATTCTCTAACAGCCACCATCTTTCCCATCCAGCTAGAGCAGAGCTTTTGCACAAGCTTCATAGCCAAAAATTCCACTCTAACTTTTTATCTGAATTATTACCAACTCTGAGAAAGATTAGCATGAGAATTAATGTTAACATATTAGGAAAAAAACATCAACCCGGGAGGATACAAGATCTTTCTACTTAGGTTGCTTGCTATATATCTTTTAACCCAAGGCCCCACTTGAGCATTTGGTCAATTAGGAGTCCTCATTCATTATCATATTATTGATTTCTGGAGAGTCCCTGGAGTGTACTAACTGCTCAACTCTTCACAATTATAAACTGTTGACTAGCATCACTCAAAATAACAAATAATTAAAGATTCAGGACTATATAACCTTCCCCAACCAGTGAGCCTACACAGATTGCACTACCTACCAAGGCAATAGCATCCCTTATCCTAGCTAACCAAATTTTTACCCAATTCTTCCAATCTCAGTACATCAGAATGAGAATATGCACTTACAACAAATACACCATTTCTAGTATACAGTCCCCCTTGTTAGGATGATACACCTGGTTGATTCTGGACAAGAGCTACTAACATGTGAAGGTAAAGGATTTTTTCAGTGCTAGTTACATGTGTTCTAGAGTGCTCAGTCTCTGAATGCACTTGCTGGAGAGTGCTACTTGTCCTACTCTGTTAAGAATCAACAATGAGAAAAGGACTAGATAATCTTTGCTGCCTAGTAAGAGCAAGGCAAATGCACAATCCATCTAGCCAGCTAGAAATACTCTGATGTTTTATTTGATTCCTCAGCAAATCTAAGAACCCTGGCCACTGGCAATAGCTACCAACCTGGTGGTAGCTGCCAAATGCACCACCAGAGCACACATTTATTCATTCTCAATATCTAGTTAATCCTGGTCAGGGTGGTGATGGATCTGGAGCCTATCCCAGAAACACTGGCCACAAGGCAGGAGCACATCTTGGATGGGACGCCAGACCATCACATGGCACCCATCATTTACAGTTAAGGGTAATTTAGAGTCATCAATCCACCTATCATTGTGATTTTGGGAAATGGAAGGAAACAGGACAACCTGGAGGAGACCTGTAGGGACAAGGAAAAAACTTGCAAAACTGTCCAGACCCAAGCTCAGGATCAAACCAAGAACCCTGCAGCTGAGAGGCAGCAATGCTACTTGGTGTACTGCCTTGAGAGAGCACTCAGTCCATGGGGAAATGCCATTGACTTGAATATTATTGACTGCCATTAAACAACGTAGAACGGCTGGAATTCACATCCTAGAGAGTGCTAACTCTCCAATTCTGTCCATGTGTCTTAAGCTCTGACACCTGAGTAGCAAAAGCGTGATCCTGTGGCTTCTGTCTACAAGGACTAATAAATTACTCACCTCCCCCTCAGAAGATTCCAGAGTGAGCTCTTTCCTGCAGGATGCTCTGAACTCCCCCACTCCTGCATTCACCTCCACACCTTTTGGCGCTTCCAACGTCAGAGTCCGCGTTGGAGACTCCAACCTATGGCATGAACAAAAACATAACTGGATATTTTTGTATGCATCGTGCTGGATTCCTCACTCCCAGGTCACTCGGCTAATAACATTCTGATTTTCAATTCGAGGAAACTTTATGAATGCCGACACATGGGGTCAAAAAGTATTATGAGAAAAAGTATTATGAGAATGCAAAGATATGATGAGCTTCTGAGCAGGGTTAGGCTGTTTTTATTCTCTGGACTCTAGGGCAAATCTAAAATATCTGCAGAATTGACACTGTTGTGAGTTTCATTTGTATATACACTTAAATAGAACACGTGTAAAAGATTGGGTCATGAATCTTATTTTTCCTTTATCATTATTTTAAAATGAATAGTGTAGTAAAGGACTGTGCCTTCATGCAATAAAAAGCAGGAAACATGTAAGATTAAATCTAAACCCTTCCCTTTCAAATCTAAAACAATGCTTTTTAGCCTTTATGGCAATAAACTATTCTGAGAAACAAGTCATGGCCAGGCTTTTAATAAAATACAAAAAAGGACTGTTGAGCTTAAATATTCTTCAGTTTAAATGCTTTACAAGTCATAAAGAGAATGCTGGGTATGTGTTTTGTTAGTCACATTTAAACTTAGAAGACCTAACCCATATTGTTAAGTATAATGTTCTCTAAAAGGTCTAAAATTCCTGAGGGATGTATATCTCATTCCAAGATGTTATTGCCATGCTGATGTATGAAAGTTACTTTTATAGCAGTCAATGATTCGAGAAATACACTGTGATCCTGTAGTAATGTTTGTTTTGAAGGGTGGAAGTAGGCCGTGCCTCCTTGCCCCAGGGACGGTCAGCCACACCAACCATACCTTCACTGGGAGACAGAGTCCATCCAGACATGCCTCTTTCACTGTGAATAACATACACATAGGCCACACCTTCCTCACTCGAAATTAATAAGGATTTAGAGATGCCTGGATCCATGCAGTCTTTTAATCGCTAACTCCGCCCCTCACCCTAACCTTCACCATTATCACACTGAGTTGGCTTCTCTGAATTCTTGTCTTGTTCCTTAGCATCATACCATAATGAAGCAAGCTTGGTGCATTGGTGTGAGTGTGAGAGTAAGTGTGTGTGGATCCCCAAAGGTATTCCCAAAGGACCTCAGGAGGAAATATAGCTCCAATTCAGACACAATGAGAATTTGGAACTAATCTCTTGGGTGCAGAACTCAATCTATGGCACAAACAAACTCCATTCAGCTCCTAAGCATGAAAATAAGCTGAATAATACAGGCAGTGCAATGGAAATGTTGAGCGGATACTGCTACTGATGCTGATGCACTGCACATATTGTCTCACCATACATTATTAGGTTATTTATCTGACTAAATTAGGTTTCCAGGCAACTAAAACATGTGACTGGGCAGCACACTGGAGCTTTTACTTGCCTGGTGGGGTAGCTAATAAATTTATCATTTGCTCATCTGAGTTATAAAAGCACCTGATAATGCTAATACTACTCAGAAAATTGTATCATGATGTTAATATATTGTTATTGATAGTATATTTAGTGAAACAACAGCTGTTGTCCAAGTCAATGCCATACATGCCTACACACATGTACCTTAATTTGACCTGAGTATATGATTATAGTACCCCAATAGACTGAGAACTGTCCAGGTACATTGTACTAGCTTACAGGATAATTAACAACTTGACAAAAATGGATGCATTGACTTAACGATCCTCCATTTTTCTCCTCAATTTCTCTCTCAGTGGAATCTCTCCCCAAAGGCTTTTTCAACAGAGAGATTCAATCAAATTATTGATTTTCTGTTTCAGGGTCTCCAGCACAGGACGCTCACAAAAAAAAAAGTGTATAAATATCTCGAGCCCACAGATGACCCCACACTCCTCCTCCTCCTCCTTCTCCTAACCGGTTCATTTTAGCGATAGATAAGCATGTTTCTTATCACCGTAATTCAACGCCAACATCCCGGTCGACCTTCAGCTGTCTGCTTGACGGATTCACAGGCAGCCATTTTTTGGTTTACATGACAAGCAAAAAATGAGCACAATGGAAGTACACTTTCTATTCATTCAGGAAGGAATGAGCAGTGCACTTTAAAGAATGGAGCGTAGTGTCCTCAGTCTGCAAAGAATGCATACAAAGATCTTTTTATGCGATCAAGTCCATAAAATGGAAAACTTAATTACAATTCAGGGTAACACGTTTGACCGGGGCATTTTGTCTGGAAACTTTCAAGCTGTATGAAGGGGTCCAAGTATAATTTATTCATTCTTCTTTGGTCACCACTTTATCCTGGTCTTGGTGGTAGTAGATCCTGGAAAACTGGTGGGATCACAAAGTGGGAATACACCCTGGATGGGATGCCAGTCCGTTGCAGGGCATCATACACACTGACAGTGACGCAGTCCTTCATATCTAGGGGCAATTTAGTGCTGCTAATCTACTGACTGGCATGTTTTGGGAGGTGGGACCCACACAAACATGGAAATAACAAAACTCCACACAGACAACAACCCCAGCTCTGGATTGAACCAGGGACCCAGGTGCTGTGAGGCAGCAGCACTACCTGCTGTACCACCACAAAATAAGATTGTACAGAATGGTAGAAATCACAGCCCACATCTACCAAAGCTACTATGTTTATTATCGAGTTCCAGCTATTAGCCTGTTTGACTGGTCACTCCAAGCTTTGAAAACAAGTACACTCATAAGTATATTTAGAACCCTTATTGGTTCATTGGTTCTCACTCTTTATTGCCACCATAGTGCTTTTTATTTTAATTTCTTGAGCCTTCAACCAACAGGGCAAAAATAAATTAGCAAAAAAAAAAACCCTTTAAACAAGATTCAAGTTGACAATACTTATAGGACTACTTTTTTAAAACCCGTGAAGGTCTTTCGGTTGTCCCACTGGGGAATTCTTCAAGATTGAACATTCAAGGTTCTGTGTAGAAACATAGAACATTGGGGAAACATTAAGGCTTCTATGCAGCTTTCCTACCAGCAAGGGCTTCAAGTAAGGGTCCCTTTAGGATACTGTGTATCTCTGGGAAGTTTCTCTGGAGGAAACATTAAGGTTTCTATATAGAACACTAGAACAGTTTGTTTCCCTATCAGTGAGGGTTTCAAGTAAGGGTTCTTATTCTGTATATCTTTGGAATGGTCTCTGTGGGGGAAACATCAAGGGTTCTGTGTAGTAACCTAGAATGGAATACTTCCCTATCAGTCAGGGTTTCAAATAAAGGTTCCTTTGGGCTCTTATTAACCTCGTAAGATCTTTCTTTGAGAGGGTTCTATGTAGATCCTTACAACAGAATGCATCCATATCAGAAAACACTTAAGGAACCAGGTACACTTTACAGATCTTTAAGAATGGGCCTGTTGTAGCATACTTTCAAAAAAAAATGGGCAGGATTTGTGTCGTCACTTTGGGTTCCTCCCCAAATCACTTCACCCAGAAAAGTTTTGTGATGACAGGAGGCTCCCAGAAAGAAAGATTTCTCCTTGGAGATCTGAGCAGCATGTTGGGCGTCATCAATTTGTCAACGTCTCCGGGTGCCCAGCTCTGTTGATGTTTGTGTGTGCATTGTGATTTATCACTAAGTCTCTGTGCGCCCTTTTCCCTTGTCCCTACAGTTCTGGATATTGACTTCTAGCTCGGTCCAATGCTAACATTAACCACTGGGATTCCTGCAGCTAACCTTTGCTTTCTTATTCCCCGGACACTTTTTAGACTGAGCTTCGGCCTTTCAAGATGACGGATGGCACTGTATCGCAGACAGATGAGCTATGTCATGCCACCAGAGATGTGGAAATGGCAGGATGTGACATTTTCCAAAAAATGCCAGCTTTTCTGGAGAAATGCTGCATGTATGGATCTTGATGTAAGATGAAAAAGAAGTGAAGGAGTGAGACAGAATCAGAAGAAAGAAAGATAGACAAGTTGGAAGTGTGAAATGAAAAAAGAAAGAAGACAAGATGGTGGAGTCTAGTGACCTGCCAACTCTGAAAAGGAATAATGTGGAGTACTGACAATGTGGGTACAGAAAAAAATTTAGTAAACAAAAACGCACAAAAAAAACTTTTACAAATTGCTTGTCGAATGTCCTTCAGTGAAATATTTCCACATTACTGACATTTTCACTGTTGATCTGCTGCTTAAATCATGTTTAATCACATTCTAATTATCATTTTGTTCTATTGGAAATATATAAGGATAACAAGATGACATTATAAGAGATGACATCATCATCTATACAAATTATATGTTTCCATTATTCTTTATTGCATCCTCTTGAATTTCCAGCATCTCTCTTCAGGCAAATCCACATCCGCATAAAAACGTCAGAATGGAAAGCTGACTAGGAAGACAGACTGGAGTTAGAAAAAGAGAGAGAGAGAGAGAGAGAGAGAGAGAGAGAGAGAGAGAGAGAG
>JAOTRR010000035.1:12572897-12584967 GCA_028570945.1 Gogo arcuatus
TATATACATACACACACGTATATATAGTGAAAATATAAAAACACTTTATTTAGACTCCGCAATGTACAGTTTCCACTCTGTGATCTGTGTTTGAGTTTAAATTGTTCTCTCAGTGGGACAGAGTGTACAGACGTTCTCCATAAAATATAAAATATAAAATGGACAACTGGCCCTTTTAACTTTTAGCTGTAAAGTGGAAGACAACACAAAGAGTAACAGGGGGAGAGATAATAAGTGTGTGTATGTACGTGAGAGAGAGAGAGAGAGAAACATTCGGATAAGCAATGGAGCAAAAAATAAAATGAAACACACACACACACACACACACACACTTAATTTTTGGCGTACATCCTGACAGAATGAGTGCCAGAGGCCATGACAAGCTGAAGGCAGGCCAGGCTGCTAACGACCTCTGCCCCACAGCATTCTGGGATATGCTACAGTAATGAGCTAATCCTTGCTCATATACTGGCGCGCGCACACACACACACACACACACACACACACACACACACACACACTATTTTTTCAGCCTGGAGTTGTGTAGTGTTTAGCTTTTCACTGTAACTTTTGCTTGAGCTACTCCACAACACTAAATGTAACTAGAAATGGATAAAACGTACATGTTGTTCTTTAGTTTTAAAAAAATAGTAATCATTGGCAAATTGTTTAAGAGAAATAAAGCACTTGGGGGTGGTAACAGCAACTCTGATTCGTCATACCATGCCGACGTCGAGTTTTTTTACTATAACAGCATGTTTTATGTTTTAATGTTTGCGAGAAAATTGCCAAGCTAGTGTGTTTAATGAGGATTTAAATAACGATAAACAATGCATCCACAAGCTAACATCAGTAAGAGGTAACTTCTAAAATGATTTTTAAAAAAGGAAGATTTGCTAATAGGAGTGAGCCGTAACTTCTGATGTGTTACATAAATGTAAAATTTGCTAACATCAGTGAGTTGTAACTTTTAAAGTCATTAAAAAACGTAAGATTTTCTAACGTCAGTGAATCGTAACGTCGAATGTCATTTTAAAAACATTAAATTTGCTAATGTCACTGAATCGTAACTAATAAATTGATAAACAAACTTTTTTATTTTGTCATAAATGTTTATTTTACAGCATCTCTGTGTTTAGAATGATGTCATCAGTTGCCTACGTCTCTGATCCCTATACTGATATCTATACTTGACTCACGCAAATTTCTTACAAATCTTACAACAGATCTAAATTCCTGGGGTTTTCGTGTGTCGGATAAATGACAGTATTCACATCAATACACTCGCCCTTTTCTCAGGAATAATCATTAGCATCACCCACCTGAGCAGGAGTGTGTGAAATAAACCTGTGACATTCACACAAATAAAATCTCAAACAAAACTCAGAGATTAAAAGCAAACAATAATCATTTTCAGCTCACTGCTCGTGGACTAATCATAACCGGAGTGAACTCATCAAGCAGCAGGTAAATCATCTAATTCTCTCATGTTTCTTTCTTTCTTTTTTTATCCCTCGCTTTCAATTGCTCTTTTCTCATCCTGATTTGATTTCACTTCACCACTGAGCAACAAAATCTCTGTCGTTATTCCTCTCGCTCCCTCTCGCTCCCTCTCGCTCCCTCTCGCTCCCTCTCGCTCCCTCTCCCCCACCGCTCTCTCCGGGAAGAAAATGTTATCCCCTGCTTGACTTTGTATAAAAACGAAATGAGAAACGAACCAACAAAGACACAACAGAACCGGAATCTCGGGTTCTCAGGAAGTGGAACGTTCAACAAACGCTAAATCAGGAAGCAGAAAAAAGAGTTTACAGGCGATTGACCGAAAAAACAACAACAACAACAACAACAAATGTTTATTGCAGAACTGTAAACTCTGTGTGGAATTGAAGTGTAATTCTTTAATGCTGTAGTTGTTAACTCTATTTAATTCTAAAGTTATGTTCTATTCTATCTTGATGTATTTAATTGTATTATGTTACTATGTTCTACTCTGTACTGGACAGTGACATTCTATTCTATTCTATTCTATTTGAAAAGTTATATTTTATCAGTTTGGTTATATTCAGTTATTATGATCTATATATTCTACTCCTTCCTGTTTACCACCATTGGATATCGATATCATGACCTATTCTATTCTATTCTATTCTATTCTATTCTATTCAGACGTGTTCTGGTACAATCTGATCTGCAGTACGTGGTTCTAATCTATGATAATATTTCTCCTATGATTATGTAGATATAACATATTTTACTGCCATAATGTTATTTGATGATGTAAGTTCTGATGTTCTATTCTATTCTATTAATTTCAATTCTATTAAAGCTGTTTTCTTTTCATTTTCATTTGTGATATTTCTCCCTTATGGTGTCTATGCTATTTTCAATTTTTTCATCAGACGTTTGCACGTGGAGCTGGAGATAGAGCCTGCGTGGTTTCTCTCTTTGTAGTGGTGTACTGTATGTGGTCGGGATGTTTCTTTTTGACTGTGTGAGCGCGCACACACACACACACACACACACACACACACACATATAGTTGTATATAAACTCGCATGGATGAGCTGTTTCTCAAACACCAACCTTGATTTAAATGCAGATACACAAACTGTGTAAACAGATACACACACACACACACACACACACACACACACACACACACTGCTTGCCCTGTCAGAAGCTCGGTTTCCTGTCTTCTCCTCTTCCAATTTACAGTGAAGTCAACAAATGCAAACACTTGAAATATTATGCAAATTCCCCAGAGAGAAAAATATGATAGCCATGAAAAGTTATTCAGAAAAAGAACGAGCGCGTCCTCTCTCTCTCTCTCTCTCTCTCTCTCTCTAAGCTGATAGTTATTCTCTCCTGGAGAAAGTGTTCGAACATCATTACCAGTTGAGTAAATAAATACACAAACCAATAAACACCTAAGCCAGTGGCAGGTTGGATGCGGAACATGAGCGCCGCTGCTGGCCTGCAGACAGAGTGTGCTTGAGAGCTCATCATTATTACTTAACGAGTAATTAGCAAGTGAATAAATGTACGGAGATAGCAATTGAAAGGCAAATTGCGCACAGTTCATAGCTATTAACTATTCCAAATGAGGGTTTAGTGACTCTGGGTGGCTGTAGCTTTGTGTGTGCTGTGGGGGTCAGTCACTGTGGGTAATGTGTGTAAATGAGAGGGAGAGTGTGTGAGGAAGAGAGGTGAAATGATGGAAATGGATAAATAGCCTGATGGCCCCTACAGGGATGGAGTGGATATGGTGTAAATAAGGCCTACAGGAATCAGGTGGAGATCTGGCACATGGAGATGGGGCGGAGATGGGGTCTACAGGGATGGGCTGGAGATCTGGCCCATGGGGATGGGATGGAGATGGGGTCTACAGGGATCAGGGGAGATCTGGCCCATAGAGATGGGGTCTACAGAGTGAGCTAGGGATATACGGGAAGATACGTGAGTCTGTGCAGGTTATGGTTGTGGAGTAAGGACTGAGATGGAGCCTGCAGGGATAGAATGGGGACAGGTTGGAGTGTGTGTGAGGAAGGAGATAGAGATGGGGTAAACATGCAATTACATGGTAAAAGGAAGGGAAGGTATTGGGGCCTATGGAGGTTATGGTGATAGGGTAGGGATTGAGATAGAGCCTGCAGGAATAGGATGAGGATGGAGTTTGAGCCTGTGGAGTCAGAGGCTGTGGGGATGGAGATGTGGCCTTCAGGCAATGCCAGGGACAGTCAGCCAGAATTTTCTCTCTCTCTATGTTTGCATGTAATTACATGATTTTTGCTACCAACTGATTTTTCATTTTATTGAGTCAACTTTTTTTAATCTTGCTTTGATTTCTATTTCATTTTGAAGTTTATTATCAGTGTTTCCTTTGGACACTTTTGTCAAAATAAATAAAAAATTCACTGCAAATGGAAAATGAAAAGAACACACCTGGAAAATTACTAAAGGCTGAGATCCAAGCAGCTATAACCAGGGACTTTATGCAGCAAATAAATTGATTAGCCAAAAATGCACACCAGACAATTGTCCATACAAAGTTGAGGATCTGGCAGAGTAGACCACATTTTATATCCCTCACACATACACAGAGTTTCTCCAGCACTAACACAGGGCATCAATAAACTCAATAAACCTACAACAGATCGATGATACACTAAGACATGCAGAGTTTCTTATGGGTTTCTATTGATGCCTTGTCACAGCAGGCGTTATAGTAATCAGGACCTCCCCCTGCTGGGACACACCCAATACTGAAAGAATAAGAATCTTAGAGAGAGAGAAGGAATTTGTGTAAATTGTGCATTAGAGGAGAGAAGGAGCACCAGCATCTCAAACAAGGGCTGCTTAGAGTCACAGTCATCAGTATTCCCACAAGAGAGAGAGTGAGAGGGTGAGAAGGTTGCCATATGCATGCACAAATCCTCCACTCCTTTCCATTTGTTCATCGGCAACAGTATGTGAGTGTAAAATCATGCTTCATTGGCTGCTTCACTTTCCACATTTTTTTCTGAAATGGACTTCATGCAGTCCCTCTCTCCATCTTTCTTAATGTGAAGAGGGGCTCGGCGTGCACACTAATAAGTCTCCCAGCCAACTCGTTCTGCTGCTACTGTGTGAATACAGCTCTGTAGGAGCATGACAACACCATTCACATCTCAATGCATCAGGATGGGGAAGAAAACAAGACACACACTCTCCGTTACCCTGTGTCAGGACATCTTACCATTTCACATCCCTAATCATTTACACAACTCAACTCATGAATGTTGTGAAATAGGTGAGGGATAGGTTGTAGAGAGAGCAGGTGTAGCTTTTCATATAATTGTATTCAACTAAATTAAATTAAATTACACTTAGATTTCAAATGAATTTTGTGTAATTGTATGACCATGTTGAGAACTGGCTGGAGGTGGCTTAATGGTCAAGGCAGCATTGGGATACTGATTGGAAGGTTGTGAGCTCAAATGCCAGCATTACCACTCTTGAGCATGACTTGCTCAACTTTCCAAATTATAAGTCGTTTTGGGGAAAAAACAGCAGACACACTGCCCTTTGTGGATAAGATTGGACACCTCTGGGATAAACAAGGAGGTATTTTAATTATGAAAGGGGCTTCCTGATTATTAGGAGGTAATCTATTGGGAAGCAGAGCGTATTAGTTGGGGTAAAGACAAATGAGTTGTTGCATGTGGTTTTTGCAAGAGGATGGGGCACATTAGTTAAAGGAGAACCATCTGAGTTGGGAGACAGGGGTGTGTGTATTACGGGAAGATCATTTTGTTTGGTGATGTACATTATCTTGAATGTAACAAAGGCATCAGTGATAAGGATTGGAGGAAAATGGGTTATGGGAAGACCTTCTGGGCTGGAGAAGAGGTATCTTGGTATCTGGATTAGTGAGGAGCATCCTGGTTATCGGTAGAACATCTGGATTTGGAGGTAATGGAATCAAGTAGGATCTCCAAGGAATCTTGGTCTTGAGGTTTTACTATTCCCAGTTAGTAGCAAGGCTGAAAGGACCAACAAGGTGAAGAGAGAGTGCATGGTGGAAGGAGAAAGATTTGTTGTTGTGGGAGCCCCTGATGGGGAAGAGGTGTGCAGATGTGCAGCACCTTCAGCAGCCCGAGCAAGCCATTCCACTGCTATTTTAAAGCTTCTGTTGCTATGGGTAACCCCCTCTCCCTCCTCCCATGCACACACACACTCTCTCTCTCTCCCTCCGTCTGTAACTCGCTCTCTAATTTCTATGGCAACCCACAATTCACTCGATTGGCTGTGTTCAGGACTTTTCCTACCATGTTTCTCTCCTGTTTTTCCAGAGCATTACATTCCTATCAAACAGAGTTAAGTACACACACACAGTCACGCACAAGTGCATTATGCCATCCTATATTTAGTAAAGCAGCAGGATGTGTGGGTGTCTCACTGACCTGCCAGAGTTGGCCCATTATGTTATATAAGTGTATACTTCTCATGTAAATGATACAGCGCTACACATCATTACATTCACGAAAACCAGAAAATATATGAGGCAAAACTTTTTGCGCAAACTTTTTTTTAACAGTTCTGAAGATGTGTAGGAACTGGAGATGTCCATCAGTGATCCAGCCCATGTACAAAACACACGGAGTTGCACAAGAGTCCAAGATCTATCTGGCAGTCATCTGTTTATTTACTGTGTATGTTTCTATAATTATGTATATCTACATAGCTCTACATCTACAACTGCATATATCTAGCTACTTATATACATCAATCTATCTGTGTATATTTATCTATCTATCTATTAGCAGGACAGATATCTCAGTGATTCAGATTTATCTTACTGTATCTCTCATCTTCTTGGATCGGACTCTAAAAGCTCTTGCCAAAGGAATAAAACTGCACTCATCTGAACATGACGTGTACATTTATGCCTCTGGGGAGCCACTGAAATGGACAATAAAATCCTGGTGTGGAGTGTGTGAACCTCAGTGTGTGTGTCTCTGAGAGAGAGAGTGAGAGAGAGGGAGAGATACATACCCACACACACACACACACACACACACACACACACACACACACACACACACTGCCCCCTAACCTTTTTCTCCCTCTCGAGGAAAGTTGTCAGGTCTTCAAACATGTCAGCCTCTAACTCATCTGAGCCGCAGAAGTGTGTGAGGTTATTAAAAATGAACACAAGCTCTGGGGTTAGCTCTTCTCCATTACCGAGGAGGTGAAACACCCAGGACACAAGGGACGCACCAATCCCATACTGAGCATCTGCTTTGAAACAGCATTAGCATGGATTGCTGGAATGATATGGACTCTGATCTGACATATTTTACATCAATGTATGTATAAGCAAACGGCACAAATTGTCTTAAATACCCCGGGGAACCTATAACGAGATTAATCACTTGCTCACAACATTATTCAGATACAGGCTGATCGCTAATTGGTCACATTCTAAATTGTAGTGGTAAAGCTGCTAGGCTAGCAGTGCACAGGGCTAGCTTGAACCTCTAGCTAACTAGCAAGCAAAAGCCAACTAGCGTAAGAGGGCTAACCTAGCACAGACTATGCTATCATTCTGAACAGATAAGGTTCCATGTAGAACCTCTTTAGCTAGTGGGCATGCCCTATTTTTATTGCCAATTGCCCTAGTTTCACTACTAACACCAAGCTAATGTGATATCCACACAAGCTTGATACAGAATGTACACCAAACCAACCATTCTACTACAAATCCTCCTGCTAAAAATAAAATTCCGGAGAAGATCATGAACTCTGTATTGATTGCATCCATTCAGTCCTCTGTTCTGTCAGTGAATACTCACTTTGTCCACCAATGTGCTCAAACACATCCAGCCTTAACATAATAAAGTAAATAAAGAAAAAAAAGTCAAGGCCTTTTTGGGGAGATTTTAAGAGGTAAAGAAGCAGCGATTCAGGACACGGAAATAACTGATGGAGAAGCGATTGAATAGTGCTTATTAAATGTGATAAAGAAAAGACCATGAGTGTGCTAATCAGTCAAGGAAAAGGGATTTGCATTGAAACTGAAGAAGAAGAAGAAGAAGAAGAAGAAGAAGAAGAAGAAGAAGAAGAAGAAGAAGGAGAGTTGTCTGTGAAGGTCATGGTGCAAGAACAGATCGAGTTAACAAGCTCTGTTTCTTTACTCTCTCAATACATTGCTTCGTGCCAAACACACTGGCCGCTTTCATCTCCGAGCCGGTCTAAAGATCTCACCTGTCAAATCTCAGCTGCGATGAAGTGACAAGCTGCTCAAACCCCCACCAGAGCCGCCAAGATCTTTCTCAGCTGCAGGAAAATCCTAGGACATGTTTCCATCTGAGCAACTTGGCAATTCTAAGCAAAACTGTCACAAGAAAAACATGACCTGTGTTTCCATCAGTTGCTGTTTCAGTGAATGTTAGAAGGTTAAGAAGAGTTACAAGATGGCATAACTTTTTATCCATTTATAGTTACATTTAATGCTGTGGAACGCTGGTGAAAAAAGTTAGTTCATGTTCTCAGTTACATTATAGCAGCTATAAAGTCTTTCCCTCACCAGCCTCTCTCTCTCTCTCTCTCTCTCTCTCTCTCTCTGTCTATCAGTTAATAAGACAAAAAACACAGAAAAAATAAACAAAGCATAAACTCCTTTATCCTGAACATGTCGGAAAAGTTACAGTTTTCGCTGACACTGGAGACTCCTTCCATAAATGTGTTCATGTGCTTGAGTGACATTGCAGGCTAGGAGTGTTGGATAGAGGGCTGTCCATTAAGCATGTCTATTAGGATATTAAGCCACGCCCACATATACAATACTAAGTCTCAATAGTGAGTTCAGCGTTGGTTGGAGTGTTTTATTACATTTCTGCTTTGTTTTGCTGGATGTTTAATACTACACTTAAATATACATGTCAATAACTCAGGCTGGAAAGAATCATCGTGTTTCTCTTCATTTTTTCTCTCTCTCTCTGTTGTCCTGGAATTTCTTAACATAATGTATCTTTGGCTTAAAGAGGAAGGACAAAACACAGACACATTTTAGTGTTGTGTGTGTGTCATTCATGCTGTGAATGACGGTGGAGCTTTAAATATCCTCACACACTCGGCTTCAGCGTGCCATCATCAGTATCATGACAGAGAGACGTGCAGATTTTTTCCGAACTCTCTCTTTCTCTCTCTCTCTGTTCTGTTGAGATACATCGACTGGCAGCTTTGCTTTGCCTCGCCTCTATCTAGCTGCTTATTTAGCATGGTAGCAGGACACACACACAAACTCAATTTCTTATTTTCTGTTAGAATGGAAAACCACTCCAAGCAAATGGACCAGCCGTAGTGAGCCAATATAAACACTGAATACATGAGGGAGGCCTGAGGATACACACAAACACACACACACACACAAAAAGATGAAAGGCAGCTTCCATATGTATCAAGCGGTGGGCCGGATTTGCTCTGTTGCTGAGGATTCAAGATTCGGAGATGTGTGGGATGGAGAATAAGCCTTGGCTATTTCAGCAACAGTTTTACAGTCATATCCCATCTGATCCTCAGCACAATCTGTATCCAGGCCTCTCCCATGAGGAAAGAAACCCCAGCAGGTATGAGAAAAGATTGAGTATGACAACAGATTGCACTGGAGGACAGAAATCCTGGGGGACCTAACCAAAAACGATGCAGCATCAGGATGTTTTTTTTAGCTTAAAGAGAGGTCAAAAGCAGAAGAGCGATAGAATGATAGCCTGACAAAGAAAGATAGCCAGAGGGTAGTAACCACTATTGGCTCTTGTTTCCAAGGTTTCTGAATTTGCGGGGTTGAAATTCAACCAGTTGAACTCAATCAGGAAGCAAAGTTAACTGATTTCTGGAACTGAGTTCCTCTTTGCAATTCCCTGGCCTTTTCTCTTTCAAGTGAGGTTGTTGCAGAGCTGGTGGCAGCGGTCAGGGATTCTAGAGGTGTGATCAGATGTTCTGAAGGTAAGGTAATAGGTTCTGGTAGTGTGATCAAAGGTCCTAATGGTGTTGTCAGATGTTCTGAGGGAGTAGTCAGAAATTCTGAGGGTATGGTAATAGGATCTGGGGGTGTGATCAAAAATTCTAATGGTGTTGTCAGATATTCTGAGGGAGAAGTCAGAGGTTCTGAAGGTATGGTAATAGGTTCTGGGGGTGTGATCAAAAGTTTGCGAGGAGCAGGTGGGAGTAGACAGAGGTTCTGGGCAAGAGGGAGGAAGTAATCTGAGGTTCTTTGGGAGCCAGTGGCAGTGGTCAAAGTATCTTTGGAAGTGCATGCAAGTGAGTGGGAGTGGTAGAGGGAGGCAGTCATGAAAGTATACTTGGAAATTAATGGGATAGCCAGAGGTTCTGGAAAAGCATGTGGGAATGTAATGTATGAGCGTAAACAGGGTATCTTTGGGAGCAGGTGAGAATGGTGAGTTTCTTTGTGAGTGGGTGGGAGTGCTCAGAGTATCTTTGGGAGTGGGTGGGAGCGGTCAAAGTAACTTTAGAAGCAGCTGGGAGGGGTCAGAGTATCTTTGTGAGTGGATTGGAGTGGTCAGAGGTACTGCAGGAGCAGGTGGGAATGATCTGAGGTTCTGGGTGAGCAGAGTGGAGTGGTCAGAGGTACTGCAGGAGTAGATAAGTGTGGTCAGAGGTTCTGGATGAGCAGAGGGGAGTGGTCAGATGTTGTAGGATTGAATGGCAGTGATGGAGTCACTTTGTCAGTGGAGGGAGTATCTTTGGGAATTGGAGTGAGTGGTTGGAGGTTCAGTTGGAGTGGTATTAAGTGATAAGACCTCCAGTGGGAGCAGGTGGAAGTAGCTACAGTATATTTGGAAGCATGCGGGAGTGGTCAGAGTGTCTTTGAGAATGGGTGGGAGTGGTCAGAGTATATCTGAGAGTTGCCAGGAGAGGTCAGAGTATACTTGAGTGTGGGTGGGAGTGGTCAGAGTATATTTGGTAGCAGGTTGGAGAGGTCAGAGTATCTTTAAGAGTGGCTGGGAGTGGTCAGAGTATACTTTGGAGTAGCTGGGAGTGGTCTGAGTATATTTGTGAGAAGGTGGGAGTGGTCTGGGTATATTTGGGAGCAGGTAGGAGTGGTCAGAGTATTTTTGGGAAGAGCTGGGAGTGGTCTGAGTATATTTGGGAGCAGGTGGGAGTGGTCAGAGTATTTTTATGAGTGGGTGGGAGTGGTCAGAGGTTATGGGAGAGCAGATAGGAGTGGTCAGAGAATCTGGCAGAGCAGGTGGGAGTAACCAGAAAATATTTACTTTGTCTTTTCCCTAAAACTTGTCCAATTATGGTACCTGGGTACTGCTGTGCTTCACCCTGTCACCATAGAGACCAGAAAGAAAAATGGCTTATGCACAATAAAATTAGCAAGATGAACTTATACCCCTGTGGTACGATACAACTGCATTAAAACAGAGGCTGCTGTCTCACTCTATTACTGTCTGTCTCTCTGTTACTCTTCTCCTACCATTACACACACACACACACACACACACAGTATAATGAGCGTGACAGAACTTAATACCTGTGCTCTGGGCTTCTTAAAGAACGATAATGTGACCAGTCAATATCAGGCGGTTTGAAGTGATGGCGTGATGGCTTTATTGATTATGATCAGTGAAACACTAACCTCCGATAAAAGCCGAGCTGACCGCAGATGCCTCATGAAATATTTATGGTTTTGTAATTTCAGGACGGCCGTCACTTCTGCTGACGCCACCGAGCGTGATGAACGAGTGAGAGTCGATTAGCAAGAACCGTTTTCATTTCATTATCGAACACTAAAACACTTCACATTCTGTGCCTCCAACACCGTTCCAGCGTTCTCCATTAACACCTGTGCATTATTATTATTATTATTATTACTAATCTTTATTTCTTTATTTCCTTCTTTTTTCCTGTTTGTTTTATTTTCATTTAGTTTTCTTCTATTTCTTGATATCCTTTCTTTTCTCTTACCCTTTTTCTCATTTCTTTCTTTCTTTCTTGTTTTCCCTCCCTCTTTCTCCTTTTTTGTTCTTTTCCATTGCTTAATTTTTGTTTCCCTTATTCTTTATTTCAATTTTTATTCACTTTATTTTACTTTCTTTATTCATCTTTTTCCTCCTTGTTTCTTTTTTACTTTTACTTTAGTTTCTTTTTCTTTTCTCTTTCCCTTTCTCTTGTCCCTCCTCTCTTCTTTCTCTTTCTTTCTTTCTTTCTTTCCCCTTATTCCATTTTTGTTTCCCTTGTTCTTTATTTAACTTTATTTTTCTTTACTTTTTTTCTCCTTGCTTCTTTTTTATTTTCTTTTTACTTTCTTTCTTTCTTTCTTTCTTAGTTTTTATTTCTCCCCTCCCCGCTATATTCTTTCCTTCTTTCCTCTAGTTTTGTTTTTGTTTCCCTTATTCTTTATTGTTCCTGACTTCACTTTTATATTCTTTACTTTTCTTATCTTTACTCTCATTCCTCCCTCTTCCTTCTGCATCTCTCTCTCAAATCAGAACCATCAACTTGAGCTTGTCTACACACACACACACACACACACACACACACACACACACACACACACACA
>JAOTRR010000035.1:12642197-12653520 GCA_028570945.1 Gogo arcuatus
TGTGTGTGTGTGTGTGTGTGTGTGTGTGTGTGTGTGTGTGTGTGTGTGTTTTGGGCTGAAGTGAAGAGCTTGTAAGTCTGACAGAGAAGAAAAAATGAACTGTTGAAAAAGACATCCAATTTGTTCTGACATTGTTAGTCGTGTTTCATTGATTAAAGAAATCACAAATATTGAAAAGATTTTAGTTTAAAGTTTAGGAAGCAATTTGGGGCAAAAATGAAAAGAGAAAACCAAACAAAGTGACTAGTAAGAATGTTTAAAAATCTATACTAATTATCAACTTTAACTGAGTTTTAAAACTTTTCTTAAAAGGAGAACAAAAGTCGTAATTATGAAATGATTTTTCACGACACTGTACAGACGCTTGACAACGTGGTAATAAAGTAAAGGTCATTGTTTTCTCCTGATGTGATGTTCACCGTGTTTTCCCGCAGATCCGTGTGTTCAGGCCGCCGAATTACTCGGGTACGATCGCTCTGGCCCTGCTGGTGTCTCTGGTAGGAGGTCTTCTCTACCTGCGCAGGAACAACCTGGAGTTCATCTACAATAAAACGGGCTGGGCCATGGCTGCGCTGGTAAACAGCGCTCCTTTATCAGAGTTCACTCAGACCTCCCTGGGAAATACACTGAACACTTTATACTGAAATATTCAGCAATTCTGCTGCTATTCATATATGTTTTTTATTTGGTTAGTGTTTTGAAATGTTTTGTTATTCCTGTGAGAGAAGTTAGTGGTTGTGTCTCGTTCTGAATAAACAACTCGGTGTCATGCAGTTACAGTAAAATAATCAATAACAGCGTGGTGTGATGAAGTGGCGTTACCGTGACCATACAGAAGTTGATTATTTTCCTGTAACAGGACGTCACAAAGTGTTTTATTCCTCTTACAGCACAGCAGAATGCCAGTGAGTCTAGTTTTGTATTTATTAAAGAACTCGATGTCACGCTTTTTATCCATTTAGAGTTACATTTCATGCTGTGTAATGTCCATGAAACACTTATCGAAGTTATAAACATTGATTTCCTGAACAGTTTGTCTTTTGTTACTCTAAGGTTGCATTTTGATGTTTATGTTTATTTTAAAATGTAGACATGTATGTAGTACAGTAATACTCCACCACTTACCTCTTTACTCTTTGACTGGGAAAGTTTCTGAGACATGAGTAAGCAAGAGAAATGAGTTCCGGACTTTCTGAGTGCTTTTCACAACCGTGTGATTATACTCCGGAAGCGGAGAGAATGTTAATTCGAGTTAGTGTTGGAAAGGTCAGATTTCACAGCAGCCAAAAATACCCTTGAACAGACAAAAGGTCTGGCTGACATTGCACATGCTTTAAGTAATCGTTAAAGATGTCAGAATTGAGTGGGAAATTTTGCCTAGAGGAAGTTAATTAATGTCCTTAAAAGCAGCAGTACTACATTTCAGCGTGCAACGAGGCCATATCGACGAGCGCCGTAACGTTGAGCGAATTAAGGATTCGGGAGCGTGCGCTGAGCTTAATGCAGCCAACGATGTCGTAACAGATGATGTTGTGGCTGTACGCTATTGATATTTATTCTGGAAAAAAAGCAGGAGCTCGACCTTCTGCACTGCACCGGCTGAAGTTTGTTATTCGGAGTATTGATTACAGGACGAGGCTTGGCTATGGATTCTACTGCCTGAGAGGATCATATCGATCTCTCTCTCTCTCTCTCTCTCTCTCTCTCTCTCTCTCTCTCTCTATCTCTCTCTATCTCTCTCTCTCTGTCTCTCTATCTCTCTCCTTTCTCCTTTCTCACACCATCGCTATCTCTCTCTCGAGTAGAGTCTGAAAGTCTGAGTCGACTTCCAGAAGCTGTTTATTTTAAAAAATCCAATAGATTTACATCAAACTGTTTTTCTCAAACGAGGTTTCAGGACACAAGCAGCTTTATTTCTCTTTTTCGTAAAGATTTCACCAGTATGAGTTTGTTACGATTTGTATCATGATTAATGTTGGACCTTTTGTAAGTAAGGAATAAAACAGTGTGTGTGTTGTGCTGTTATAGGAAAATCATAATGAAGGCCATTTGAATTGCCGTTTTTCCTGTAACAGCATTTCCTGACATGTTTTATTCCTCTTATTCCAACTTGTTACAGAGTGCTGACACTGGAGACTCCTTCCATAAATGTTCTATAACAGTGTCAACTGCTGGAACGTAAGTGAGAACAGGAAGTAATGCGATGTTAAATGTACAAATTGTAATCGTTGGCAAATTGCTGTGGCGTAAGAGGAATAAAACACTCAGAGATGTGCTGTTACAGGAAAATAATCAACTTCAGGGTCGTAACTATAGCATAGTTGTTTTACTATGTTTTTAATGCTTTGATGAAACGTTGACATGCCAAAAAAGGGAAGTACCGGTACTTTTTGCTCTACTATAAGCACTGGACCCTACACTCGCAAAAAAAGAAAGTACGTACTTGTCAAACAGACCTTAAGGGCCAATTTTAGTCTTTGAAGAGTCTGACACTACCAAAGTCTGTTACACAAGTAGAAAAAGGGTACTAAACTGTACCTTTTCAATGTGGTGGTACCTTTAAGGCAACATCTTTTGTATCTAATCATAGCTTTAGAAATTTTAAATATATACAATCGGAGCTTAAGGACTGTACTGGTAAAGCTCAAGGTGCACATGACTCACGATTACAAGTAAAAGGTACTGGATAAAGTTGTAAATTACAGACCCACTGCATCAACACGCTGAGTAGTGTTTTTGTTTTTCTTTTTACGTTTCACATATTTCTTTCTTTCTGTCTCTCTCTTCTTCTTCTCTAGTGTTTAGTGTTTGCTATGACCTCTGGTCAGATGTGGAATCACATCCGAGGTCCTCCGTACGCCCACAAAAACCCCCAGAATGGCCAAGTGGTGAGTTCCATACCTCAATTTATGTATTCCGTATGTCTTTCTCTCTCCGTTAATCCGTCAGACACACAGTGGAGCTTCAACACAAACAGCACCTGCGCTTTATATTCCACAAACACAGCCGTTCCATTCCGAGCTCCACAAATACATTAGTTAAGCATTTGTTTGTTTAGCATTTAGTTAGTGTGAGAACATTCAGATCAGAATTTGGAGCACTTACAATCTAGAGGCAAGGGCTTTTTTTAATCAGGAAAACAAACCTCAAACATGGTAAGGATTTGAGAAAAAGCTGGAATTGAGCTTTCTCTGAGAATCTGTGAGCAAGGAAGCTCTGGATTGATCAAAAGAATGTTGAAGAGATCTGAGGAATGTTGGATAGATTCTGAAGGTTGCCAGACATACCGGGTTTGAAGACCTCACAATGTATATGAGAACCTTCAGGTGGATCTGAGTAAATGACAGAAGGAATCTGAGCAACTTGGGCTGGATCTGAAGATCCCACGATAGGTCTGAGAAGCTCTGGATGAGTCTAAAGATCTCAGAATGTATTTGAAAGAATATCAGAACACATCTTAGGCCCTCGGGATGGATCTTAAGATCTTTGGATGGGTCTGAGGGCCTGCAGGTGAATTGGAATAAAAAATTAATGCAGGAATGGGTCTGAGAAATTTGGGCTGTCTCTGAAGATTGCTGAATGGATCCAAGGAATTTGTGGATGGATCTGAATAAATACTCGAGGAACTCGGGATGGATCTGAAGATCTCACAACGGATCTGAGGATATTCAGATGGATCTAGGGAATGGTGGATGGATCCGAATGGAATTGAATGAATTCAGGAATGGGTCTGAGGAACTCATGAAGGGAGATCTCGGAAATGGTGATGGAGCTGAGAAACACAGGGCCCGTGAGGCTCCAAATGGGTTTCGGGGAAATCTGGAAAGATCCCTAAGGAGGACTTGTTCTGGAAAAACAAGGTGTGCATCCAGGAGTGACGTAGAAAGCTGGATCTAAAGGTATGAAGGACAGTTGCTACTGTATGTTGGTCAGGCAGGGTTTATGTGGCGGTGCAGTGTGAAGCATGCAGCTCTGGAGAACTTTTCAATGCCGTTGCTCATAAAAACACAACAGAAAATAAACTTTTATTTCAAGCAAAACTGCCAGCGCATACAATTGTGTAAATATTGAACAACGCTTTAAGCGTTTGTCAGCAGTGTCAAAGTTTAACAACACACACACACACACACACACACTCTCTCTCTCTTTCTCTCTCTCGGAAATGCAATAACTCCCGTTCTTTGTCCTTGCCCCAGAGGAGTTTTTGTGTCCGTGATCCAGTCAATAAAACAATTGAATCCGAGTCTTTTAATTAATACACTATAAATAAGGGGATAAAAAGCTTCCAGACTGTAATCCTCCTCCTATGACGAGTTTCCCTTTTACTGAAACTCCCGCTGGAACGCCAGTGACTTTTATTGTCTGTAATTTAGGGGTGGCATTGGAATTCACGCTGGGGTCGGAAAATTAAACCGTCTCTACAAAGTTGTAGAAGGAAGATTAAATTAGTGGTGTGTTAAAACCTTACGAGAGCTTTTAGCACAGCAACATTTTCATCTGGATCAATACTGACTCTGAGTGATCCTTTTTCACTTTCTGAGAAATTAAACATTCTTAAATGATGGAATATTTGTGTTAGTTGTGTTTAACTTACATTTTAACAACATGTTGCTCTATTAACAATAACCAGTTTAAACGACAAAATGTGATAGGGAATTGGTTTTCGAATGAAAACAGGAAGCTTGAGATTTGTGGATTTAAACGGGTCTTTCTCTCCACCTCCGACTTTTAATTTAATAACATGGCATCCACTCATTATCGAGCAGCGGATAAAATAGCACTTGATCCAGTACATGCTAATAAATTGGAAAAATTGTGGGTATAACTTAAAAACTGACAACAAAAGAACAAAACGTGCATAACTCAGCTCTGAATATGGGCCACATAAATATAACGTAGAGTCGGTACAGCTGAAATGTACTCTAGCTAGCTAATAGAAGTAAATAGCTGTAGGGTGGGTGTGGTGTTGGTGAAGGTGTGGTAACTGGATTAGGGTTAGCTAGTTCAAAAAATGTAATAGAAACTTAGTTGTGTAAGTTGCAGGAGAATTTAGGAATTTCGATCACGTGTTTTGTGCTGCTGCTGCCCCCAAATGGTTTGCTGTGGTCTTACATTCCCCCCAAACCTGTGCGTGTTTACGCTATAACACATTTCTGTTACAACGATTCCAACTAAAATCATTCCAGTGTAGAAGAGGAAAGACAGATAGCACTGAGTGTGTGGAAAGGATGTTCAGTATGAGCAGAGTGTGTGTACAGATTAAACCCTGAAGCAAAGCTGAGGCCTGGACATAAATCTTTAGTGTATCCATGTGGAACCGTCCGCAGTTTTCACTTCAGCCCTTGAGCTGCAACTTTTATCGGTTAAGTGATTAAAATCCACTCAACATTACAGCTTTTTCATAAAAGTTCACTTTTTTCGTTTTGAAAGTGCTCCGGCTTTCACAGAGGGCAATAAAAGTCTGGAACTATGGTGCCATAATAGTAGAGAAAGTAGGAACGATACCAGCGCTCATCAGTAAAGTAAAAACGGTCCATGGTGGAACAGTTTGACTTTCCTGCTCCGGTTTGTACGGCTCTGGTGGAAAGGCTGACCCCGTTCCCACTGGATGACGCTTGAGGTCAGAATGAGAAGAAGCTTAGCGTTAGCCGTCTCCTCTATTGTCTATTCACACAGTAGAAGAAAATATGAAGAACAAACCATAACGAATTTGTATTTGCTCTTCAGGCTTCCTAAATCTCATCATTTCCAGATTCACACAGATGGTTCATGAGGTCTGGAAAGCGTTCTGATAAAATTAGCTATAAAACAAAAACCTCACTAAATATTTAAAACCATCAACAATTTCCACAAGTTGGTCATTTGGCTGTTATTTTATGGCTTAAGGAGGACGAGATGTTCTTATTACTCGTGATAAATGACCTTTTTACTTGTTTTATAATTAAGAAAGAATTCAAATATGATCGCTCCATGTCTGAGTCCCGTGAGTTCGTTCAGTGCAGAGTGAGTTATAAAATTAGTAATGATGATGATAAATTCTGCTATAAGGGAAAAGGGAACTCTGCGAATACTGAAGAGTTAAAAGAAAACGCTCTTTTTAGTCAAACTGAAAGCCTGTGTTTGGTGGGTGCCATCAAATTCGCAGAGTATCGGGACCTCGTGTCTTGTTCTTGTCCCATTTTGGGTATAAATAAAGTTTTGTAAGTGAATTCTAGGTTAGCTCTCTCTGGGTCTGGGGACGTTTCGCTGACTTGTAATTGCTGCTTGGGTGAAACATTTTTACCCACTTTTCCCTGTGTGTAGTTTAGCGATGATAGGACGCTGGGGAGCGTCAGGCCATCTGCTTGCAAGAAAACATGGTGTAGCTCTCAGGAACCGCTCCACACTCCATCTGCACCTTCATCACTTTTATGGAGAGATGTGCTGTGGAGCTGTGGAACTGTGGAGCTGTGGAATAAGGAATAGGTAAGAAACAGAAATATAAATGTCAGTAGTGCATAACGATGAGGAATTATAGAGGGGCGTGGCTGAGACAGAATATCGTAAATCCCACTTATCCTGTCAAAACCTCATAGTTTAGACAATATCAAATGATTCTGATTCAAATAATCACTCTTTACATCCGTGGTGAGCAGAAAAGCATCTCAACACGTCTCACCTTGATGCAAATGAGCTGCAAGAGCAACAGAGCACATCCATTCCTGTACGCCAAGGAGCACAGTAATCGCCATGGTAACACTACAACCATGATGTAAACGTGAGAATCGGATTAGCATCAGGTCTTACGAAAAAAACCCTGACGTATCAAAGCATTAGAAATGTGCATCAAGGCAGACGATGGAAAAACATCATCCTTGATCCTTTACATTGGGATTTAAAGTGAGTTTCTTTGTGATTAATCACCAGTGAAGTGCGTGTGTGAAAGGGCTCGCTGATTTCCCGGAGTAGAGTAAAGCTAACTTTACCTCGTTGACTCTGGATGGTGTCGATAACGAGGATAAATTCATCACTTCTTATGTTTTTTCCTTCATATTTTTCATTTAGCATTCCACAGCATCGACTCGTGACTGCTTATGAATATTCACGAGCTGTGAAATCCAAGATGGAAAAGACGGAGAAAGTCGTTCCACAACGATTTATAGGCAACAGTTCATCACAGGAGTGATTTTCGAATGCCTGAAAGGAAGAAGACAGAGCACTTTTAAGCACCGTAGATTTTCCAAAAATCACTTTAAATTCTACAACGCAAACATCATGCACATTACCACGACGAACATTAATCATAACGGCTTAATAACTCAAATCTTTAACTTCTCTACAGGGGAACGTCGCTTTAAAAGTATAATAAATGCACAAAAACCTACAGCTAGCGCACGTCTCTGCCCCACTCGTCTTCCTCAGAGAGCAGAGCGAAGTGAGCTCTCATCTCATCCATTAAATCTGAAACTGTCGAAAGGGAAAAAAAACACCACAAACGAGGACCGAGCTCCACAGAATGACAATTAAGATGAAGCCGCAAAGGCTAATGCAGCAGAAATCGTTAAAAAGGTCTGTCATGTCTCTTCTGTTGTTGGTGAACAATCAGAGATTGATTTGCAGGTGTGCTTGGGTTGCCATGCCTTTCTTTTCCCCCCTCTCCAAGTCTCCCACCTCTCCATACGCTGATGTTATGAATTATTCAGCCGTGAGCATTGATCTCAGTGTCATAAACAAACCGCTAACGACGCCACTGATCCCTGAGCCCAGACGCTCGACTCTGATGCGCCTCAGACGCGTCCGGTTCGTCCCCGAGTGGATTGAAAACCCTTTCCAAATGAACCGTGCTCCTTTACGACTGTTTCAGAAGTCATGTTGAAGAAAGTGCTGACTGAGGAAGTTTATTTCCAAACTTTATTCCATAAAGACAATTAATTTCTTAAAGTTTAGTGTAGCATCCGCCGTAGAAGGCCCTGTGAATGAGCTGTTACCATGGAAACCATATTAAAACGGTCATTTTGCACCTAATACCAAAACTACAGCTAGGAACTGCGTCTGCGTTTTATTATTTATTATCATGTAAAATAATTAACATCGAGTTTGTTCATAAATTCAAACAAGTCTGGAAAAGCCGACTTCCGAGAGAAATAAGAAATCTGAATTTATATAACTTTATCCAAAAAATGGAGCTAAGGTAGTTAGCCACATTGCTAATGTAGCCGTTTAATGAAAGCTGAATTAATTCATTACGCTTGACGTTAAAATCATCTCGCGTGTGAACACAATAATAGTCTGCAAATAATACATGGGGTGCCAATACTTTTCTTTTCCCTCAACTGTGAGAGATGATGTGATTTTGATGAAATCATTTTTTTTCCTGAGTAATGGTCTGTAATGCAGTCCCGCTTGTATTCGTGCAATTTGAATAATAACCCACTTGTTTTTTATTCCTAATTAATTCCTTAAGGACGCAGTGACGTGATTATTTTCCTGTTTTCCCGAGTTTGTTTACGGCTCGTGCAGACGCAGTGATGAAAAACTCACCTCAGCTTTGGCGACCCTTTTTTAATTTACCGAAGTAAATCTTTTTCTCGGCTAAAAATAGTCAGCAGGAGTGCGCGGCGTCGACGCCAGAGACTTCACGGTCATCATGTGCGGCTGTGTGCTCGAGTGTGAAATTAAAAAAAAGAGAAGAGAGTGAGAGAAGGAGAGAAAAAAGGACGTAAATTACCTTGATTTCCTAAACTCAACGCTACATTTGCATGAAATTATGTTTCGTCGGCCTGCCAGAGCGCCGCTTCCGCGCTTCATGCCTGAACGGACAGAGAAACTCGTTTGGGAAGCAGAAAGCTGTTCGGCAAATGAAAGAGTCTGGATGGAAACGTGTGTGTGTGTGTGTGTGTGTGTGTGTGTTTGCACCCCGGGCCTCATCTCACACCCGTCTGAATCTATTTAACACGTGGGATGAGCTGTCTGCTCCCAGAGACACTGGAAGAATCCGCAACATTCTCTTTTCTCCCGTTTTCTTCGACGTGGCCACTTTTTACTTTTTACACGTCCGTATAAATTAAAGACCCTGATGGAGGGGATTGTGGGTAATTTCAAATCACGCACTTGTATTTAAAATCCAGTCGGGTCTTCGTCATTGCACCGGCTTCAGACTTCAACCTGACAAATGAGTTTGGCCATGAAAACACCTGAACCATAAAAGTTAGCGCCCCCTAGGTCTATAGCATTTACTTCTCAATCTCGTAACTCGGAATTTCCTACCTGAAACTCGGAAAAACCAAAGAAGGCACCTTCTCGACTCGGCTTTCCGACTCGTCTTGAATGTCTTTCTAACCCCCGAGTTCAGCACATGACCTCAACTCACACAATTTTCGACCTCCAACTAGGAAAAACCTAAGAGAGAGCGCTCACTCAACTTAGAATTTCTACTCAAAGCCGGGAAGATGTCCTCATGATGTCTCGTGGCTGCTCATGGAATTTTCCAACATTGGACTACGAAAAACCCGGATCAAAAAACTCCCCCTCGACTTGGAATTCCTACTTGGAATGTTGGGAAGGTCTCCTGTGAGTGTGAGTTCAGCACATGACATTAAATCAACATGGCTGCTCACGGAATTTCCAGCCTCCTACTAGGAAAAACAAACAAACAAACAAAGAAATCTCCTCCTCAACATTTTAGTTGTGTTTTTTCCCAGTTTCTGGTTCTCCTAATCCCTGTTCACCAGCTCACCTTGTCTCAGGTTCTAGATTTGCTCCATGTTCTCCATGTTTCTGTCTTTACATTTCTGGTTCGTTAGTTTTCTGTTCTCACACCTTCCTCGTTTTTTTACACATAGTTCTGAGTTCTGGTTCTGGTTCTCTTGGAGTTTTCTAGTTTCCTGTTCTCGTGGTTCTCCACGTTTCCTTGTAGCTTCTGTCCATGTTCTCCCAGATTCTAGTCTATTTTTGAGTTTCTCTTCATTTTCTTATTTGCATGTTTGCTTTTTCCTGTTTTAATTTCTTACGCTCTTTTTTAATTTAATTTTATTTTTTTAAGAGATCGTACTTTTCCAGTTCCTTGGTTTCTAAGACCTTCCGTTTCCCGTCTTTTCCTCCGTGTTCTTTGGCATCCTGATTGTTTTGTAGATACTGCTGATGGCTTTTCCTCATCCTCACTGGATGTGGTTTAACCCCGTGTATAGACATTGATCATGAATATTGGATTAGCGTAAACAGACAGTCTGCTTGCACTCGTATGTTTTGGCGCCGTACTTGTCCAGTAAAGACAGGAAGCTTGAGAACTTTTCAGACCCAAAATATTCCTCCATGCAGGAAGTTAAACATCAGGAAGCAGTCTGTTTTTTGTTTTTTTCCACATTAATTAGTTTGTGTTTGACCTCAGCTATGATTTATGCATCTTAATGAAATGAGAAAAGTACCACTTTCTCCTTTTTCTGAGTTTTTCAGCTCGGGACCTCGAGTTTTCAGGACCTTTGCCAGCTTGCTTTGCTTCACTGTTTTTTGGATCTGTTAACAAATCCTGGCGCTCGCTCTCACACACGTGTGCCAACCAAATCAGCACCCCAACATGGATAAACGTGTTTATTTTTCCCCCTCGGACTCGTTTTTTTCAGCTTTATAACACCTTTACAAATGTTTACTTGTTTGGCCTGGAAGTGTGTGTGTGAAGGGAATTGAGCAGTGAACTGAAGCGTTAAATAAATGTGGAACTTGGTGTGAGAGAGAAACCTGGAGCGCACACACACACACACACACACACACACACGCTGTTCCAGACGCTTTATGGATCTCCGAGGCTAACCCGAGCCCTAATTAGTAGAAACGCCAAACACCAGAGACTCGCAGGGTGACGATAATAAAAACACACGCTGAAGAGAAGCTGAATAAGTGGGAGTTAATTATGTTTTTCTTCTTTTCCCTTCCCAGAAGCAGAGGCCCTTTTTTTATTTAATTCTGGATCCTGATTGGTCAGAAGGTGATGATTCATTTTCTATACCGGCAGCTCTGACAGAAGCGCAGCTGAAAATCACAGCTTTATATGAATTATATTTCACAGCACATTTCTGCTGTGTAAGTTGCTGTGGTATGAGTGGAATAAAACACTTTCAGATAAAACGTTCATAGGAAATAATCAGCTGCACTTAGAGATGATGACTCGTGTTGCAGGAGTGTAAAGTTCTTCAAACTCAAACGAAGGAACTCAAACTCGGGTAAAATAAACCCAGCTCAGTGTTCATCACCTCTCTTTTGTTCCACTTGACCAAGCAGCTTTTTATGGCTCTTCATGCAACACACACACACACACACACACACACACACACACACACACACACACACA
>JAOTRR010000035.1:12723184-12740117 GCA_028570945.1 Gogo arcuatus
TTTTAACAAAATGGCCGCTTGGTCACGTTTTTTAACAAAATGGCCGCTTGGTCACTTTTTTTTTTTTTTTAAACAAAATGGCCGCTTGCTCACGTTTTTTTAACAAAATGGCCGCTTGGTCACGTTTTTTTAACAAAATGGCTGCTTGGTCATGTTTTTTTAACAAAATGGCTGCTTGGTCATGTTTTACAGCATGTTCAGCTCCTAAGCTCCGCCTTTAAAATTTAAAGGTGGACTTGTTGGAATCCTGAGGTAATGCAGGTAATATTTACTGCCATTGTGATAAAAGACGGTCTGACGACAAAGTTCTGTCAGTGCGAGTATTTTTTTTATTAAAATCTACGTGTGAGTGTGTTCATCTAAGATCCACCAATCAGAGGATGGCACAGGATGATGTTAAATACACAGGACAGCTACAAATAGGGTCGTGGTGATTTTTATTAAACAAAACATGCTAATGGACAGAAAAACAAAATCTCCTTATTACCTCAAGCCTGTTTTCTGTACAGGATGATTTCCAGATGATTGATGTACACAGAAAATAACTTCCTTTAATCACAGGTCTATCGTAAGAGGATCTTCATCCTATAATCTGACATGGAGAGCACACGTTATCACACAGTCTGCTCTAGAATTCAAAGGTTTTATTGAGATCGTCTCGTACAGTATGATGAGTGACGATATTAAAAGTAATAGCACAGTTTAAAGCCTGTTTTAGACGTTCATTATTTGTAGTTCAATAAAAAACAAAATAAGTAGATGTCCGACACAAAGCAACCTCTTGGCTGATTGACGGGTTTCTGATTTTAGGATATTTTGTGTTTTAATAATTCACAGAACTATTTCTTTGAGGTTCTGCCCTATCAACCAGAAGGTGGTGAGTTCAAATCCCAGGACCATCAACTTATCCACTATAAAGTGTAGAGTCTGCGTCACGTTCACATTTTTTTGGGATGTGATTAATAATACTATATAATAATAATACATGTAATTTAAATACATATATAGGAAGGCTATGTTGACTGTTTAAGTGAAAAACTGAAAAGCTCATTTCACAGTGAAGACATTTTGTTGTGTTTTGTATTGTAATTTTGTTGGGATTTCACCTGAGCTGAGATTTGGGCCGCTACTTGTCTGATGACTTAATACTGTATGTGATGTGTAGCACTTTTCCATTTACATCTCACCTCAAACACTGTATGTTCCTGTCTGATTCCTCTGCTTGAGTCCACCATTCTTTCTCTTTTTGTAACTTCTTTTCTAAACGCTTGAAATGGTTTCTCCTTGGATAGGATTTTAATCTGGAGGTATCGCGCAGGCATGGACCGCAGCTCTGCTCTCGTTTGGCTTGAATGCACTCAAAGCTTTTGAAAAGGGGCGTGGCCAACAAAATTTAGCATGACAGGCTTCTCCTATATCTCAGCCTCAGGGGTGTGGCATGTATAATACAAGATCAAGCCTACACTCTTAAATTTAGAACCCTAATGGGTTCTTTGGTTCTTCTGGGACAACCCTTCAAATTTGTATGTAGAGTCCTACAACAGAATGTTTCCTTATTAGGAGAATCCTTTCAGGAGGCTATAAACCCTTAGAAACCTCTTGAAGAACCTTTGTACCAAGTGCCAAGAGCTAAATTTGGTTCTCGGTACTAAGAAAATAAAGACCATGAATTTGGAGCTTGTACCACTCACTTACTCAGTTAATACACACACACACTTAGAAAGAAAGGGTTCTTTAAAGGTTCTTTGCTTCCGAAAAAGTTCTACTTGGAACCCTTTCAGACAGGAAATCATTTTGCTGTAGAGTTCAACTTTGTTGAAGGGACAACCGAAGAACTCTTAAGTGTTCTAAATTTTTTACGGGTACACTGGATATACTTCTTAACAGTCAAATTTTTTCAGCTGCACATTTTTTTTTTATTCCTACAACAGTAACCCCTTTTTCTACGCTATTTCATTAACTGTTTTCAAATCTGGTTCCCTTTGGTAAGCTAACAGCTTTTTAAAATATTTCTTCAAACCTTAATACAGTCACTGTCACATAAAAAAAGTGTTTCTCCGTATTTTCTACACAAAGTTGAATAAATAGTAAATTAGAATTATAATGACTGATTCACATTCGACCAGTGATTCATCATTACCTTAATAATTTAGCAAATTTTGCAATTAAAAAAAATAATAAAATTAATTAATAAACAAACATTCTCCACATTGTTTACTAATACCAGTCGTGTAAATAACTTGAGTTGTTGTCAGAACGAAGAAATAACTCCGCCCCCCTCGTGTCACCATTTCTTGGTACCAAACCAGCAGCGCTTCGATGTTGGTGCCGTGACCCACGTCTTTTGCAGTGAAAAAGTGTAATGGTTCCAGACTAGACACCAAGACTGGAGGCCTGTCAGTCTAGTAAGGGAGGCGTGGCCTATCACTCTGTTTCCAATTAAAACTGAAACTTTTACTCAATACTGAATCACTTCGTATCATATTGTGTCACATCAAAGGAGTCCTGTTATTCTGGATGATGATACACGTACATATACTATCACAAATCTTGTTTTTATTCTCATGGCTGTGAGAAAAGTTTTTTGGAGAGTATATTGGACATTGCAGAGAAAGAAAGAGAGTGAAGGAAGAGGAAGTGTTTATCTGCAGCAGGAAAAAGGTGGACTCTATTCACCTGTTCACACATCGGCATTTATGTGTGAATGCAGCCTGTCTCTGAAATGCATGGCCTGTGATGTCTTCATGCATCTTCTCGTCTGTCAGCATCCGCCATTGTCTCTGTCTGTCTCTGTCTCCGTCTGCCCAGATTTATGGGGTGCATATTTTACATGAATGCATATGTTGATGTATCTGTGGATGTCTGTCGCTCTTGTATTTCCCTCACACTCGTCCTTTGATCTTTATGCCTGATGTTATCATCTGAATGGTATAAAGATGGCCGCATCTGTGCAAGTCCCACTTTGGTGAAGTTGAATGCACCGAACGAAGCAGACCCCCGACCAGCACCTTGGATTGCTCTGCATCCTTGATGAACAGCCTCTGCATCCAATCCCCTCAGACCATTTTCTCAGTCGCTGCTTTCTTTTCTTTCCTGCCCCGCCCCCTTTTGGCCCTCTCTGACCAGCGCATGGATGAGAGCATGACGATCGACACAACACTGCTCATACACTTCTTCGGGAAGAAAGGGAAGGCAGAGTTGACGTTCGACGACTTCTACAGGTACCTGACACTGACCACGCACTGATGATGAAACTTTAAACCCCGATTCATGACTTGCCTTTCATACACAAACACTGAATGTTCTTATATTCTCTAAAATACTTCTCATTTTCACACAAAATACTCTCAAATTCACAATTTCACTTTTCACATTTTAACAAATCTAGAATAAATGATTTGCCTCTCAATGTTATCAACAAGCCAGTTTATGATGTATTGCAGCTGTTTTGACACAGTATGATTACATAACCTCACATTACATTAAATGCTCTTACATTCTCTTATTTATTTCTCGCATATATACAAAAAGGTCTCACTTTCATAAATATACCTTTGACTTAAAATCCCGCATACAGCTCAGATTCTTACAAAACTCTATTTTGTTCACACTTTTGACTCTTGAATTCACATAAAATGCTCTAACATCCAATATTTTACCTCACAAATGTACACACATTGCTCTCACATTCACTAATTCACCTCTCGCATTTATATAAAATGCTCTGACATTCATAAATGTACCTCTCACATTCACACAAAATGCTGTAACATTCACAAAAAATTCCTCTAACATTATCAAATTTACCTCTTGCATTTTTACAAAACATTCTCACATTCACTAATTTGCCTCTTGTATTTGCACAAACTGCTTTCACATTCACAATTTTACTCCTCATTGTGAAGCATGTTCTCACAATTCTCAGAATTTTCCTACACAGTGCTTTTAATTTTAGAAAAATCTACCTCTCACATTCACATAAAGTGCTCTCTTACCTTTCACATTTCTACAACATGTTCTTTCATTGATGTGTCCTTTCACATTCACCGAAGATGCTCTCACATTCCCTAAGTTGCCTTTTTTTTTTTTTTTACAAAAATTTACATAAAAAGGTTTCATAGCCAATATTTTGACTCTCTCATTCATCCAAAATGCTCTGACGTTCATTTGTTTACTTTTCACCTTTACACAAAAATGGAGACATATCATGAATATAATGGTTTTTGAAATAAATTTTATTCCTAATTTAGACACTTTCCACCTCATGGTTTAGATCAAGCACTAACACGGGACGATGAGCGCAAACGCGTTTTCTCTGACATGTTTGGCTGATAGCAGGGCCATTTATGTATTTGCTATTTTCCGTTTGTTTATGGATGACTATAGCATCATTGGGATTCGAAATAATGATTTAATTGATAGATTATAAATTAAAAACTTAAACCCAAAAGCCCAATACATTTTCACTTTATTATACATTTCCACTTTCCATTCAGGCTTTCCTTTGTAGACATTCAAAACTGTCTCTTTCTCTTTCTGTCTCAGGTTTATGGATAACCTCCAGACAGAGGTGCTGGAGATTGAGTTTCTGACGTACTCCAAAGGCATGACCACCATCAGCGAGGAAGATTTCGCTCGCATCCTCCTGCGGTACACCAACGTAGAGGACATACGCAGCTACCTGGAAAACGTGCGGCAGTCCATTCCTGATGAAAAGGTGCTTCCGTGCTGATTTTTTTTCTCTTTCTTTCTCTTGGAACGTAACCAAACTCTCCAAGCTTTCTGATCATCCCACGCTTCAACATCCTCACACACTTCACACCTGAACGCTCCGCCGCACCATCAGCAGAGAGAGAGTGTGTGTGTGTGTGTGTGTGTGTGTGTGTGTGTGTGTGTGTGTAACACCAGCTTGTAAGCCGCAGTGTAATCTTACATCTCTTCCTGTCACCTCTGCCCCTTAACACCACTCCTCCCCTTTGTTCTTGTAAGTGATTGACAGGCCGCTGCCCCAATAGTATCATGTTCAGCTCGGTTAGGTGCCCTCACTGGTGAAAAGAGCGAGTTCTTCTCGGGGAAGTGGATGTTTTGGTGCAATTCAACATGTTCACATGAGGCCTTTTGTTTCTCATGAAAGCGCCAAAGTGGGAAACGTGATAAGACTTTTGAATCGTGTCTGAATGGACAAAAGAACGTAATCACACAAGATTTTACATCTGAAATTAAAACATTCGTCACATTGTCCGAGGAAAATAACAGGTCTTCATTGATCTGTGTACAAATGCGAGTCAAAATATCAATTTATTGATTTAGAATAAGAGTCATTTACATTAAGTAATTATAGTAGACATAGTAAAGGTTAAGCGTAGTGCACAATGTTCCTAAAGAAACAAGGCATTTCAGACAAAAATCCTTCTTTGACTGTGCAAGCAAAGTGCTTAAGCATACACTTAAAAGGGTACTCTAGTTCCTTAGCATTCATTTTCTGTCAGGTGTTAGCATTTTTGGGTAAACCATCCCTTAAATGTGTTAATTATATCCCAGACTTTGATTCGATTGCTAATATAAACTGATTAGACACGAGCACATGCAAAAAAGCGTTAGCAACAATAGCCAACATCGCACAGCTACGTGCTTTCAGATAACCTCACACGTGTAGCTATTTCGAAAGAACAGACTGCATGCACTGCTAACATGCTACCTGTTCTTTATATTGAACCAATTTTCACCACAATTTCATCTCATAACAATCTCTAGTCAGGACAGCAAGGAAACTCGCTTTCACATCATGCTAACTGATTCCACTGTAGCACTGAATCTGTGTTAACAATTTTAGCATTTTTGGGTAAGTTAGCTCTTGGGTTTCAGTCGCTTTTCTTGTAGAAAGACATTTATTACCATGGGCCATTAGTAAGAAATCTTCTCATAAATATACAATGAACATATGTGCACATTTAATCATAGCTAGGCGATATGTTTGTAGTTGTGAGCAGTGAGAACACTTTGCCAGGCAACTGCAGTTACTTGACTAGAAATAAGGCTAATGACTTTAGCTAGCTAGCTACATCATGGCTGTTAAGACTTTTATAAAGGCACAGTGACAGTCAAAATGAGAGAAAACTACTAGGAGTATCAACATTTACCTCAGATGTGTTGTTAACAACATTAGCATTTTAGGTAAATTAGCTCTTGGGTTTCATTAGCAGCACTTCTCACAGAAAGAAATGTAACATAGCAAAATACACATGATGATAACATGCTAAAAAAAAACCTAACAAATATACGTTTGTTCCATATTTCATGTATATTTTTTATTTTCTGTTCATTTTTTTTCAATTAAGTCATAACCACATAATACCCACTAGCTCTGTAGAAATATCATATAATATAACGCCAACTGTTTCCTCAGTAGAGCTCATTTTCTTTTAACAATGTTAGCATTGCTTTGTATCTTAATTTGTAAAGGAACCAAAACCAACTAAAAATCATGTAGTTATTTTTTTGTTCATATTTATTCGTTTGTACCGAATTTTAAACCTGTATTTCTAGCCTCAGTTGGATGTTTACTCACAATATGAAAGCATACTGATGGCAGAAACTGGTCAAAAATGTTGTGAATGTTAGCTTTTACCTCAGATGTTTTGTTAAAATAAGAGTACATGTGATGAAAATTATAATTTAGATACATTTAGCATCTACCGCTAATTTTTGTGGCTTCTGTCATTTTGAAAAACATTTTCATTGCATCACCATTGAAACTCGTAATCTCCTAGCGATAGGGCGAACACTCAGACCGCAGCGCTACTCAGGAACGTTGTGGCACTTCTTTTAAATAAATTTGCTGGCGGCGTGTATTAACTTTGAACTGAATGAAAGTTCCTTCGGATAAAAACAGTTCCTCAACAAAATGCCACTGCTGCTATTGTGTGTTTTGAGTCATATCTTGGAGCCGAATCCTTATCAGATGATGGTTTCAGCTCGCTTTTCATGAGCAGCCAAGCTCGTGTTGTCAAAACGCATCGTCCCGTTTTTCCATCGTTATTCACGGTTACAATTGTTTTATCTCTGTGGATAATTTTAACAGTGAAATACTGCTGAAGGATTGAATTAAAACTCCAGTCCATTGTGCTTGGAGACATTGCATGGGTCTGAAAGAACTGTTCCAGACGATTCATCTGAAATGGAGGACGGGCATCTCTGGGTCAAAAACGGCGGAGCTTAAGTTATATCTGATTCTACAGTCTATGACAAGCCTTCGACATCAAAACATTTGACTCAAAGTGGTGTTTTAGAATAAAATATTTGTATTGTATACAATGTCATATTTAACATCGTTAGCCAAGTTAGTCTAGTATTTAGCTTAGCTAATATATTAGTCTAATTATATTACGTAATAAAAGTCAGTGTGCCAGTTTACTAGATAACATTAAAACTATTATTAATTATAATAGTTTATATATATTAATATATATCTTTCCTCAACGTTAACAAGCTAGCTAATGCTAACCTAAATAATGTTATATACAAAATTCAGTTGAATGCTTGCTAACATTAGACTAGCTAATTGATTGTGATTTGCATTACAAATATATAATTGACTAGCAACCTACCTTACGCTAGTCTAATTATGATAATTAAAACTAAGTTGAGTAAAAAAATTCAAACAAAGGCTAGTCATGATCGGGTTTGTGATTGGATCTTCACTTTTCTTTCTTTCCCACAGGGCATCACTTTTGATGAGTTCAGGTCTTTCTTTCAGTTCCTGAACAACCTTGAAGACTTCGCTATCGCTATGCAGATGTACAACTTCGCCAGCCGTTCCATCGGACAAGGTTCAGATTTATAGTCATCTGGATTGTTTGTTTTACGTCTCAAGAAATTAACATGGGACATATCGTGCGTACAAATGGAATTCCTGAATTTGCACCTGACATACTGTTCAGTTGGTTAAAGTTGTGAGAACGCTGTTGCTAGGCAACTGTGCAATAGAGACACCTCTTTGAAATGATGCTAACAATTTAGCTAGGTAAAACACAAGCCTTTAAATTTTATACAAACTGGAAACAAGTCAGATTTGTCAAAATGTAAACGTTCTCCTCAGAGGAGTCGATAAATTACTCAAATAAGACTCAATATAACTAAAATTACACTAATTACACTTTCTAACCACAGTTTTGCAGATTAAAGTGGTTTAATTTAAAAAAGTGTTGCTGGGCAATATCTCTGTTATTTGACTGAAAAAAGACAGTTTTGCTAGCTAGCACATAGTCGTGCGCCTTTAATGTGAACAATGAAAAGGTAACGCTAAGAAAAAAACTCATTGGATTACGTATTTAGCTAGCTAGCACATGGCTGCTAAGCCTTTTATAAAGGCACAGTGGAAATGAGACAAAGCTATTAGGAATACCAACATTTACCACAGATATGTTGGTTAATTGCTAAGGAAAGTCTGTGTGCAGCTAAAATAAGGAATATGATTTAGGTAGCTACCTAACAGATTGCTTTCAATAACTTCAGAAAGGCACAGAAACCGTGCAAATGAGACAAAACTATGAGGAAGACCACCGTTTACCTCAGATGTGTTGTTTAATTACTGAAAACAATTATTTATGGCTAAAATAAGGTTAAAAATTCAGCTAGCTAGCTAGTATATGACTGTTGAGGCTTTTATAAAAGCACAGAGACAAAAGAAATGAGACAAAACTATGAGGAATATCAACATTTACCTCAGATATGTTGTTTAATTACTAAGAATAGACTCCATATGACTAAAATGACACTGTAATTATATGGAACATTGACTGCTAGCTCATCTTCCATGTACAGTTAATTATTGAGATGAATTAATGAATATATTTGTGTGTGTGTGTGTGTTAGATGAGTTTGCGAGGGCGGTGTACGTAGCGACAGAGCTAAAACTCACTCGGCACCTAGTGAACACCATCTTTAAGATCTTCGACGTCGACCGCGACGACCAGCTGAGCTACAAAGAGTTTATCGGGATCATGAAGGACAGACTGCACCGTGGAGCCAGGGTGAGAGAGACAGAGAGAGAGACGGATTCATTGTTACAGCTGTACCGCCATCTAGTGGTGATTGGTGGTAGTTTATGGGAGATCCAGATACACGCCATGTCACTGAATTAGCGTTAATTAGCGTCTCTCTCGCTCTCTCTCTCTGTTTGCAGGGTTATAAGGATGTTGAACGGTTCACTTCCTTCAGGTCATGTCTGAAGAAGGAGCTGGCAGGAAGATAAGTACACACATCAGCAGGACCAAGTTTTCCTCTACATTCTCTTTAGTATTAGCACCTGAACTAACAAACAAGCATGCTAACATTCACCTATTTCTAACTAGCATTGACCAAAACTAAAGGGTACAAGACAAAGATCAAAAGCACTTACAGTTTACTTCAGTAAAGTGTAGCTGTATCAGTGTGTGTCCACATGTTGCTTGACCTTGTTCTGCTTGCCGCTGGCTAGTATTTCTGTAACATTTCTATAGATTTGCTCGAGTAGAAATGCAACACGGTCGCGCTCATTCTCATTATCTTGTACTAAAGCGCGCCAAACCGGCAAGGACCTGTAGAGTCTAGGACGGCAAGGACTAGCAGTGTGGAAAATAAGGTGCCGGACATTCTGAAAAATGGAGCTAGTTAGCATTGTAGAAACAAAGAGCAGCTAGAAGTGTAACCAACATAATGAGCTAAAGTTAGTTAGCATGGTAGTTAGAAAAAAAGAGTAGAAAGCATTCTGGGGGGAAAAAGAAACTGGACGCAGGTAGCATTAAATAATCATAATAATAATAATGTTTCACAATCCCAAGGTTAGCATTAGCAAAAGTTAGCATTTTGAAAAAGCTTACGTGTTCTTGAAAAAGAGTAAAATAACAGTAGGTAAGTTGTGTAAAAAGGAGAGAGTTAAAATTAGCTATCACTGTGAAAAAAGCATAAACATTTGTTAGCATTTTAGAAAAAAGTATGAAGCTAAAGGTTGTGAGAGTGGCAGTTCCCACACAGGTAGCCTAGAAATGTCATTTTTCAATAAAATGTTTTAAAAAAAAAAAAAAAAAAGACCAAGAGCAGTCCTGAGAACCCTGATACTATTGTTAGCACAGAATGCTATCAAGTTATAGCATCTCTACAGCAACATCTCGACCTTTATATAAACGTCACTATGGTTAGACGCTGAGATTTATACATAAACTGTGACTGTGCACAAGACAGTAACACATGCTAACATGCTAATAAAGGATGTCTTTCTCTCAGAATAACATCGTTGTCTCTGTCATGCACCAGGTGAGCGGTGAGTGAGTCCTCAGCTGTGTGCAGTCAGTCCGGAGTCCATTTAAAGGAAGGAGCCAACATCATCATCATCATCATCATCACCATTATGATATGAAGTCTTCCATGGAGCGTCTGCTGAGACGATTCTGCATGACTTTCGTCCCTTCTTTCAGTACTTCCAACACCTGATTACTTGAAGTGGGAATCACATATCAAATTTAATGATTAAATTATTAATGCACCACTCAAACTATACAAAGCAGCACACAATGACACAATGATCTCTATTTAAAATGCACACAGTTGATAATCCTGCTGTCGTTCTTAGCCTATACAATTTCAGTTTATTATTTTAATCGTTATAATCAAACGAGCCGGATATGACTCCGCTATCCTAGTTTTCTTTTCTGAAAAAAGTATTTATTACTGCTAATACTTCATACCTGGACTTATTTCAAGTCATTCATTTACTCAGACAAGTGAAACCAAAACTAGCTAAAGCATATCTTAGAATAAAGTACTGCATTTTGTTCTGTAATACTATTCTTGAGTCTCGATTCTGATTGGTCAGGAGGTGTATTATCGTTTCTATAGTAACAGCTCATTCAGTGATGGGGATAACCTAAGGCTAACAATAAACAGATTAAAAATGCATTGTCATTTAACAAAGAAGAACGTGTAATCGTTGAAATGGTGACGTTTTCTTCAGTAAGGAGATTTAACATTTATGGAAGGAGTCTCCAGTGCCAGAGGTAAAACTGTAACTTTTTCCGACATCTTTCTCTGTAACATGACAAACTGTAGGCTTTTTAAAAAAAATCTTATTAACTTCAAGATAGAGTAAAAAGAGAGGTTGGTGAGGGAACGACTGTTTACAGCTGCTATAACGCAAGTGATAACATGAACATTTATAACTAAATGGATAAATAGTATGAAATATTCTGGAATAAATAAAAACATTGTAATTGCTGTAGTATAAGAGGAATAAAACACTCGGGGCTATGTTGGTATAAGAAAATAATCCTCTTCGTGGTGGTAAGAGTAACTCGGAGACGGAGTTTTGTTCCTTACCCAGTCACTGTTATAATATTAAAGATAAATATATAGTGAACCTAAAGTGCCTAATTAGAGTAATAAAGATTGTTGCCCTTTCTGATTGGTTTAGATCTAAATTTAATCATTTCTAACATTTCTCAATTCACAAAATATTTAATAATTACAGCTTTATATGTATACACATACAGTAATACAGGCTAATATACTGTACCTGTGCCACAAAAAAAACGAGTGCGTCTTTAATCCCATCACATCATGAAGCTTTAATCTAATCCTTAAATGCGTCCTAGTTTATGGGCCAGTTCTAAATATGGCCAAGATGTGTAAATGTGGATTTTTCAGCGTGTAAAAATCCAAGAAATGCATGTGACACTAATCTGTTTAATAATGACGTTAATCACGGAATTTCAACATATTTTCACTTTCAGTATGTGCATGGTCTGCGTTTATCTGACAAATCATACAGCCTGCAATTAATAACCTGTTTAACTGAAGTAAAAAAAAAATGAAATGCCTGAATAATGTATATTTATATTGCATACTATTGCGTTTCCTTGTTTCTTTTTTAATAGTAATAATCAGGTGTTGTACTTGGATATTTAAGAATTAAGATGTTGTATGAAATGAATAATTGTTTCCTTTTTGTCAGTTATTACCGGGATATGAAGCTACGCTATGAAGTAAATCTGGATTGCTCAATTTTTACAATGCACACATTACTGCTGTTCATTGAAAATAAACAGTATCTTCCTTTTCATCCTGTAGCCTGGTTGGGACTATAATATAAATTATCATCAAATAAAATGTTGGTTATTTGTATATTATTCCTGTGGGTTTTGCATCAGTGAATGGCAATAAAGCATATTCTACCAGCAGTAACCAAACATTTTAAATGCTAAAGTGCCTTATGAATATTGTTTATGATCGACTAACTGATTGGAACATGCAAAAAATACAATAGTTCCCAGACTAAAATAACTCGCGTATTCTCATATACAGTACACATGACAAAGCTAGCTAACGAATGTTCAAGATAATCCATAAATCAGAATCACCAGTTAGCATGAGAGAAAACCCCCATAGCACTAGCGAGCTAAAATGAATACTCAAAGCTAGCTAGCTAACGAATCTTTCAGTGAATTCCTAGAGTGAGCTAAATACTATTAGTGATGTGTTTAGGTTTTGTGGTTTCTTGGTAAATTTTTGTTTTTGTCTTGCTAACTTCAAGAGAGTGAATAAAGAGAGGCCTGTGAGAGAATGACCGTTTATAGCTGCTGTAACGTAAGTGCCAACAGCAACTAACTTGTTTCATAAACATTAAATGTAATTATAAATGGATAAAAAGTATGTCATTCTTTAATAAATAGAAATGAACATTTTTAAGCTACATACCAGTGTATGCAGAATAAAGTTTTTGTGGGACGTGCTTTTTACAGGAAAATAATGAACTTCACGGTGTTAACTCTAACACTGCTTCATCACACCGTCCTACTGTTGATTATTTTGCTATCACAGCATGACACAAAGTGTATTTCTGTCTTACTTTTATGAATCTGTAAACTCAAAGTAAAATAATTGTACTGTTTGTACATTTTTGGGCACTCATTAACACTCATCCACCTTGTAAAAACCTATTTAAACCTTAATTCTAGCATAAAGTTAATAAGGTGTTCAGGAGTGTAACAGGACGACATTATGTGCAATAATGTGCTTTTAAAGTAAGATTTTAATCAGAAGAACTTGAGAAGATTCAGTGAAAGCCAGCGATCCAGCGGACTTGTTCGGATTGATTGATTGATTGATTAGCTAGCCAATCACAGCGCAGGAGGCGGGACTTGTCGCACTGCCTGCCTGTGACGCAAAACTAACGCGTCACTGCTTGTTTTGTCTTCCGATCTGGTTTGACGTTAGCTTTGTACTCACTTGCGTTATTAACTCTTATTAACACGTTTAATGCATTGTAACCAGCGTTTTTGATTCGAACATGTCCGAAGGGCAGTCCAAGACAAGTTAATGATAATAATAACAATATCCACCGGATGTCAGGTTGGTTTCACAGATTAACTGCTCTGCTATGATACAGCGATTGTTTGCTAACTTGTTAGCATGATTGGCTAAGCTGTGTCACCTGCGGAAGTTTTTATTTAATTTCATTCTCTTGATCTCAGGATGAACTGGATTTTCCCGCTGTCTAAGGGCTCTGGAGCGATTCCGCCTCTGAACAGTTTACAGAAACAACGGCAGCGGCAGATCGAGTCGCTTAAAGCTGCGCATTCTACGTAAGTATTCTACATGAGCTAACAGGCTAACTAGCATGTCCGCGTGCCTTTAAATCCTAACATCCGGGTACACAGTCAGATTAAAGTATTAGCAGTGTACTGATTACTTTTTTGTCACATATCGAGCTTATTACTCAATACTGTCACTATTTTTAAGAACTAGCTCGCATGCCAAGTGTGTACAAACACACACTCGTGTTTATATAACTATTATTTTATTAATCTAATCTGCCTAACTGTAATGACATGTTTAGATGATGGATGTGAGATTCAGTTATCTGAACAACGCCATGCTTATGGGAAAGTAGTGCTTCTGATGTGTCTTTAGGGAAGGAGCCGACTCTGTAAGCCGGATCTTTTAAGTGAGCCGACTCGCATTTTTAAAGAACCGTTTTAAGTTGTTTTTTTTAATTGTTTTTTGAAAATGAGGATAAAAACAAATAACGCAAGGGGTGTGAAGCGGAAATCCTCACAAATACACTCTAGAAGGGATACCTGTCCATCACGCAATAAATAATCCAACAGTAAAGTCTTAGGAAAACAGTAATCACTGAACTGTTACACCTATAATATGTACCATCATTTTGTGTGTGTGTTTACATCATGACCCATATACATGCTCTTGTACCAGCATCGCAGAGATCCAGAAAGATGTGGAGTACCGGATTCCTTTCACCGTCAACAACTCGACCATCAGCATCAACATGTGAGTGAGAACATTTATCCATAAACAGAGCTCTGACACAGCCCAGGGTGCCAATACTTTTGATTTTACTGAAGAAAGTGTGTGTGTGTAGATTACTTCCACTACAGTTCCCTCAAGAGAAGCCCGTCGTCACTGTGTATCCTCCCGTCGGTCATCATGTGGTGGACGGGAACAACGGCACCGTGGTCACCAGCCCCCTCATCACCAACGTACGCCCTCGCTCGCTTTCACATCAATAAACAGTTTATTAACACTTTATGAACAACCTCGGCATTATCATCTCTTCTCATTTTCTCATCCCATCTTCTGTTTTTGCTTTAGTTCGGGATGCACTCGGATCTCGGGAAAGTAATCCAGAGCTTGCTGGATGAGTTCTGGAAGAGTCCGCCGGTCCTGATGTCCGGCGCGCCATCCTTTCCATTGTGAGTACACTTCTTGTTCTTTTTTTTTTCTTTTCTTTTTTTTTTTTTTTTTACCGTTAACTCCTCCCACTTTTTTAAATTTATAACACACTTCCGTATTTTAAAATGGTTCGGGCTGGGGCTACTGTACATATGAGCTCATGTAGTGATGGCACAAAATTAAGCCCCGCCCCTTTGAACTGGTTAGTCCAATATGCAAATTAGTATTGGATGATGTCATACCCTGAAACTTGTAGCTCCTGAACTAGGTATCTCGGAATCCTGGAAAACTGGTTAATCATGGTTGCTGCGGTAACAGCGTTTGGGCAGGTTTAGAATATGATGAGATGAGGAGGAGTTTTGTGGATTTAAAATCTTTAGAACTTTGGTTGATTGGTTATTTATTGATTTATTTTTCTGCATGGGTATTGTGGTTTAAGTGTTATTTTTTGGATATGTAATTAATTAATTTATTCATGAGTTTTGTTTTAAATGACATGATCAGAAGATATTTAGAGATTTAGTTTCTTTTTTTTTTTTTTGCGTTTATATTTTATTTATATTTTTCTCTGTGTCTAATGTTCTGTCCCTCCAGCATGTACAAGCCGCCGTACCCTGCGCAGAACTTTCATTTTGTCCCTGCCTTCCCGAGCCAGGACCCCCAGCGGCCCGTCATCCCCGCCCCTCTCAATCCGCCCCCAGGATCAGAGATACAGCAGACGCCAAACCGTCCTCCAGCACCGACATACGGGCTGATCACGGACCTCCCTCTGCCCGTCCCCATGACTGACTCACAAGTACTGCCCTGCTCTTCACCAAGCCCCTCCCACATCACATCACATCCCGAGAACCTGATCCGCGCTACAGTAGAGCTCACAGCTAACCTTTAGCTATTGCACTGACTGCATCGAACCTGATCATATTTTACCTTATCATATTTAAAACTGAATATAAATACCTTGGATTCTGAATGGTCAGAAGGATTGGTGTTGATTCATTTTCTCTAATGGCTTAATACACCTCTAGTACGTTATCTTTTCTATAGTAACAGCTCATACACAGGGCTTTGTACAGCAGACATCATGTCATGACAGTCTTAACCTCAAGAGACTGCTTCATCACACCAGTCTGTCCTTAATTATTTTACTACTGCAGCACAACTCTGTGGTTTATTCCGTACTTATCTACACCAAATATAATTTTTAACGGTCACTGCATACATGACCATGTGGCTGATTTCCTTCACAGACCGGACTGAACGGACACATCTACAAGATGCCCGAAATCCCCGACTTGTTTCCAGAACTTTCCGAGATGAGGTAATACGAACTGTCCTACACTGCACTATTAATGTTTAATACTAAAAGTCACATTTTGCTCTTTAGAACAGAGAGACCTGTATAAACTGATTCAGGGGCGGGGCTCTGTGTGAGCTCGATTAGTTATGTCACTAAGTAAGCGCAACCGTTTTGAGCCAATCAATGTCCGATATGCAAATTAGGAATAAGATCATGTAGATCCTGCTTAGCTAGATCGTGAATGTACTTAACGTTAATAATGAAACAAATCATGTTTGCCGTGATAACCGTATATTTCAACTTTAAACATTTTTAACCGCATATTCATTAATTATTAATGAGCTATGTTTTATTCTTCATTAGGAAAACATGAAACAGTTTGTTATGACAGCCTTAAAACAGTGAGGCATAACAAATGGCAAATCTTTCGTGTGTGTGTGCGCGTGCGTGCGTGCAGTGTATCTCAGCTGAAGGACATGAGCGATAATGAAGATGTGCTGCTGGAGTATTTTGCATGTCTGCCTCAGCTCAAGCAGGTCTCCAGTGATAAAGAAGAGCTGGTGGACACCATCATCACTGTGGCCAGTGAGTCGATACACAAACAGCAGTGTGTGTGTGTGTGTGTGTGTGTGTGTGTGTGTGTGTACTGTACTGAATGTGAAATATCTGGTCGTTGTGTTTGTGCAGAAAAGAATCTGCAGCTGGAGCCTCAGCTGGAAGGGAAGAGACAGGAGATGCTGTACAAAGTGAGTATACACACACACACACACACACACACACTGCACCTTTAAGGAATACACACAATAACTGTGTGTTGTTATGCAGTCATATGATTTCTTCTTGTGGTTTGAGCATGTGCCTTGTTGTGTGTGTGTGTGTGTGTGTGTGTGTGTGTGTGTGTGTGTGTGTGTG
>JAOTRR010000035.1:12874569-12885687 GCA_028570945.1 Gogo arcuatus
GAGGAAAGTTTTATGGTCAGATGAGACAAAGATTGAGTTGTTTGGCCACAATGAGCAGAGGCACAGAGAAACACTGTACCAACTGTTAAGCATGGTGGTGGTAGCATCACATTCTGGGGCTGTTTTCCTGCCAGTGGAACTGTGGATGGAATCATGAAGAACCTCAGAATTCTTCAGTATAACCTCGAACCATCAGAAACGTGGACACAGGTGTGTGTTCCAACAGGACAATGACCCCGAACACACATCAGAGCTGGTTGTGGATAAAGCAGGATAACATTAAGCTGAAAACAAGTCCTGACCTCAACACTACTGAAAATATGTGGACTGTGTTTAAAGGTCGGGTCTGTTCCAGGAAACACACACATTTAATTAAACTCTACCAGTTCTGCCAAGGAGAGAGGACAAATATCCAACCAGAACCCTGACTGAAGCTTGCTGATGGCATGAGGAACTATTTTAGAAATGTACGTCTTTTATACAATAACATCATACCGTAGATCCGTGATGATGAGTTAGAGCTGAGCGACGTGATCTCAGTATTGTGCTAAATTCAGTCAGAGGACACGCCAATGAGACGTCACAGGTATCGTCAATACAGTGCTCTTTAGCTTATTTAAAAGCTTAAAAAAGATTAAAATTAAACGTTCATTTTATACAGACTTTTAATGTGTTTAATAAGTAATTAAAGACATAAGATTTAAAAAAAAAACTTTATAGATCCTGAAAGAAATGATGTAAACAAAAACAAACAAACAAAACAAGAACAGATAAAGGTGAATTAATCTGAGGGGAAAACAATTATATAGATATTTATAATATGTGTAATGAAATTAAAATAGGATTCATTTTTAATACTGTACATGTGACAAAAATATTAGACTTAACAGCGTCAATAAAATAAAATAAAAAACGATAAAAGTAAAAAACACTTCTGGTGAATGACATCCAGCCAACGTTGCTTTCCCACTTTTACTAGACATTTAATATAAGTGTGTGTGTGTGTGTGTGTGTGTGTGTCTGTGTGTGTGTGTGTTAAATGTTCAGCCCCAGTGATGGAACCGGATTATCTGATGTGTGAGGAGTGCGCAAAGCCGTTCATGGACTCGTACCTCAGCAACAGTTTTGATCTCTCAGTGTGTGACAAGTGCAGGTAAGACAACACACACACACACACACACGCACACACACATTTTGTTTCCTGTATGTGGTTGCAGTTAAACGCTGTACTGGAGAATCAAATTTGCAGTTACCAGGTTTCTGCAGCTGTGTGTGTGGGGGGGGGTTCTGTCGGTTGGTGATGTGTGCGTGGGCGCCCGCGCGTGTGGGGGTGTATGCTGTTTGTGTGGGGGAGGAGGTGTGGTGTGTGGTCCACTACACTCATTTCTTCACAGCTGTGTTGATGTTTCTGTGGTTGAGTGCTTGAGTGTGTCTGTTTTGACCGTTTATAAACACACACACACACACACACACACAGGAAAATCTGTACAGTTTGTAAGTCAGTTGAAGACAGCATCAGAGGTTTTGTATCATAACCACTGTGTGTGTGTGTGTGTGTGTGTGTGTGTGTGTGTGTGTGTGCAGAGACAGTGAGGTGAAACACAAGCTGATTTCTCGTACGGAGGTGAAGCAGCTCTTCCTGTTGAAAGACTGTGATCTGGACCAGCGAGAGCCGCCGCTGCGCTTCATCCTGAAGAAAAACCCCCACAATCCTCGCTGGGGAGACATGAAGCTATACCTGAAATCACAAGTAACACCTCTGACCTTTAACCTCCTGAAAAACTCCCCCATACTCCACACTGCACTGACGTGACCCCTGACCTCAGAACCTGCAGTACCTTTTATTATAGTTTCAGATCAACATTATTCATGTGTTAACGTAAATTCACTTTACACCATACAGAACAGGCTCACTAGGCCCTACCCCCTACTCCCTACAAAGTGCACTGTCAGACATGATCATAACAAGCAAAGCTCCATAACTAGTGCACTACATAGTGAACAAGGTGTGGATTTGGACATGCAGCAGATTTTACAAAATAGTATATTTATAAGCCTTAACAGCTTACATGCAGTCGGCATATAACTGTGTGTGTGTGTGTGTGTAGGTGGAGTGTCGGGCTCTGGAGGTTTGGGGCAGTGACGAGGCTCTGGAGGAGGCGCGAGAGACTCGAGAGGAGAACAGAGAGATACAGAAACAGAAACGCTTCAACAAGAAGGTCAAAGGTACACACACAGTTACAGTTTATAAATCTGTATAAAGGTCATTATGTGACGTTTTATGTCTGTGTTTATTATTTATGTAAAATTCTGTATTTAATATTTTAAATATTTCATTTCATTTGAAATGCAGCATTTATTTTAATCAACAGGTTGCATTACTAAAGTTCTTGTATCCCCCCCCCCCCTTCCCCCCTCTCTCAGAGTTGAGGCGTGCAGTGAGGAGCAGTATGTTCAGGAAAGACATTGGTGTCCACCAGCACGATTACGGCGAAGAGGAGCTGCTGGACGAGGACGAGGATCAGTACAGGAAAGTGTGTAAGACTTGCGGACACCAGCTCACCTATGAGAAGATGTAGAGCCGGCTGTGTCTCAAATCCATCCTGCGCTCACCTGCGCAAACACACACACGTGGTGGTGTGAGGACGGAGCGCTGGTGGAAATGTTCATGGACATCAGAATGATGGGATCACCAACACTCACGGTGCTGCTGTCACATTTCACCGAAATGGGAACAGTCTTCATATGGAATGATGCCTACCTCAGGAACTACCTTCTGATTGGAACGCACTTGTAGCAAACGTCAGTTACATTCCGACTGAACAAAATATAAACTGATTTTGTAATAAAGAAGCAAAGACTCAGGGGTTTTGGGTTTTGACTTTGATTTTGTTGAAATGTGTGTGTGTGTGTGTGTGTGTGTGTGTGAGCGAGAGAGAGAGAGAACCTGATTCTCACTCCTGGAAACTCCACACCTCATGGGCTGTACTTGGCAGAAAATGTGTGTGTGTGTGTGCGCGCAAATGAGCAAACTCAGAGTGGACTTCCTCCGTATCCTTCAACCACCAGTTCCTCACAGGATGAGCACTGGATCTGTTCTGAGTGATTGACTCTGATCAATGGATCTGTTTGGTGTTAAATTCCCATTTTTTCAGTATAAAACTGATTGTGGGGGGTGAAGCTAGATCAGCTCAGTTTATGCCATAAAATAAAATTCTATGGATTTGAACCAATCACATCTGATATGCAAATTATTAAAGGGTAATGGATAAAAGATAAACATTACACCCTTACACACCTACTCTGAATCCAGCAGGATAAAAATATTTACTACATGTCTCTCTCACACTCATGCACACGCACACTAATTATTTTGCCCGGTCTGGAATGCCATCCCCTTTGATTTGTCGGACAGTACGGTGGCCCGGAGGTGTCAGATGCTAAAAACAGCAAAGTGAGATATAAAGCAGTCAGTAGTATGTTAGCAATGCCAGGCTTGTACTGCATGAGCATACTGGCGCTAACCGCTAATGAAAGATTATACACACACACAGAGGAAAGCGGGGCCTGCCTTTCTGTCTTATAAACATTTGCAGAAATGTATAACATAAAAAACCAACACAAATGTGATAAAACAAACTCATACTAATGAGACTGAGAGTCCCCTAGTGGGTGTGGCCTATTATTCTAATAAGCATGCGTGACTGACAGCCTTATGTCTGATAAGTTTGATAAGCCTTTCCACCTGCAACATCACTCAAGCAGCTAAACTTTAGCCTTTACTTGTAATGCTAGTTTTTAATGGTTTAGCTTTTGTTTACTAGGTTAGCTTTCACTTGCTAGTTTGTCCTTGCCCGCTAGCTACCGTTGGTGTGCTAGTTTCCCTGGCTAGTTAACTTTTCCTTACTAGGTTAAATTTTGTTTGCTTTTTTAGATTTTATTAGCTAGGTAGCTAGCTTTTGCACGCTAAGATAGCCTTTCTTGCTCCAAAAGCAATTTTTTTGTTTGTTTAACTGGTGTTTTTTTAGATTTCACTTGATAGTCTTTATTTGCCTGCTAGCTAGGTTTTGTTTGCTAAGTCAGATTTCACTTGCTAGTTTGTGTTGCTAGTTAACCTTAGCTCACTAAGTTTGATTTTGTTTGCTAGTTTAGATTTCATTGGCTAGTTGTCTTAGCTGGTAGGTTAGCTTTCACTTACAACACTAGTTTTTGATGCTCGTTTAATTTTTGCTGCTATAGTATATAGTATACTTAGCATGGATATTTACAGAGCAAACACACACCCACACTGATTGGTTCATGAGCTACATAAGGTCACCTGATGGATGAACGTTGAGGGTTAAAGGTCAGATGCTAATGCCACTATGAAAGTGTAAAGTCCAGTCATCTGTAGACTCACACGTTCCCTTTGACTTTGGTGCTTGCTGTTGTTGCTAAATTCTAAGAATTAAGTTTGGCTCCGGTTCCCTTTGGTTGTGTGTATTTTCTATAGACATGTGGTATTGCATATCCTGAGCGTCTGCTTTGATAAACGACCCTCCTGATTTGGCAGCTGCTATTTTATAAGGTGTTCTGCTCGTAACCGATCCGCCGGTCGCATTTGCGGTTTAAATAGCGGCCTAAATTTAACCGCTTTGTGGAGGCCATTGAAAATCCAGGCGAGAAAGAGAGAGAGAGAGAACGAACGACTTGTGTCCTGTATTTATATCTCATATTAGCGCTGCTTATATTTGTCCTGTGCGACATGAACAAGTCAAATATTTGCAAGGTTTCTGACAACTCTGAGTTCTCAAGTCGTTCGCCTTTACATGCTACATTGGCATTTGTTTGTTTCATGTTTTGTGTGCTAGGTTAGCTTTCACTTGCTATTATGTGTTGACTCACTAGCTAGATTTTCTGCACTAGCTTTCACTTGCTATAATAGCATTTGTTTGATAGTTTTGCTTTTGTTTAATAGGTTAGCTTTCACTTTGCGTGTAGCTTCTGTGTGCTAGTTAGATTTTGCTCATTGTGTTAGATTTGCTAGTTTAGATTTCAGGGCTAATGTTTGCCCATTAGCTAGCTTTTGTATGCTAGGTCAGCTTCTGTTCACTAGTCTAGATTACTAGGTTAAATTACTAGTTTAATTTTTGTTTGCTAGTTGGTATTTACATGCTAGCTAGCTTTGTTTTGCTAGGTTAGTTGCTCAAGAAATTAATTTAGTCTTCACTTGCTATATTACCATTTATTTGCTATATTATCATTTATTTGCTAGTTTAGCTCTCACTTGCTAATTTGTATTTGCTTACTAGAGTACCTTTCCTTTGCTAGGTTGCTCAGCCTTCAAACACAGTCATTTGTTAACTGACTTGATGAGAATGTTCCATGTTAGCACTAAATGCTAAGTGTAATTATAGTGTGCTTTTAGTCATACAGAATCTTTTCTTGGTTATTTAGCAACACATCTGAGGTAAATGTCATTGTTCTTGATACATTTCCATTGTCACTGAGTGCTAGCGAGCTAAACCGTTAGCCTTAGTTATTAGCTAGTTTGTGCTCGGCTTCCGTATGTCTCGGTTTCCTAGCAACAGCTGTACCTTTTGAAGGGGGAATATGGTCAATTCAGAAGTTTTATTTAAATGTGGTAAATATTACAGTTACTACAAGCTTATTTGTACCAAAGATTTACCAACAATTAAAATATTTATTTGTTGGTAGCCTTTAATTGGGTCTTTTTATGATTTATACTGTATATATTTATTTTGTTAATCACTTAAGACTGCATTTTAATGCGTGTTGTGTTGCAGTGCTGACGTTTTTCAACATGGAACTCGGAACACATGGGGGTTCAGTTAGCGGTTGATGCCAAGTGTATTTACTGTGTAATATGAGTCTTTTCTTAGCAATTTACCAACAAAACTGAGGTCACTGTTGACATTGTGGATAGTTCTGACTCATTTTCGCTGTCACTATGTCTTTACATTGCCCACATACTGTACACAGTAGGACTTAACAGGTATGTGCTAGCTAGCTAAATTATTAACCTCATGCTAGTTGTTTATATTTCCCAGTTTACACCTGCTTTAGTTGTGCAGCTGTAAATATTCTGTTTCATTAAAGACTGAGCTTTATAACAATGATTAGCTCCTCTTCATGTCGCTGTAAAAGCCTTTTTTAGCTTCAGAGAGCTGCAGGTGTGTTTAGTGATGTGTTTAGTGGTGTGTGTATTTTTCTTGTACAGTGCCAACTGGCTCCTCACCATAATACCACAGGGCAGCTGCCGCATGCCACAACCACACGTTCACTCAACAACAAATGTCCAAAGTCTCACAGACACACGAAGCAATTCTCTGTATTTTTGCTATTAGGGTGAGTGAATGATGTAAGCTGCCCCCGTGTGTGTGTGTGTGTGTGTGTGTGTGTGTGTGTGTGTGTGAAGTGACATGTCTTCAGTGGCTATAAATACAGGCCTAATGTTTCCATCATTCAGTCATCTGTTAGTCCATAAATACACTGAACAGTGTTAAATTGATGGATCCAAATTGTCCATGGTGCAGACGGTGCTGATTATTACTCAGTTATAATACACATCATTATATTATTATACAGTAATAAGATGATTTTGTAATGATTTCACTGAAAAATCATATATGCCCTTATTTAATACAGTTAATGCTGCATTCATGCAGATCCAATGTGTACTGTACTAACTCTGTTTTCCATATTTATATTGATGTCCATTAAAGAAAAAGAAATGTATGCGTGTTCAAAACGGAGTCAATCGAGGTAAGGTACAAGACAAATTAAACCCTATATAAGGTTCCAACTTTTTTTTCTGTAATTTTTGTTAATTATAAAATTGTAATTATAATAACTACATTTAATTATATGCTACATATAAAGTTATTATAATATTTTAATATTATACACTATATCCTTATAATTTAAAAGCCTCCAAATGTAGCTAACGTTTACCTACTAAGAGTTGCGTAAAATAATCCAATAAATCTGTATTTCAAAAATGACAAAGTTTTAATATGCACAAATATTATATGATATGATTCCATTCTTAATTATCTTTTTGTCTCATAAAGGTGAAAAAAAGAAAGATATTGTTTAGAACTGCAGTACTAATACTAAATAGCTTCCAAAACATGAAAAGTCTCAATAAATGTGGAATATTTGTAACAATATTTTATTTTAAATAAATTTTTTTCTTCACTTGGTTGTTTCAAAAGCCGTATATAATCTAACACTTACCCTTATTATATGCTCATAGACAGATGTGCATTTACACACACACACTGCTGTTTCTTTGTCCTCTATTGGTGTAACTTGGCCCTGGTGAGAGGGTTCGTGCCCTCACCCCGCCGGTTTGCAAGAGCTTTGTCATCTGAGACGGAAAGAGTGAGGGAGGGGGGGTTTGGCTCGTGCGTAAGTCTCCGTTAAACTAGAGGCTTGAGAGAGACACGCGCTCCAGCAACACCGAGCAGCAAGGCGAGGCAGCTCTTTCTCTTTCTTCTCTCTCTCTCTCTCTCTCTCTTTCTGTAAAATGGAGACCCTCCGCACGGCCATCATGGTTACCGGAGTGCCTAAGAAAGAACACTGTGGCACTGAGACCAACTACGTAGATCTTGGGAGCACCAGCACGATGAAAGTCACATTCACTGATGAGGGAAACCAGCGAGCCATATTCAACCATAAAGGGAACCATGAGGAACATGAAGAAGATCACACTAATCAAAGGAAGGACGGAAAGGACAGTTCTCCCGATATGTCCGATATGGATTTAAAAATCGAAAGTTTCCTTGAGAAGGAGACTGCTGTGACATGCCATGAACCGGAGGAAATGGACTACACAGACATGTATTTGAACAGCAGGTGCGAGTCCGAGTCCGAAGACGGTGATCCTGATGAAAGTGAACACGACATGCCCATGGTTGAGGAGACGGAATCACACTACATAACAACACATGAGATTCAGCTCACCGAACTGGACCACGACATGGACCATGAGCTTGGTCGTGCCGCCAGCTCATGCTGGGATTACGAAGATGACAATCTCGTGTACTCGTTCGTGGACTACGCATCTTTTGAAAGCGGTGAGCAGCCTACCGTGGAGAGGGGTCAAAGGAGAGCAACAAGCAGCCGTCCACCAAAACTGGGTGCCACCAAAGCGCTGGTCAGCACTGAGAGCGAATGTGCGAGCTCAGACGATGGGGCGCGGAACACTGCGGGACGCATTCACGTATCCATAAAAGCCTCGTCCCAGACTGTGAACGAGGCTGTTCACCCACCCCTGGATGAGAATGAACTTTTGCGTTGTTATCATGAAACACAAGCAAAGATAGAGGTGCCGTATGATAGTCGCGTGCACTGTTTCATTCCTGCGCCTGGACGCCCGCATCTGGCTAGCAAACTGATGAAAGGTAAAGATGTCACCGAGTACTCGAGCGGTGCATCGAGTTCTGTGAGTGAGCTTGATGATGCCGATAAGGAAGTCCGCAACCTGACAGCGAAATCTTTCCGCAGCCTCGCGTGTCCCTACTTCGACACCATCGACCTCAGACCCTCAAGTGAGTCCTCTGTTTCAGAGCACAGCCTGAACATGAACAATTGGTCCACTTTTGTCGATTTAAATTACAGGAATTATGTGACTCAGGGTGGGGTCACAGGCGAGTGCAAAAATTCCACATGCTCTGTGGAAATGAGAAAGTGTACGGAAAGTGGAACCATTAACATGAATGCCATCACTGAAGGGAGAACCCACCAGACGAACACCCTGTCATCAAAATATAAACAGAGCCAGCTGAGCTGCGATACCGAGAGGCACACAAAATGCATACAGAACAATTACGAGGCAACAGCAAGCCAGCCGCGTGATCAGGAGGATGTCAGTGTGGAGGGAGTGCACAAGAAAGCCGTGTTTGCCTCGAGTCTCCTGCAAAACGTCATCTCAAAGAAGATGCGGTTCGAGCGAGAGTGCAAATTGGAGCGTGGTAAAATAAGTGGTGTGCAACATGCACATTCACCACCCAAAGACAGCACAAGCTGCAACATTTTGCAAAGACAGATGTCAGAATCAGGATCTGTACACTCTGTTGTTTCCGTGGAAGATGTTGTGGATGGTTCGAATGCCGCTTTAAACAAAGAAGAGGAAGAACATGGGGATGAGACATGCAAAACATCATGTACACCTACAATAGAGAACATCGATGAGCCACCAAAGGCCCCACTGCTGGAGGACCACGGAATTTGCGAAGAAATAAGCAAGGCCATAGTACCCAAAGTGCACACAGAAAGCATGCCAGTAGAGGCACCAAAAGAAAACAAGAAAGCATGCACTGAAGCGACAAATAGTAAAATGACAAAAATGTCACACTTGTACGTTCCTGGGTCACATTTTCTTTCAAAAGAAAGGGAAGTAGTGGAACCATCCACACCAATAAAACAAATAATTGGTCCCATCCAATCAGAAGGAAAGAGAACAAGCACTGTGGACGCTTCAAACAGCAGCAAAGCTCCAGAGATCACAATCCGCCTGCGCAGCGTCAAGGAAAACAAAAACAACCCTGAGCGTCCTTTTAACATCGCCAGCCTCCTGACGCCGAACATCACCAAGCATAGTGGTGACACCAAGAGCGAAAAAGTTCCGCACTTTACAGTGAGGGATGTCCGGGACAGCAGGTGTAAACTGCAAACGCCGATCCATCAGGTGCGAGACGTGCGCAAACTGGTCAAGAGCTCGTACCGGTTAGTGTCTCTGGAAAGTGGCGAGAATAAAGCCACATCACGTGAAGAAAGCGATGCCGTCAAAAAAGAACCGGATAAAAATGACAAGAAAGAAAAGACGCCCATGGTGATCAAATGCCATTCAGTGAACACGAATACAAACATGAATGCAAATTCAAACAGACGGAATGACCCGGAAAGCGAGAGGTCACCGAAGCAGCCAATCTCTGAGCAGCAGGAGATTCAGATGAAGTCGGCCAGATGGAAAGAAAGCTGTGATAAAAGGGTCGAGTGCAAAATGGCGAACCAGGTGGCACTCGAAAAGCTAAAGGCAGCTGTAAAGTCCATGGAGCAGCTTTACGTTTTTGATCGGAACGAGTGGCGGCGCAAGAAGGAGGCACCACGGCCGGTGACGGACAGCCATGTCCTCTCATTAATTACTAGCGAGGAGCAAGGAGTCAATTGTGAGAGGCTAGCGAAAGCAGAACCTTCAAAATGTTCAACTCCTAGTGCAGGCACAAGCTTCACCAGAACAATCACTCATCATCTGCAACAGGACGTTCCCAAGATCCAATGTTCCAATGTCCATAGCAACATCACTAGCTCCACAAGAAGCCCCCTTTCCCTCAAAATCTGCCCTTCAAAAAGCATGATGAAGAAAAGAAGCAGGGTTGAGGGTGAAGCTGGAGTCAAAGTCATGAGCTCCACATCGGATTTGGTACCTAAATCTCAACCTCCACCTGTACTGGATTCAGAAAATTATCTGACCATCCCAATTAAGCCACACCCCTTGGAGACAAAACCCCATGCCTCAGAACAAATCCTCAACCCCACCTCTCAGCCTCAGCCCCGCCCACCTCTTCAGCGCTCACCAGTTGTCACAGATTCGTGGTCTCCCGAGAGCCCAACACTGACCTTCTGTCAGCCTGCACAAATCCTTTCCATCATGCCCCCCACAGACCCGCTCATATCAAACACACAACGCAAGCTCCTACTGGATCCCATAACAGGACAGTGCTACCTGGTGGACACGCCCATTGCCCTTCAGCCAGTCACACAGAGACTCTATTGCCCTGAGAGTGCTCAGTATCTGGATGTACCGGTGGCCCTGAGCCCAGCAGCGTACCTCATCTGTCCACCGACATTTGTACAGCCGCACTCGCCCCCTGTTTGCTCGCAAGGCGAGAGCATGAGCACTGGGGCAGGCATGACTATGGGCGGGGCTAAACCAGTCATCAGTATTACATCACAGCAAAGACCACGCATCGTGGCTCCGCCTTCTTTCGATGGCACAACCATGAGCTTCATCGTGGAGCACAGATGAGCACAGATGTGAGTGAGTTCTACTTCTGTATATGATGTGTGTGTGTGTGTGTGTGTGTGTGTGTGTGTGTGTGTGTGTGTGTG
>JAOTRR010000035.1:13072810-13084755 GCA_028570945.1 Gogo arcuatus
CACACACACACACACACACACACACACACACACACACACACACACACACACCCTGGTGTTTTCAGTAGAGTGTGTGGGACTGTCTCTATGGATTATTCTCAAAATTGATTAATTGATTGTTTCCTTTGATACAATCGAGTAGTTGATATCATATGGCACTTTAAAACCTACATGTACAGATAATTGCTAACATTTATTTTTTCTAGATAAACTCTACATATAGGTGCTATATAAATATATTTCTTTTTATCCTAAAATTCTGAATTTTTAATGAAAAATAAATTCCCAACAATTACTGTATTTTTTTATAATGTATGTACAATTATTTTTTTAATAATGCATGACTTTCCTGAACAAAAATACTACAGTATCTGTGGCGTTACTGTTTGCGACGGTGTATTAGTTCCATTATAGGATTAAAAAAAAAAAAAAGAAATATGGAGCTGAGGGAGAGGGTAATATTCTGAGAAAAAAACTCAGAATTTCTGAGATTAAAAAGCCAAAAATTTATGAGAAACTTGGAAAAATAACGGATTTTTTTGCCAAGGAATAGGTTCACTTCACTTTGCAAGATTGGATCAATGTTATCACACCACAGACGCCACGGCTGAGCCGAGAGTTACAGGAAATACAGTCTTTTGTTATCGATTGCACAATATAAAAGAATAAAGTGCTAAGAGATTTTCAACTAAATTTCCCAGAATACACTGCAGCCAGGAAGCATGTGATTGTTGTCTCAGAGAATATCAGAGGTTTTTTCTTATAATTTGTGATCTTTTAAGTCTGAGATTTTTAATCTCAGAAATTCTGAGTTTTTATTTTGCTAAATTTACAACTTTAATCTCAGAAATTCTGAGTTTTTTCATGGAACATTCCACCCTCCGCTCCGCTAAATATTTATTTATTTACCTGCAACGGAGGTATTCAACTTTTAAATGAATGTGTTATACTTAAAGTGACTTTTCTCCCTCTCTCTCTCTCTCTCTCTCTCTCTCTCTCTCTGTGTGTGCGTGTGTGTGTGTGTCCTCAGCCGTTGCGCAGGGTGACGTTCTCCGTGGCGACGGATACTGGTTGCTATGACAGTGGGGTGGACGAGTCAGAGACACCGAGCAGTAAGAGCAGTAAGATCGGTGTCCTGTCTCTTCCTGAAGATGGATATGAGAGAACAACACCTGAGGGCAGTGTGGGGGAGGAGGAGCACGTGGAGAACGGTACACACACACACACACACACACACACACAAAGAGTTAGGAGTTGTGGTTTAAACTTCAGATTGAGAACTGTAATTCTCCTGTGTGAGCAGTAGAGGGCGGAGCTGCAGCTCTGTTTCACTGCAGCACTCTGACATTCTCTCTCTCTCTCTCTCTCTCTCTCTCTCTCTCTCTCTGCTTTTTTGTTCCTCTCTTCACATTTCACCATCTGTTCCTTTTATCTTTCCTTCCTCTTTCTTTCTTTTACACATTTCTCTTATTTCTTTCTTTTCTGTCTGTCTCTTACTTTTCTTTCTCGTTCTCTCTTCATCACCTTGACTCCCCTTTATTTCTCTCTCTGTCTCTTACCCTATCTGTTTTCTTTCTTTATACTTTCTCAATCTTTTTCCTCTCTCTCTCTCTCTCTCTCTCTCTCCCTCTATCTCTCTCTCTCTCTCTCTCTCTCTCAGACTCGAGGCAGCTCCCCGACGTGGCTTTAACGGGAAAATGCACTCGTGACTGTGGTGAGTACGGTCATTCTGACACCTGCTGGATGCCTGTGCAGTCATCACCACGGAGACTCCAGGGTAACGGAGCACCACGGCAACGCATGTCCAGCTTCACATCAGCGGGTGACGACAACAACAATCACGACAACAGCGATAGAGAGGAAGAAGGAGAGGAGGACGATGGCTCGGACCAAGGCAGTGGAGGGGGCGGAGCCGATGACACACGCGGTCCTTTGGCTAACGGTGATCCGCTCGCAGGCCGTCGCCATGGTGACCGCAACAGGAACATCGGGGATCACAATCGGAACCTGTTGAACCGCAAGATGACATCGGCATCCTATGACACCTTTAGCAGTGCTAAATTTGGAGCTCAATGCCAGGGTGATGACTCAGAAGTGCCCCGCCCACATGAGGTTATTCCCCTGACCCGGGCAGGGGGAGGAGACTTCAAAACAACATCATGCCTGACACTATCACGCAGGGAAGTTTACCTGTGACGAACACCTGAGATACGAACTTGCACTTGAACAACAAACTCACCTGAGATACGAACCCACACCTGAGATACGAACTCGTTCCTGATATACTCGTACCTGACAAACTCGCGCCTGATAATACGAACTCACCTGATATACAAACTCGCGCCTGAGACACGAACTCGCACCTGAGCAACAAACTCACCTGAGATATGAACTCACACCTGAATTTGCATCCAACAGATGAGGTCTCATCTGAACCCTGAACTCACCCCTGAGATACAAGCAGGAAGTTCCAAGAGAGCACCTGATCTGAACACCTGAGCTACAAATCTCTACCTGAGATATGAAGTCACCCCTGAGAAAGGAATTTTCACCTAAGCTAGGAATCTGAGCCTTAAAATCAAACTTCATGAGCTGCTGGTTCTCACCTGAGCTACCAATTGGCATCTTAGCTACAAAATCACAGCTAAGCAACAAACTCACACCTGAGTCACATTCACATCCAAGATCTAAAAGGTGGACAACACCTAAAACTACAAACGCTCACCTGAGATGAGAATTCCCACCTGAGATCTGAGTCTATGCAGGAGAGAGAAATATGATACAAAGTGTTGAGTTCATGTCACACCTGAAATCTCTCACCTGAGCTTCCAATACAGAGCTACCAGTTCTGACCCGACCTATCAAAACATATCTAAGCTACCAGTTCTGACCTAAGTTACTAATTCACCTGAGCTACAAATCCTCACCTGGGCTACCAGTCCTCACCTGACCAACCCTCACCTGACCAGTCCTCACCTGGGCTCCCAGTCCTCACCTGGGCTACCAGTCCTCACCTGACCAGTCCTCACCTGGGCTACCAGTCCTCACCTGACCAGCCCTCACCTGGGCTACCAGTCCTCACCTGACCAGTCCTCACTTGGGCTACCAGTCCTCACCTGGGCTGCCAGTCCTCACCTGACCAGTCCTCACCTGACCAGTCCTCACCTGGGCTACCAGTAGCCAACTGGGATACCAAGACAGACCTGAGCTACTAGGACACACTTCAGCTACTTGAATTATGAACTCTCACCTGAGCTACCAGTTCTCACCTGCACAATTAGTTTTTACCTGAGCCACAAACTCAAACCTGGACTAAAAATCATCACCTGTTTACGACGAGTTTCAGGAATTTCAGCATTTACACTCTGGAACTGAATGTTTCTCATCCCATCATTTCTGTGGATGAAAAACAAAAGTTGAGTCGAGGATTAGGAACGAGTCGTCCCACAGACTTTAGAGAAGTGGTGAACTGTTGAAGAAAAACTGTTGAACGTTGCATGTTTGATCTCCTGCAGATGGAAAAAAATCTGGAAAAAAAATCGAGGATGTGAAACGAGTTTATAAACTGAATTACTTTTAGGGCTTTAAAAGACTTTAAAAGTAACGAGCTGCATGCTGGGCCTTCTGCAGACAGGGGGCGCTGTGGAGAGAGTGAGGGAGAGCTTTTACGGAACTGAACCTGGCATGGTGAACCCACTGGACACGGTGGTCTCCTCTGACATCATCCTTACAGAAAGAACCGAAAGTTTTAGTGTTAAGCTAACTTTATTTTAGCCTGATCGTAAGTAGCTAACTAACGGACAACACTTGGTGTAATGCTAATCAGCTAGATATATTTATTACCTCATTTCAATGAGCTATTATCCAACTAGCTGTTTATGTTTAGCTAACATACTCTGATAACAATGCTGTGTTGTTGTTTAATAGCAAGCTAGCTTAAGGTAGCAAAAGAAAAAAAAACTTAGCCATGTGGATGATTTCAGCCAATGAACAGTATTTATGATGTCAGGAAGGACTACTATGCACATCCTGGTTTTGACTGACAGGTGTCTCTGGCTCACCATGGGCGGAGCTTAGGTTAAATGTGCCAGCTAGTCAGCCAATCACAAACTTTATGATGTGACCCCATTACCTGACTTTCATTTCTTTGGCTGGATATAGATTTAGCATAAAATATTCAGTTCTACACAGCAATCGCTAAGCTATGCAGCTACCTACACGCAGTACAGCGCTAACATTCGCTAATTAGCTGAAGTCTGTGAGCATTTGGTAAACTATTGTATTGTGAAAGCAAATAAGTGAGCATGCTAAAGTATCATAATGTTTTCATGAAGTTTGTGAATGGCTGAACAAATTTACATTAAGCCCCGCCCCTGCTGACCCAAGCTCACCTGTCGCTGGGAGTAATCAGGACATGTGACCTCCACGGCCTATCAGAGGCGTGAAGTGTAAAGTGAAGTAAAAAAAAAAGTTAAAACAATCATTTAGCACTTAACCAATCAAATGTAAGTATTCAAATGATATTCAAATCAGCTTTTATAGAATCAGTAGACAAATGAAGACTAAAATTCAGTATGTTTCTTCTGTCCTTTTTTTCGTGAATGACGAACACAAAATGGAGCAATTTCATTGGACACTGTTCGTAAAAGACTGAAAAACAAAACAATAAAAAAAATCACGTTGAACTTTTGACAAAACGGAGAAACAACAAAAACGGAATGAAAAAGGAACTAGTTTCTTCATTAGCCACGTTTTCTTCAACAACTACACACACACACACACACACACACACACACACACACGCGCTACATATTAGCCATCGTAAGAGGAATTAGCTGTAGCATTTTGCCTGCTTATCTTCACAAATTATTGGAGTATAAACTAATCCTCCGTTTAAGTGCATACAGAATTTCAGGGCATTAACTATTAAAACACTACGATAACAAATTTCGTCTGTTTTTGTTTGTTTGTTTGTTTATTTGTTTTTTTTTTTGTTTAATGTAGGTAAACCAAATTTCTGTAAAGACGACACTGCATGCCTGTAAGCTAATGCTAATTTTGATATAAAAAGTTAGATCCCAAAGGGATTTAATCTCTTTAAAAAAAAAAAGTGTGTGTGCGTGCGTGTGCGCGTGCGCGTGTGTGTGTGTGCGTGTGTGTCCAGATACAGGATCTCCAAATCATAATTGCATGAAAAACACCCACACTTTTATTTTTATTTTATTGATTATAACAAATTTCATGATGTCATGTCATTATGAATCATGTTTATAACCGACCCATCACAAGCCCCGCCTCATTTACCAATCACAAGCCCTGCCTCATTTAAACTTCAGATCGGGTTCCATGTAGAATCTTTTTAGGAAACTAAAGCTGTCCAAAAAAGGAAAGAGGAGCACTGCAGTAAAGTCAAGTGAACCTGCTCTTAGAAAGAAGGGTTCTTCCAGGGTTCTTCAAAGGTTCTTTGGATGGTTGACAGTTCTAGCATTCTACAGCAGTTCTACTTGGTACCATCTGTCAAAAGGAAACCCTCTGTTGTACAAAGAAAATTTGATGGTCAAACCCAAGAATCAATTATTGCTAGATCTACTGTTTTTTTCCCTCAAAGTGTAACATAGGTTTAAGGGTTCTTGAATGGTTGGAAGTTCTAGCTTTCTCACAGCATTGTGCTTGGACATCTCTTCTTTGGTTCTATGTAAGAAACAGGTTCCAAGCTGAAGAATCTTCGTAAATGTATAGTCAATCTAAGATGCGTGTTCCTCCCCTGTCAACAGACGTCAGGTGGACAGAGTACTTTAGAATAAAAGGTCAAATGGGTTCTTGAATTGTTGCTCAGGGAGAGCCCTTAAAGGTTCAATAAAGAACCATAGAAGAAGATGTTTCCCAAAGTGTTTCAAACTAGAACCTTGTAGGAAGATAAGAACGCTTATCTATCCAAAGAACCCACTGAAGAACCCTTTTTCTAACAGTGTCTTCATTGCTGATGTTCTGTCTTAATGAAAGGGTTCTTCAGGGGTTCTTTGGATACTTGTGGGGTTTTTGCTTCTTAAATGGGTTTTGCTTGGGAGCTTCTCTACAAGAGAAACCCTTACTTATTGTGGGGTTCTACTCGCACTTAAAAATGGTTTCTTAAGGGCCCTTTATGGCCTGCCTTGTACCTGTTCTGTGGTTCTCCATAAACTTGAGAACACTTTCAGGTTCATTTATGATTTTTCAGAATCATAAATGAGAGAGCAACAAAGACAAGGAGTGGGCGGGGCTTAAGGTCAGTCAGTTGATTTATGAGTGGGTGGAGCATGGAATCAGTCAAGCTGATTTACAAGTGGGTGGGGTTTGGTGCCAGTTGATTTACAAGTGGGCAGGGCTTAAGGTCAGTCAGTTGATTTATGAGTGGACGAGAAAAGGAATCAGTAAAGCTGATTTACAAGTGGGCGGGGTTTGTGTCAGTTGATTTACAAGTGGGCAGGGTTTAAGGTCAGTCAGTTGATTTATGAGTGGGTGGAGCATGGAATCAGTCAAGCTGATTTACAAGTGGGTGGGGTTTGGTGTCAGTTGATTTACAAGTAGGCGGGGCTTGGGGTCAGTCAGTTTCAGACTTTCATATCTCTCTTTTCTTTATTCTCTCTCTCTCTTTGGTCTTCATCTCTTTTTATTTATTTATTCTCCTTTGTTTCTCTGATTTGCATATGTTTAATCACTTTACCCCAGATTACCCCTCCACGAAGAGATTTATTTATTGCCATATTAAAAACCAATTCATCCAGCACCTTAAAGGGTTCTTTGCTTTGTTCCTAAGTAGAACCTCTTTAGAAAGCTAGAACCCATGTGGAGCCTGTGTTTCTGAGAGTAGAGTGTGGGTCTTGAGGTTAAAGGAACAGTTCAGTCAGTAAACGTTCCTGAAATGTCATGAGTTTGAATTTTCCTTCTTTAGTTTTATCACTGGACCTGTGATGCTACTGTCGCTAACAAGTAACAGAAGTTTATGGCCACCAGTTTAGCGAAGTGGTTTCTGACTCTATAACCAGGGACAAAAGGCACAGAGGGAAAAACAGTGGCAGCCAAAATCACCTTCTTCCTCGGCACACAGTTTGGTGTCACTCCACACCAGCGGCAGACTCAGGTAGGGGGCGTGGCCTAACCTCTGAGGGGTGGAGCCTGAACATTAGAAGTATTTAATATGATAATAATGTTCTGATTTAATTTGCATGTTTATGGTTAGTGTTACTGAACCAAACAGCCACTGAGGCGAGTGTGTGGTGATTTAGACCTGCAACATTAGCATTAGCCTCGTAGCTTTAGCAGAACCCAACACGTCTCGGCTGATCGAGTACGTTTAGGGTAACGGAGCGTTTCTTTCTTCTTTTCTGATCCTTTCGCCTCAGTTCTGTCATCATTCATTGCTTTATTTCAAGCTTCAGACTGGACTCTGGAGGTCCAAAGCCAAAAAATGAGTGATTCTTTCTTTAAAAAGAAAAAACATAAACTAAAACGTGTGTGTGTGTGTGTGTTCTTTGTAGGCTAAAACCTGCTGTTCTAGAGCAGTGTGTAATGATTCCTGTACAGATCAGGGTGTAAATGAACTCCTCTGTATCTTCTCCTTTTTTCTAATGCACGTTTCTCTTTAACTGATTCATTAATCATCTCTGAGCTTTTTTAACCAGCACTCGACTCGTGTACGTACCGTCACACATGGAGAGACGGCCATGAACTTTAACCTGAACGGCATGCTAACGGCGTTTAATCTGCACTTAACGAGGAAAATGTATTTTTTATTTCGCTTTGATGTGATGAATCGATGAATCAATGAATCGGTTCACTTTGTGTTTGTGATGATGAACACTGAATGAGGGCTCTGGAGCTGTTTGGTATGTTACAGTTATGTACAAGTTTGACTTTTTGACATTAAAATCTCTTTTAAACTTCTTACTGACTTCTTATTGATGTAGTATATATTGTAGGTGTGTTCTGATAAACAACTTGACCTCATGTCCAGAAAACGACACATGAAGAAGAAGGTTTCAGTGTAGAGAATGAAGAGAAGAATCAAAGTTCTGGATCTGGATATTTTTGGTGATTTATTTTATATGTATTTACTTTACTTTATTTACAGTTATAGTGTGATTATGTCTAATCTAGAACCATTAGGAGTTCTTCAGTTGCCCTTCTGGAGGTTCTAAGTGGAACCGAGCCTTTCCTAATCAGAAAGGCTTTCAAGAAAAACCAAGAAAAACTGTCCACAGATTCTCCTTTATCAGAACGAGTGAGATGGAAGTAATAAACGCTGTGTTGCTGTTATAGTAAAATAGTGAGTTACTGTTAGCATCCTGAAGTTGATTCATTTCTTATAACAGCACATCCCCAAGTGTTTTATTCCTCTTACACCACAGCACTTCACCAACCATTACATTCCTTCTTTATGAAGTAATGACATGTCATGCTGTTTGTCCGTTTCTGGTGACCTTTAATGTTCTGTTCTCGTTGTCACTTACGTTACAGCAGCTATAAACAGTCGTTCCCTCACCCGCCTGTCTTTATTCTCTCTCTTCAAGTTAATAAGACAAAAAAAAATCTCAGCTTGTTCCATCATGTTACTGAGAAACCACAAAGAAGAAGCATAAACTGCTCTGTCCTGAAGATATCTGAAATCTTAATGTCACAGCTTCAGCTCTGACTGTTACAAAGTGCTGACACTGGAGACTCCTTCCAGAAATGTTACAGAAATGTGTCTTCACTTCACAAAAACATCACACCGACGGTTTTTTAATCCGTTTATGTGGAACGTCTGCTGTACACGCCCCTGTGAATGAGCTGTTACTATAGAAATGATAACGTATTAGAACGAGCGCATTAATATGAACATAGAAAAGTTATCAATACTGTCCAATCAGGATCCAGGATTCAACAGCTCTGTGGTGTAAAGCTGTAATAACGCATCATAATGCAGGTGTTTTAAAACAAAGTGACACAGTACTCAGAGCCTGCTTCAAATCATCATGTATTTGGTTTATTTATTTTTATCAGAAGTGTGATTTGCAAATACATTCCTGAAGATTTGCTGTATGATGGGTCTGATCTCAGCGGTAGAAGATGAGCACTGCCGCCTCGGTCACCTGTTTACTGGCGCTCCAGCCGGCGTGAGTGCCGTAACCGTCCCAGTCGAAAGACGTGAAATCTCCACACTGCCTCGGAGACGCTTCAGGAAAATGCCCACCTCCTCCGATACAGCACTATTCACACACACACACACACACACACACACACACACACACACACACACACACACCACTAACATATCGCTTCATCTTCAATACATTCAGAATGCGTTGAGCCCGCTGTACACCCTGAGCACATTTAGAAACCTTAAAAGTTTCCCTCTGGGGAAAGAACCTTAGAACAGACCAGCGGTAGAACCGACAGAAGCAGCAGATTTTCTATTGTTTGCTGTGGTTTGGCAGCGGAACAGTCGAGGAGAAGGAGAGCATTACTGTTCAATGTCAGTTTAGTGTATCCTAGGAAAGTTTCAGGCATTTTGACCAATCGAAGCAGTAAGATTCTTATAGGGGCGGGACTTTACATCACTTAGGAACGAGAGAGAACTTTGTTTGAGTCATAGAATTATTATGGTCTGAGCGTTGCGTTGCACTCTGCCTCTGCTGCTTCGTTTTTTTCAGTGTGATCCCAGCCTTAGAACGGGTTTACAAGTAGAACTGTATGTTCACATTAACAGGCGTCAGGCCACTTGTGGGTGTGGCCTGTCCAGCGTTCCAATGGGAAACACTAGTAGCTATATACTGTATGTCTTCTAACGCTAACTAGTTAAAGACAATGAGAGTGTGTGTGTGTGTATATGTGTGTATATATATATATATGAGTGGAAAACATGCTGCCTTTCGCTCCCATGGTGCAGTTTTGAAGGCTTTTGTTGATCTGAACGGGCGTAGCCCTCTTGTGGAAATTGGAGCCCGAGCATGCACAGTAACCACGGCTGGGTGGATTGTGGGTCCGTATAAGGTGCAGCGACTAACTCAAAGTGGTACAGCATTATTAATACATTTATAAGTACTAATAAGTACTAAATGTAACAGTTAAATGTAGCTGAAATCTACACATACGTAGAAAATGAACTGTTGCATCAAGCTTCATACCACGTGTCTACACCACAGCACTAAACACCGTTAAAGCCCACTTAGTGTTTATTACACATTATTTAGTGCAGGAGGAAATGGTTTGGTACAGTTTGCTTATTTATTCTTTTCCATGAGAATTTGGCCAATATAGACAGGAAGTGTGCAGCACAATTATAAGCAGCCATACCTGCAAAAGCATGAAGTATTTTCTAACGATTCCGCCCCGTAAGCTAAAACCGGTGTGTGGTTCCAATTGTAACTTTAAATAAACCATTTTCACTTTATCAGTTTATAGAGTCAGATGATTAATGAACAGAAGAGATTTAATTCTCACGTGTTCAGTGTGGCAGACTTTGGGTTTGACTCCAGAGCAGATTGCCATGGCCGCGTTTTCCGTGTTTATTGCTCGGAATGTGATGAATCCGGGTTCAGAATTCGCTGCAGAGACGTTAAAAAGTCATGAATATAAGTCCTGTAATAAACAGAAATCTCAGTAGTGAAGTAAATCCTTCACCTCTGATGTGGGGTCCGTACAGGTTATGGTTGGATGTGGCGTCTCCAACATCGTACACTACAGGAACAGAGGGGCCGTGGTTAGCAGGGCAGCTTCCGGCGTTGTACTTCACTGGGAATTGCTGGAAACAGGAGAATACTGAATTAATGTAAATACTGTAACTATACTGCGCTTTAAACACACAGGAAATATACATACAGTTAGATAACTGTTAGACGAACGTTATATAAGTGTTACATAAACGTTAAGAGTTTTAGGTGAACATTATGTAAGGTTTATGAGTGCTATAGGAACGTTATATGAGTGTTAGATGAAGGTTAAACGAGTGTGTGAGGAGCCTAAGAGCATTAGATGAATGTTAGATGAACGTTAGACTGGTGTTGGATTAACGTTAGATTAGCATTAGAAGACATTACATCAGAACTAATGGTAACAGGACACAACATTTCTAAAGTGAACCTTCCAGGAGTGAATGTTCTGTTACCTTGAAGAGGTTGTAGAGGTTTCTTCCGTAGCTGTTGAGGAATTTGGTCTCTGTGTGGTAGCGCAGGAATGATGTTTGTTTCCAACGAGCCACTTGCTCGTTATTCGGAACGTGCCACACTGCCACGTCCTCCGCTGTGATGTCATAATACCCAGGATTCTGTGGGATAAAGTACAAAGATGAAGAAGAGGAAGAAGAATCTTCTCATCATGTCAGAATTTCCTCATAATGATGGAATGTCAAAAAAACTGCAGCATGATGGCTGCCTCGGTGTGTCGGTGCGCATTGTTTTGTCTTATTCTGTTTGTTAACTCAGTTCACTGCTGCGATACTCGAAGCTCTTTCACCAGAGAAGAGCTCATGAACATCAGGGGAACAGCTCCAGCGGACTTATTACCAACTTTTCTGGTGCCATCCGTGGAACTATTGGACATTCTGGTCACAGGTGCTCTCACCTTCGCTGACTCAGTGAGACGCCGGAGGAGAGGAGCTGGTGCGCTCGTGCGCTCGTGCGCCTCCCTCGGCGCGGACTTCGCGCTCCGTTACCTGCGATATTTTTCTCCAGTGTGCGCTCTTTGTGCAATAAAATGGACAAGCTCCAGCTGCTGCTGGGGAGAAACAGGGACTTTTCCTCATCTTCTGTTTTATGCTTCACAGAGACGCGGCTATGCGGATTTATACCGGACTCTGCGCTGCAGCTGGCCGGCTTTCAACTGTTCAGAGCGGACCGTAACACAGATCTCTCCGGTAAAACAAAGCGCGGCCGAATCTGTTTTTATATAAACAGCGGCTGGTGCAGTGATGTGTCAGTGATCCTGCA
>JAOTRR010000035.1:13117478-13128484 GCA_028570945.1 Gogo arcuatus
GAGGTCGGCGTTGTAGCGCGTGGAGGTCGGCGTTGTAGCGCGTGGAGGTCGGCGTCGTAGCGCACGGGTCGCGTGGAGGTCGGCGTTGTAGCGCGTGGAGGTCGGCGTCGTAGCGCGCGGGTCGCGTGGAGGTCGGCGTCGTAGCGCGCGGGGTTGCGTGGAGGTCGGCGTCGTAGCCCGCGGGTCACGTGGAGGTCGGCGTCATAGCGCGCGGGGTTGACGTTGAAACAGTTGAATTTCTTTTTGTAAATGTTATAATTATTGGTTGTGGAGGTTTTTATCTAAACTGTGCTGCAGTAGAAATGAATTGAATCCAGAATTTCGTGCTTCGTGCTCGTTTTTTATAACGAGCTCAGAAAAAACTCGGTTTGTGTGTCTCCTCTGTATCCTCTATACCAGTTCTACAGCACTGCCTCCTGTAATGTTACCATGACAACCAGCATCACTAACTGTTTGTTGTTGTTGATTCAGAAAATCATCGGCGTGTTCAAGCCCAAATCTGAGGAGCCGTACGGTCACCTGAACCCCAAATGGACCAAATATTTCCACAAGTTGTGTTGCCCGTGCTGTTTTGGCCGCGGCTGCCTCGTCCCCAATCAGGGCTACCTCTCTGAGGCAGCCGCCTCGCTAGTGGACCAAAAGCTCAGCCTGGACGTCGTCCCAAAGACCAAGGTGAGGGAGGGACGAGCCTGTGTGGGATTGTTTCGCTACTTACTCACACTACTGAGAGTGATGGTGTCTTGTGCAGCATGTTATATTAACTCTGTGTGTGTGTGTGTGTGTGTGTGTGCGTGCGCGCAGGTTGTGTCTCTAGCCAGTGAGACGTTCCACTACAACGCTATCGATCGAGCGAAATCTCGTGGCAAGAAGTATGCTCTGGAGAAAGTGCCCAAAGTGGGGCGTCGCTTCCACAGAGTGGGCCTGCCCCCCAAGGTGAGGCCACGCCCACAACCACATTACACCTTACACCATGCCCTATCGTTGTTATTAACGCTATTCAGTTTGGATACGGAGTGTGACGTCACAGACTTTATAAAGACAAGAACAGGAAGTGATGTTTCTGATAAACTACTGAAGGTCCTCTGATGGGCAGTTCCACAAAGCACTGAACATAAAATGCCCCTCCCCCCTCTCTGCAGGTTGGTTCATTCCAGCTGTTTGTAGAAGGCTATCAGGAGGCAGATTATTGGCTGAGGAGGTTTGAGGCGGAGCCTCTTCCTGAGAACACGAGGAAGCAGCTGCAGTCTCAGTTCGAGAGACTCGTAGTGCTGGATTACGTCATCAGGAACACCGGTAACACACACCAGACACACACACACACACACACACACACACACCAGACACACACACACACTCCCACACCCCCCCACACATACACACAGACACAGACAGACACCCTCCTCCCACACACACACACACACATGTGTGTAGTTTAATAAAGTGTGGTGTGATGAGTGTTACTGGTGTCTCAGTGATGGTGTTTATGGTGGTGTTGTGTGCAGACAGAGGAAACGATAACTGGCTCATTAAGTATGAGAAAGCTGGAGATGGAGAACAATCAGTGAAGGTACGACACACTGAGCTTTTATTTTTATTTCTTTAACATTTCTCCGTACACACTGATCTTATATCTGCATCTTAATGAGTGGGCGTTTCTCAGGATATGAGTGTACATGATTGGCTGGAATGTACACAACAGGAAGTGCCTCAGCCCTAACACAAAAATAAGCTGTGTGTAAGGTCACCTGGTACACCACTGCATGTTGGATATATGTGTGTGTGTGTGTGTGTGTGTGTGTGTGTGAGTGAGAAATCTTTCTGCCAACTCATTGCATTGACTCAAGTCCAGTCCAAACACCAACACGTCACTGATTTACCTGCAGGTTGACTCACACACTCACACACACACACACACACACTTTTCTCTGTTTTCAAAATAATGCCATGTAAGAGTTTTAGCATGTGTTCATTACAGTTTGTGTAAAATAAAAAGTCCTGGGAAGCTGCTTGTTCTCCCTTTTGTCTTATTTTATTTTTATATTTTATTTTACTAACTCCTGTGTGCTGTGTTTGTGTAATTGTTTGTTGTCACATTACTCATCATATAGACTGCTGGGAAAGGTGCCGGGAAGCTGCTTTTAAACAAAAGGGTTTTTTTTTTTTTTTTCAGGGTTGTGAGTGGAGTGAAAAAGATTGTGTGATTCGGATCGCTGCAATTGATAACGGTCTGGCCTTCCCCTTTAAACACCCTGACGAGTGGAGAGCATGTGAGTGTTTACATTACAGGCATTTAGCAGATGCTCTTATCTTGTATATAATCTTGTTTATACACACACACACACACACACACACACACACACACACACACAGTACTAGTCAATGACTATGAATGAGTAGATGTGTCCAAGCACTTGACTGGTACACTGTGTGTGTGTTTGTTTGTCAGATCCGTTCCACTGGGCGTGGCTCCCTCAGGCCAAAGTGGCGTTCTCTCAGGAGACGAGGGATCTGGTTCTGTCGCGGATCTCTGATATGAACTTCGTGCAGGATCTGTGTGAGGATCTCTACGAGCTCTTTAAGGTAAAACCCTGTTTTTATTTCATATTTATTTAATTCAGTGTGTGTTGGACGTTTCAGCTCCAACACACGCGCATACACACGCACACGCACACACCCCATCACTGTTACCTTGTGTCCGTGTCGCTCTTAACGTTCAGTGCAAGTTATTTACATTTAATTTCTATTTTTATTTCCTGTGTTCTTTGCAGACGGATAAGGGCTTCGATAAAGCCATGTTTGAGAAGCAGATGTCCGTGATGAGAGGACAGGTGAGTCCACAACACCTTGTTTCTGTCTTTTTTTTTTTTTTTTTTTTTTTTTTTTTTTACACTCATGTAAAGTAAAAGAAATTCCCAAAAGTGTTTGTTTGAAACTTTTTACAATATTCACTAAACCTTGAATGATCATGTGACATTTCCTGTCCCCCTCCCGCAGATCCTGAACCTGACCCAGGCGCTGAAGGATGGGAAAAGCCCCCTCCAGCTGGTCCAGATGCCCCGGGTGGTGGTGGAGCGGAGTCGAGGTGGAGGACAGGGACGTGTGGTGCAGTTAGGAAACGCTTTCACACAGACTTTCCACTGCAAGAGACCGTTCTTCACTTCCTGGTAGCGCAGGAACCGGGTGAAGTGGAGGGGGTGGTCTGCTCACGAAGTTCTAAATACAACCTGGAAGCTTGTTCTTGGAAACTTGAGGAGGAGCGTAAAGTGAAACATGCTTCACTTTGAGTGTGTAATTTTGGACGGATTAAGGACGCTGAAGAGCGGGAGATGCCTGCGGGGGGAGGGCGGGGCTCTGTGAAGAAGGTCTAATCGGGAGATTAATGTATTTTACTATGACTTGCTGAAAGTTTCGACACCAAGAGATGATTTTCTACTGGAAAGGAGTGAGGGGGGGAGTGAGGGCTTCTTTTCAGGATAATTTCTCAGTTTGGAGCAGTTAGGAAACACTCACACAGAGAGAGAGGAAAAAGAACCGTCACATCCTTATTGATCAACTGGGAAGGGAGGGGGAACATCCTGAACTGGAGAGTTGAGTATGACTTGGTTTTGGTGGATGTTTTTCCCCTTAAAATGATACCAGAAGGTCAAAAATCCCTTTTCTAGTTAAAAAAAATATAAACATAAAGGGCTTCTTTTCAGGAAAGAATTGAGGGTATTTCTTTGGTCCAGATGCCACTGGCAGTAGAAGAATGTAAACGAGGAGGTGGACATGAGGAAACTTTTTCACTACAAAAGGTTCAGTTCCAGTTTATGGGGAACTGCTCGGTGAAGATCCTGGGTATCTTTTGGGGAAGTTCTGATCAAGATATTATTGTAAATCCACATTAAGACGGAGACGGTACCATGACATCAAAAATAATTTCCACTAGAAAAGTAGCAGGGGTCTCGGTCTCTTTCTCTATTCTTAAGGAAGTAACTGAGCACGTCGTCATGGAATGTAGCAGAAGAATCCGTCACTTCCTGGTAACGGGGAAACACAAGGGGAAAGGAACGTCTCTTGGAATCCTAGTTATTTGGGAACAACCATAAAGTAAACATGGACATCCCAACTAGGGAGGAATGGATAACGTCCTGAAAAGAAGTTCTGGGGAGGGGGGGGGGCGTTTCTCTTACAGGTGTTGGAAATTTAAACACCTGGTTTGAGTAATAAAATGGTATTTCTAGGCACTTTTTTACACTGCGGTGCAAAGTGAAGGCCTTTCTCTTTTTCCTGAAGCTTTTTCTTACTGTTTTAGCTCGACACGCTGCATCGGATATAAAAAGGGAATCTCCTCTTTAAAGTTGGTTTAAAAAAAAAACAAACCTGCCAATATTTTATACTATAAAACTTATGAATGAGGAATGAAGCATAAATGATGTTGAAACTTGAAAAAAGAACCCATTCTGCTTGAATATAACCTGCAAGTTTACATTTCACGCAGATTCTCTTGGAAGTTTGGAGTCTGAGCAGAATCACTGGTGGTATTTTGATACGCTTTGAATGTATTTAATGCCGTTTAATCGGAATGTGGTGAGTGGAGCACACACTGATATAAAACAAAACGAAAAATAATTTCACATGTATGCAGCGTGGACTTTACATTCCTGCTGAATGGTGTTGAAGAAACTGTACTTTAAATGACATCACTCAAATAAATGAGTATTAAATTATAAAACTAGTCTATGCCTAATGTATCTCATTTGTCTTCATCATGGTTTAACAAAACTCTGGTTTCAAAATGGTGTTTGGGAGAAAATCCATCAACAGCAAAATCTTACCCTCCTCACAGAAATCTGTGTACTGAACAGAATAAATGTCATAAAGCTTCACAAGATCTGAGCTTTCAACGAGCTTACACACACACACACACACACACACACACACAGACTGACTGACTGACTGACTGACTTGGGCTTGCTGTAGCTACCCCTAGAATAGCCATAGCACTCCCAAGAAATTTCTGTGGTTTATTTAGATTTTTTTATTATATGGGAGTAGTATAATAATTTGAAAAATAAATACATTAATTAAACAAACTGATTTTTTTTTTTTTTAGACTAAATACATCATGCCAGCACAGGTGATCTGATTCAGCCACTGGCAGTGAACTTCTGACTGGACTTTCACATCCTGTTGACCAGACTGCAATGTTTTTGTACCTTAGCGAGAGTGAAACATTACTGATATCATAATGGATCATTTTTTTTACTCCATAAATGTCCACATGTGGAGACTCAATCAACAGATGCATTGTTTTGTTATGAAGATATTGAAAGGTAAGTGCATGATTTTTTTCCCCCTCTGTTCCCAATTATTATAAATTTAATGTAAATTCGGTGGTTGAGGCACAAATTCTGACTCCTTATAGCAGTAATCTGTACACGATTCTCCTTCATATAACATCAGCTCTATGGAGCAGAACACTGCTGGTTCATTAGTCGAGGTGTTGGTGACTGACAGCATGAGTGTGTGATCTCAGAATCTGAGGCTGAAATGTGTACAGACCCCTGTGTGTGTGTGTCAGGGGTGTTGCAATAGAAATTAGAAGGGCACTCGGAGCTCAGACCTCCAGCAAGGCCAAATGCCACAATGAAACTGAATTCATCGAGCCGCTCTGCGAGTCTGATGAGCTCAAAACATGAGTGGCTTCTTCCTTGGCCCATGCTATACCTTTCCACCAAGTTTCATGAAAATCAGACGGGTAGTTTTTGCGTAATCCTGCTTACAGGCAAACAAACAAACCAAAAGCATATCCTTCTTGGAGGAGGTAATTAAACTGTGGCTACAGTCACATTAATGAGACCCTAAATTTCAGAGCACCCTCACTGACAGTTCAAGCAACTCCAAAACACCAGCAAAAGAAAACCTCTGGCGCTGCCCCTGTTTCAAAAAGATAAGATGAAGAAGAAAAAGAAGAGAATGCATAGAATAGAGGAGATCATTCATGCAGTTATCCAGAATCATGTGACAGCAGCAGCACAATGTATGAAACCACACCCATGCAGATACACAGCAAGAGCCTCAGTTCCTGAGTTAATGTTCACATTAAACATCACAATGAGCAAAAAACATCACCTGATCTTCAACAGCCCAGTTTTGGCTGACAGAAGTGGAGCCCAATGCAGTCTTGTGCTGTTGTATCCCATTCCTCTCTGGGTTCCTTCTGAGATGCTTTTCTGCTCACCATGGTGATAAAGAGTGCTTATTTGAGGAACCGAAGCCTTCGGGCTGGAATAAGTCTCACCATGCACTGCTGCCACGATTGCTATAATGAGCAGGTGTTTCTCAAAAAGTGGCTGGTGAGTGGATATTTCTTTCTTCCTTTCCTTATGTTTGTGGGTGTCATTTTAAAAGACAAAGGCCCTACACCACCAAGAGCTTTGTGTGGGACTTTGTGGCTTTGTAGTAAAAGCTCTGCTTCTGAGCTTTGAAGTTGCTAGTTCAAGTCTGGCTTGTCCCCAGGAAATGGGTGTGTTGGGTGGTGAAATGTGAGTGAAGGTGATGTTTAAAAAAATTCCCCCTAAATATGTAAGTCAATACTCTTCCTTCAAGCTCCATAACCCCCTTTAATCATCTTTCTTGAACCCAGGGGGGCAGCTGCCTGGATATTGCCCCCCATATCTCATCCCATCCTGGGCCTTCTACACTCATCATTATTATTATTATTATTATCAGTTCCTGAACCTTTCCACTCATATCCTGGAGATCTGGCTGAGACTCAAACCAACAGTCTCTCAACCCAGAGGTGATGCTCAACTCATTGAGCTACAAGATCTCATGTTGGAAAGTGGTTTTATAGAACTTTTCACTCCTGTATACTTCATTGTGAGTTAAAAGCTAATGCAAGAGCACTGGCTCAAACCAGGAATATGCTGCACCAGCAGCTGTGACACTACACCACTAACTGCTTCTTGGACTTTTAGCTTTATAAATTACTCAACCATGTGACGGAGAAAGCCCTGAAGAGGGGCTGGTTGTTTTGTTTCAGATTCCAGCAGTCGAGGTTCAGCACTCATCACGTCCCTGTCGTTTCTCTCAGCAACAGGACGAGTAACTGAGAGCACCGCTGACCAACACACACCAACAAACTGACTGTGTGTGTTAATGTGCTGTCCCTGTGCACGTTTTAGGAATGGTTTATAATGGTTTCCTCTGTTCTACGTGAACAGAGATACTGCTTGAAGTGGCTTCCTGTTACTAAGAGAAACTACAAGGAAGTGATGAACCCACTGGGAGCTGAAAGGAAACAACCATCTCCTCTTCCACTAAATGTCATTGGCGTTTCTATTTCACGTGCACTATTGAGCAATTTATCAAGACAAAAGTCCAATAACGGATGGTTTTGGTCTTTCAGCAATGGTCCAGTGGTTAGCATCAGGGTCTCTGATGCAGCATGTAATGGAGTTGAGTCTGTGCTTTAGTTGAAGTATATAAAAGTGAAAAGTTTTAAAAAACAAGCTGTGTGAGATCCTGTGCTTTAACTGGATGAGCGTCGCCTCTGGGTCAAGAAGGTGCTGCTTTGAACTGCAGCCAGAGCTCCAGGATACGAGTGTAAAAGGTTCAGTGACACAATGTGAAAGGTGCAGCTTGAAGAGAGAGTGTTGATTATATAATCCTCCATCACCCAGACTTTTTTGGCATCTTCAAGCACCATCCACTTCACCTGCTCTCAGTCTACTCGCCCCTCCTTGTGGACAAGTCTGAGTCAAACCAGCAGCCTCCATCCTCAGACACAAGGCTTTTACCCCAAAGCCACCGAGTCACCACCTCATGTACAGAAAATAAAAATGTTTTGAAAACTCAAATGCTCATTAGAAAGGATTAGGTGGAGTTCAAGAAATTGCAAAAAAGAAAATCAAATGAAGGACGTTAATGAGCCGTGGAGTGCTCCGTTGACCTAGCAGCACTAAGAGCTTTCCTATAGTGCAGGAGACTCTCCTTCCATGCTAGTTGGAATTCTACCAGTTTTGTTTGACGCCGTTTATGTTCTAATTTTTGAGTGGTCTGTTTTAAGGTGTGCGCGTAATCATTATACCAGGGTGCTAGTTTTTCTCTCTACATACGCATTCGTTCATCTACATCCATACAGACAGAACCGAGCACCAATCTGGTAGAGTGGACGTGGAGATGTGGTAGTGTTGTAGTACTTGAGACTGGTCTTACTCTCAAGACCACTTTTTGAAGGTCTTGAAATACTTGGTCTTGTCTCGGTCTCAGACATAGAGGACTCAGGATTTTATTTCAAGACCGGTCAAGACCACAACTGTGGGGATTTCACTAAATTGCCTGTGCATTGTCTGATATATTTGTTAACATCGTTACTGTGACTGGATGTAAAATTTCCTGCTTCAAGTGCGATCAGTAACGCGACTCATTGCTAATTTTAAAATTTTCTTCCTGTTAAAGGCCGTCACCCCTCCCTAACCCCCCTTCACACCCACTGATCTGGTTCTAGTCTTGACTTGGTCTCGCCCTGCCTTTGTCTTAGTCTTGACAGTCTTGTCTCACTCTCGATGCGCTCTGGTCTCGGTTTAGATGGCCTTGACTACAACACTAAGATGTACTTTACATCCACGAAGTCCAGATTTCAGTTAGTGCTCCTTGGTAAGGTACTCAAAAATAGGAATTGTGTTGCTTCAACATTAGTTGCTTGATTTAGAGTTTGGTTTGGGGATGAACCTCAGCACAAGTGGCTCTGGTCCTGTGCCTGGGTGATGCGATGCTACTTAGCTTTACAACCTCTCAAGGATAATGTCATGACTAACAATCATATCAACTATTCATGTGAAATGATGTGATTTGAATTGTTCATTTTCTCTTTGTATAGTGATCCATCTTCTTGGGGACTAGTTACTACTGTTTCTTTGGTACTAATGTACCAGAGATGTGGAGCTCTGGGTTGACGATGGCAGGAGGAAGGATGTCAGAGGTCTGCTGGCAGTTACTGTTGATCAAGGTGGTGATGTCGATCGGGATGTAGGTGTCGATCTGGCCGTAGGTGGCGTTTATGATCGGGGAGGCGGCTTTGATGATGGTGTAGGTGTCAGTTGGGGCGTAGTTGTTGATCCTGGTGTTGCGTGGGAGGTGTAGGTTGGTGGTAGAATTTTATTGATAAATTTGTTGATATTGATCATGTAAAAAAGAAACAAACACTCAGACGAAATGTAAACATTTATGTAACCATATACGCATCTGTTTCACACTTACTAAAAATCAATAACTAGAACCTGAAATAAAAAGCGTGTGTGTGTGTAGTGCAAGAAACAACTCCATTTTAATGCAGAACGAATAAAATAAAAAATCGCTTTAGTGAACTGAATCAGCTGCTCATATGGCTTTCTGTAATCTGCGTGATTTAGGATACAGGAGTAAAAATGGTTAAAAACCCCCCACCATATTTCACATTACAGTTTTAATAAACAGCTCCACTGAAACAGTGTAGTAACGAAGACGGTTTCACTGCAGCGTCTCCAGGTCCATCAGAGAAGCAGCTTTCCTCCTCTGTGTCATCAGAGTGAGCTGAAAACACAAGTGTGGAGAAGTTATTGAGCTAAAATGCGTGCGTGTGCGTGTGTGTGTACAGCTGTAATCCCTTGTGAGTCATTTATTAAAACACAGCACCACTGATCTAGAACAATGATCACTTCATTATTGATTATATTTATTTACATTCTATTTTAAATATTTATTTCTTTAATAGTTCATTAGAATATGGTTCTGTTATTTTATATACACATGAGAAACAGGATAAACATGCATGTGTGTGACAGTGAGAGAGAGTGAAAGAGAGAGAGAATAAAGATGCGTTTATGCAGTTGGTTATTAACAGCTATGAAGCTCAGTTAAGTGTTAATTACTGGTTAGTGTGGTGTTAGTGTAGTTTTAGTATTAGTGTGAGGTTAGTGTTGGTGTGATGTAGTGTTTGCTGATGTTAATGTAGGTGTGGTGTCAGTTGTGGTGTTGTAGAGTTAGTTTTGTTGGTGATAGTGATGGTATAATGGTGGTGTTAGTATAGTGTTAGTGTGAAGTTAGTATTAGTGTGAGGTTAGTGTTGGTGTGATGTAGACTTAATACTGACATAGTACTAGTGGTTTTCTAGTGTTACTTTGGGTGTTGGTGTGGTGTTAGTGTAGCATAAGTGTTGTGTTAGTGATGGTGCAGTGTTGGTGTAATGTTACTTTTAGTAATGTTAGTGTTGGTGTGTTGGTGTAGTGTTAGTGTTAAGGTAGTGTAGTAAGGTTAGTGTAGTGTTAGTATGAATTTAGATGATGTGAGGGGTAATGTTAGTATTAGTATTAGTTAGTATTAGTGTTGGTGTCGGTGCAGGTTTGGTGTTGGTGTAGTGTTAGTGTAGTATTGATGTTAGTGATGGGATTAGTGATGGTGTAGTGTTAGTGTAGTATTGATGTTAGTGATGGGATTAGTGATGGTGTAGTGTTAGAGTAACATTAGTGTAAGGTTAGTGTTGTGTTGGCGTAGTGTTAGTGTTGAGGTAGTGTAGTGTTAGTATGAAGTTAGTGTGAAGTGTAGTGTTAATGTACGTGTTGGTGTGGTGTTGTATTAGTGTTGGTGTAGTCTTAATGTTATAGTAATCATTTGTGTTGAGGTTAGTGTAGTGCTGATGGTGGTGGTGTGTTAAAGTTGTGTGTGATGTTAAGGTTAGTGTAGTGTTAATGTAGGTGTGGTGTTAGTAGTGGTGGTGTGTTAATGCTAGTGTGTTAGTGCTGATGTTTGCGTAGTGTTATGTTGTTGGTGATACTGATGGTGTAATGTTGGTGTTGTGTTCATGTTAGTGTGGTGTTAGGGTTAGTTAATGTTAGTTAATGTTGGTGTAGTGTTTATATTAAACAAGGTAAATTAAATGATTAGTGTTAAATGAGGTTTTGACAAAGCGCCTCTTACAGGAAGTAGATTTGTGTGTGTGTGTGTGTATGTGTGTGTGTGTGTGTGTGTGTGTGTGTGTGTGT